>ML662442.1:4189751-4316142 GCA_007570785.1 Antilocapra americana
GACAAACAATTAATCTCAAAAATATACAAGCAACTCCTGCAGCTCCATTCTAGAAAAAAAAACAACCCAATTAAAAAGTGGGCCAAAGAACTTAACAGACATTTCTCCAAAGAAGATATAAAAATGGCTAACAAACACATGAAAAGATGCTCAACATCACTCATTATCAGAGAAATGCAAATCAAAACCACAATGAGGTACCACTTTACACCAGTCAGAATGGCTGCCATCCAAAAGTCTACAAGCAATAAATGCTAGAGAGGATGTGGAGAAAAGGGAACCCTCTTACACTGTTGGTGGGAATGCAAACTAGTACAGCCACTATGGAAAACAGTGTGGAGATTCCTTAAAAAGCTGCAAATAGACCTGCCATATGACCCAGCAATCCCACTGCTGGGCATATACACCGAGGAAACCAGAATTGAAAGAGCCACGTGTACCCCAATGTTCATCGCTGCATTGTTTACAATAGCCAAGACATGGAAGCAACCTAGATGCCCATCAACTGACGAATGGATAAGAAAGCTGTGGTACATATACACAATGGAATATTACTCAGCATTAAAAAAAAATTCATTTGAAGCAATTCTACTCAGATGGACAAAACTGGAGCCCGTTATCCAGAGTGAAGTAAGCCAGAAGCAAAAACAACAATACAGTATATTAATGCATATATATGGAATTTAGAAAGACGGTAACGAGAACCCAACATGCGAGACAGCAAAAGGAACGCAGATGTATAGAATAGACTCGTGGACTTTGTGGATGAGGGTAAGGGTGGGATGATATGGGAGAAGGGCATTGAAGCATGTTAATTGTCATGTGTCTAATCAATCACCAGCCCAGGATTGATGCTCGGGGCTGGTGCAGCGAGATTTCCCGGGGGGGAGGGAGGAGGGAGGGGGGTTCCGGAGGGGAAGGATATGTAAACCCATGGTTATATCATGACAATGTATGGCAAAAACAATAAAAAAAAAAAAGAAAAAAAAAACAGCAAACAAAACAAAAATACAAACCCAACCAGCAGCAGACAGGATTACCAACTCACTCAGCCTCGTCCATCAGAGGAAATACAAACAAAAAGCTCAACACAAATCTCATCCTATACAAAGCTTACACAAACCATTGCACCAAACTTAGGAGGGCAGAAACCAAAAAGAAGAAACAATGCAACCTTGAAGCCAGGGAAAAGGAGATCTCAAACAAAATAAGTTAAAAAATAATAATGAAAAGGAGAGAAATACTGCACAGTGAAGGCACAAACTAGAAACACAGAAGTCCGAATAAATGAAGAGAAAATAGACAAACTACCTGAAAAGGAATTGAGAAAAATGATAGCAAAGATGACCAAAAACTTTAAAAACAGAATGGAAACAATGCAAGAATCAATTAATAAAGACCTGGAAGAATTAAAGAATAAACATACAGAGACAAACAACACAATTACTGAAATTAAAAATATTCTAGAAGGAATCAATGACAGAATATCTGAAGCAGAAGAACGAATCAGTGAGCTGGAAGATAAAATGGTGGAAATAACTACTAAAGAACAGAATAAAGTAAAAATAAAAATAAAAGAATGGAGGATAGCCTAAGAGACATCTGGAACAATATCAAATGCACCAATATACAAATTATAGGGGTCTCAGAAGAAGAAGAGAGAAAGAAAGGGTATGAGAAAATTTTTGAAGAGCTTATAGTTGAAAATTTCCCCAATATGGAAAAGGAAATGGTCAATCAAGTCCAAGAGGCACAAAGAGGATACAGGATAAATCCAAGGAGAAACAGGCCAAGACACATACTAATCAAACTAGCAGAGACTAAACACAGAGAAAAAAATATTAAAAGCAGCAAGTAACATACAAGAGAAACCCCATACATTTAATAACTGATCTTTCAGGAGAAACTCTGCAGGTCAGAAGGGAATGGCAGGATATATTTAAAGTACTAAAAGGGAAAAATCTACAACCAAGATTACTCTACCCAGCAAGGATCTCATTCAAAACCGATGGAGAGATCAAAAGCTTTACAGACTAGCGAAAGTTAAGAGAATTCAGTACCACCAAACCAGCTTTACAACAAATGTTAAAGGGACTTGTAAAGGTAGGAAGAATCAATATTGTGAAAATGACTATACTACCAAATGCAATCTTCAGATTCAATGTGATCCCTATTAAATTACCAATGGTAATTTTCACAGAACTAGAACAACAACTTTCACAATTCATATGGAAACACAAAAGACTCTGGATAGCCAAAGCAGTCTTGAGAAAGAAGAATGGAGATGGAAGAATCAACCTTCTTGACTTCAGATTATGCTACAAAGCTACAGTCCTCAAGACAGTAGGGGCTGGCACAAAAACAGAAATATAGACTAATAGAACAAGACAGAAAGCCCAGAAATAAGCCCACACAGCTATAGGTAGCTTATTTTTGACAAAGGAGGAAATTTCAATTAAAAAATTAATTAATTGAAAAAAATACTAACCCAATGTCACCACCTTCTGGAATCCTTACCGAACCTCAATGAATATTTTTCTTTAAAAAATATATTTATTTTTTAATTGAAGGACAATTGCTTTACAGAATTCTGTTGTTTTCAGTGAAACCTAAACATGAATCAGCCATAGGCATACTTATGTCCCCTGCATCTTGAAACTCCCTCACATCTCTCCTCTCTTCCCATCCCACCCCTCTAGGTTGATACAGAGCCCGTTTGAGTTCCATGAGACATACAGCAAATTCCCATTGGCTATTTTACATATGATACTGTAAGTTTCCATGTTACTCTTTCCATACAGCTCACCCTCTCCTCCCCTCTCCGCATGTCCATAAGTCAATTCTGTATGTCTGCTTCTCCATTGCTGTCCTGAAAATAAATTCTTCAGTACCATTTTTCTAGATTCCTTATAAATATGCATTAGTATAAGTTATTTATCTTTCTCTTTCTGACTTACTTTACTCTGTATTGGGCTTCCCTATTGGCTCAGATGGCAAAACATCAGCCTGCAATGTGGGAGACCCGGGTTTGATTGCTGGGTCAGGAAGATACCCTGGAGAAGGAAATGGCAGCCCACTCCAGTACTCTTGCCTGGAAAATTCCATGGACAGAGGAACCTGGTAGATTACAGCCCATGGGGTTGCAAAGAGTCGGACATGACTGAGCGACTTCACTTTTACTTTGACTCTGTATAATGGGCTCTAGGTTCATCCATCTCATGAGAACAGACTCAAATGCGTTCCTTTTTATGGCTGAGTGGTGCTTCATTGTATATATATGTACCATAGCTTCTTTATCCATTCATCTGTCAATGAACATCTAGTTTGCTTCCATGTTCTAGCTATTGTAAATAGTGCTGCAATGAACAATGGGATACATGTGTCTTTTTCAGTTTTGCTTTGCTCAGGGCATATGACCAGGAGTGGGATTCCTGTGTCATGCAGTGGTTTTATTCCTAGTTTTATATGGAATCTCCGTACCATCTTCCATAGTGGCTGTATCAATTTACATTCCCACAACAGAGCAATAGCATTCCATTTTCTCAACACCCTCTCCAGCATTTATTGTTTGTAGACTTTTTGATGATGGCCATTCTGACTGGTATGAGGTGATATCTCATTGAGTTTTGATTTGCATTTCTCTAATAATGAGTGATGGTGAACATCTTTTCATGTGTTTGTTAGCCATCCGTATGTCTTCTTTGGAGAAATGTCTGTTTAGGTCTTTTTCCTACTTTTTGATTTAGTTTATTGTTTTTGTGGTATTGAGTTGTATGAACTGCTTGTGTATTTTGGAAATTAATCCTTTGTCAGTCGTTTCCTTTGCTATTATTTTCTCCCATTCCGAGGGTTGTCTTTTCACCTTGCTTATAGTTTCCATTTCTGTGCAAAAGCTTTTAAGTTTAATCAGGTCCCACTTGTTTCAGTTACTTTTGCTTTTGTTTTTGTTACACTAGGAGATGGGCCATAGAGGATCTTGCGTCGATTGATGTCACTGAGTGTTCTGCCTATGTTTTCCTCTATGAGCTTTATAGTTTTTAGACTTATATTTAGGTCATTAATCCATTTGGAGTTTATCTTTGTGTATGGTGTTAGGAAGAGTTATAATTTCATTCTTTTACATGTAATTGTCCAGTTTTCCCAGCACTACTTATTGAAGAGGCTGTCTTGCTTCATTGTATATTCTTGTCTCCTTTGTCAAAAATAAGCTACCCATGGATGCATGGGTTTATTTCTGGGCTTTCTGTCTTGTTCCGTTAGTCTATATTTCTGTTTTTGTGCTAGGACCATACTGTCTTGAGGACTGTAGCTTTATAGCATAACTGAAGTCAAGAAGGTTGATTCCTCCAGCTCCATTCTTCTTTCTCAAAACTGCTTTGACTATTCGGGGTCTTCTGTGTTTCCATATGAATTGTGAAAGTTTTTCTAGTTCTGTGAAAATTGCCATTGGTAATTTGATAGGGATTGCATTGAATCTGTAGATTGCATTTGGTAGTATAGTCATTTCCACAATATTGATTCTTCCTACCCCAGAACATGGAATATCTCTCCATCTGTTTATGTCGTCTTTGATTTCTTTCATCGGTGTCTCATAATTTTCCATATACAGTTCTTTTGTCTACTTAGGTATGTTTATTCCTAGATATTTTATTCTTTTTGATGCAACGATGAATTGGATTGATTCCATAATGTCTCTTTCTGATTTTTCATTGTTATTATATAGGAATGCAAGTGATTTCTGTGTATTGATTTTATATACTGCAACTTTGCTAAATTCACTTATTAGCTCTAGTAGCTTTCTCAGAGTATCTTTAGGGTTTTCTATGTATAGTATCATGTCATCTGCAGACAATGAGAGCTTTACATCTTCTTTTCCCATCTGAATTCCTTTTATTTCTTCTCTAATTGCCATAGCTAAGACTTCCAAAACTATGTTGAATAATAGTAGTGAGAGTGGACACCCTTGTCTTGTTCCTAACCTTAGGGGGAACACTTTCAGTTTTTCACTACTGAGAATAATGTTTGTTTTGTGCTTATTATATATGGCATTTTTTATGTAGAGGTAGGTTCTTTCTATGCCTGTTTTTTGAAGAGTGTTGATCATCAATGAGTGATGAATTTTGTCAAAGACTTTTTCTTCATCTATCGAAATCATCATATGGTTTTATCATTTAATTTGTTAATCTGGTGTATTACATTGATTGATTTGCATATATTGAAGAATCCTTACATCCCTGGAATAAACCCAAGTTGATCATGGTGTATGAGCTTTTTAATGTGTTGTTGAATTCTGTTATTAGAACTTTTGTTGAGGAAAACTTTCATTTCTAATTTTGCTGATTTGATTCTTCTCTCCACCTGCTTTTTACTTATTTGACGAGTCTGGTTAAAGGTTTGTCAATTTTGTTTATCTTCTCAAAGAACCAGTTTTTAGTTTTATTTATCTGTACTATTGTTTCTTTCATTTCTTTTTCATTTATTTCCACTCTTTTGTATATGATTTATTTCCTTCTGCTAATTTAGGGGTTTTTTTTTCTTCTTTTTCCAGTTATTCTAGGTGTAAATTTATGTTGTCTATTTGATGTTTTTCTTGTTTCTTGAGGTAGGATTATATTGCTATAAACAACCCTCTTAGAACTGCTTTTGCTGCATCCTATAGGTTTTGAGTTGTTAATTTCCTTTTTGATTTCTTCAGTAACCTGTTGGTTATTTAGAAATGTATTGTTTAATCTCCATGTGTTTGTGTTCTTTACAGTTTTTTTCTTGTAATTGATATCTAGTCTCATAGCACTGTGGTCAGAATAGATGCTTGATATAATTTCACTTTTCTTAAATTTACTTAGATTTGATTGTGACCCAACTTGTGGCCTATCCTGGAGAATGTTCCATGTGCACTTAAGAAGAAGCTGTATTCTTCTGCATTTCATGGAATGTCCTGAAGATATCAATGAGATCCATCTCATCTATTGTATCATTTAAGATTTGTGCTTCCTTCTGAATTTTCTGTTTTGATGATCTGTCCATTGGTGTGAGTGGGGTGTTAAAGTCTCCCACTATTATTGTGTTACTGTCAATATCTCCTTTTATGTCTTTTAGTGTCTTATGTATTGAGGTGCTCCGATGTTGGGTGCCTAGATATTTACAATTGTTATGTCTTCCTCTTGGATCGATCCCTTGATCATTATGTAGTGTCCTTCCTTATCTCTTGTAATGTTCTTTATTTTAAGGTCTATTTTGTCTGATATGAGGATTGATACTCCAGCTTTCTTTTGCTTTCCATTTCCATGTAATATATTTTTCCATCCTCTCACTTTCAGTCTATGTGTGTCTTTAGGTCAGAAGTGGGTTTCTTGTAGATATACATATGGGTCTTGTTTTTGTATCCATTCAGCCAGTCTGTGTCTCTTGGTTGCAGCAATTAATCCATTTACATTTAAAGTAATTGTTTATATATATATATATATATATATATATTCCTATTTCCATTTTCTTAATTGTTTGGGTTTGTTTTTGTAGATCTTTTCCTTCTGTTGTATTTCCTGACTGTATAATTCATTTTAACATTTATTGTAAAGCTGGTTTGGTGGTACTGGATTCTCTTAACTTTCGCTAGTCTGTAAAGCTTTTGATCTCTCCATCGGTTTTGAATGAGATCCTTGCTGGGTAGAGTAATCTTGGTTGTAAATTTTTCCCTTTTAGTACTTTAAATATATCCTGCCATTCCCTTCTGGCCTGCAGAGTTTCTGCTGAAAGATCAGTTGTTAAGTATATGGGGTTTTCTTTGTATGTTACTTGTTGCTTTTCCCTTGCTGCTTTTAATAATCCTTCTTTGTGTTTAATCTCTGGTAGTTTGATTAGTCTGTGTCTTGGCGTGTTTCTCCTTGGGTTTATCCTGTATGGAACTCTTTGCACCTCTTGGACTTGATTGACCATTTCTTTTTCCATATTGGGGAAATTTTCAACTATAATCTCTTCAAAAATTTTCTCATATCCTTTCTTTTTCTCTTCTTCTGGGACTCCTATAATTCAGATGTTGGTATGTTTAGTATTATACCAGAGGTCTCTGAGATTATCCTCAGCTCTTTTCATTCTTTTTACTTTATTCTGCTCTTCAGCAGTTATTTCCACCAATTTATCTTCCAGCTCACTGATTCATTCTTCTGCTTCAGATATTCTGCTATTGATTCTTTCTAGAGTATTTTTAATTTCAGTAATTGTGTTGTTTATCTCTGTATGTTTACTCTGTAATTCTTCTAGGTCTTCATTAAGTGATTCTTGCATTTTCTCCATTCTATTTTTAAGGTTTTTGATCATCTATACTATCAGTATTTTGAATTCTTTTTCAGGTCGTGTGCCTATTTCCTCTTTATTAATTTGGACTTGTGTGTTTCTAGTTTATTTCTTCATTGTGCAGAATTTCCCTGCCTCTTTATTATATTTTTTAAGTTATTGTGTTCGATGTTTCCTTTACTCAGGCTTCAAGGTTGTATTCTTTCTCCCTTTTCATTTCTGCCCTTGCAATGTTGGTCTAGTGCTTTGTGCAGTCTTCGTGTAGGGTGAAATTTGTGCTTGAGCTCTAGGGGGAGGAGTTGAATTTTTTTTGTTTTTCCTCTGATGGGCAAGGCTGAGTGAGGTGGTAATCCTGTCTGTGATGACTGTGTTTGTACTTTTGTCTTTTCGTTTTTGGATGAAGCATCCTGCACAGGGTGCTACAGGCAGTTGGGTGATGCTGTGTCTTGAGTACTAGTGGTTGCCTTTGTGGGAGTTCTCACTATTTGAATACTCCCAGGGATTAAGAGTTCTCTGATAGTCTAGGGTCTTGGAGTCAGCACTCCCACTTCAAAGGTTCAGGGTTTGATCTTTGACCAGGAAAGAGACTTTACAGGTGGTTTATTATGGCATTAAATGGGATTAAAACAAATACCCAAAAATGAGAAACCAAAGACAAAGCCAAGACAAATGGCAGACAAAATCAGGCAAGTAATTAAATAATGGAATATACACATGTACACCCATAAGCATAATTGAAATAGTCCACCAAAAATAAATTACAATAGATTGACCGTGCAAACAAAGGAAACCAAAAATGATATCCACCAGTTAAGAACAAAACTAACAAAAGCACAAAGTGGAAAACAAAACTAAAGCAAGGTGCCAACTGGGGAATAAAGCAAGGAAAACAAAACTAACAAATATTGTGAGAAAAAGGAAGAAAAGAAAGAATGGAATTGCAAAGTTAAATAGAGGTAGATAAAGAAGATTTACATATAATAGAGATTTAACTGCAAGGGGGAAAGAAAAGTAGGAAAGGAAACAAAGGAATAAATGTAGTAAAAGTAATAGTAAGTTTAAAAAATTTAAAGACTAAAATTTAAAAAGGGGGGGGGGGGACAAAAGAAAACTCTACAGACCTGCAAAATGCCAATGTAAAGGCAGAGGTTTATAACAGCATACAATGTGTGTTTGAGAAAAAAAATCTCAGAAGTTTAAATAGATTTCATAGTGCTAATAAAAAAGATTACTACAACAGAGGGGATTAAAAAAAGGAGAAAAATAAAAAAAAAATCCAAAAGAAACAGCAGAACAAGTCAAAACATAAGAGTAATAAATGTGTTTTTTTTTTTTTTTTTTTCGCTGCTGTCAGAGTCCTTTCCCTTACCGGGAGTCACAGTCCACCTCACCTCCCTAGGATGTCCTCCAACACTGTACAGGTCTCTGGACCTGCTGTGGGGGCAGCTCAGATTCTAATCTGGTCCTATTCCTGTGTGTTCTTGCCTCAATTGTCCACAGCTGTCAGAACTAGTGTGTTTTCTTTCATGGGAGCTCTCAATGACCTTTTATATATTCCATAGACATAGAGTCTGCCTAGTTGATCATGTGGATTTAAGCTATAGCTTGTACAGCTGGTGAGAAGATTTTGGATCTTCTCCCTTAGCCACGCTGTCCCTGGGTTTCAACTGTGGTTTTATCTCCACCTGTGCATGTGGGTCATCCACTGGGGTTTGCTTCTGAGTCTGCCCTGGAGGACTTGGGTCTGCCCCAGTGAAGGCCAGGTGCAGTTGCTTGGGTTGCAGGGGTCCAGGCAGCACCAGGTACTCAGGGGGGTTGGCAGCTAGGGGAGCTGGAAATATAGTGCTCTAGAAGAGTATGGCAATCCACTGCAGTATTCTTGCCTGGAAAACCCCACTGACAGAGAAGCCTGGCAGCCTGCAGTCCACAGGGTCACAAAACGTTGGACATGACCCAAGTGATCCTGCGTGCATAGATACAAGACCTTTTTTCCCTGTGTCAGCTCTGCCCCAGTGAGGGTTGAGGGTGAAGGTGGTGTAGCTGCTTGGGACACGGGGACAAGGACTGCCTCCACTGCAGGAGTTATGGCCCTAACAGAGTCTTTTTTTGAGCCTCTGGCAGGTGGTGATCAGAAGGCCTCTTTGGCTTGTCTTTCTCTGCTATTCCTCCTGTTCAGGCATTCAAAGGGCTCCCTTGGCTGGGGTCCTTCTCTGTTGTTTAGGCGCATTAGGCACATAATGGGGCTCCCCTGGCTGGGGTCCTACTCTGTTTTTCAGTGCATCAGGTACTTAAATGGGCATTCTGGGTGGGGTCCTACTCTGCTATTCTGAGTGTCAGGCGCTTGATGGGCCAGCCTCTCTATTGTTCAGCTGCCAAAGCTGGCTTGTGGGAAAAGGGAGGCTATGGTGATGGCGCCACCCCTACACATGACTCAGCAGTATCGCCTTGCTTCTATGGCTGCCTGGCATTTCCTACAGGCATTTTCCACAAGCATTTCCCACCACAGTCTCCTCCCTCCCATTCCCTCAGTCCATCTCTCTGCCATCAACAGCAGCCCCCACCTTGGGATTGCTGCACAATCCCTACACTCCAGCTCCCAGCCACTGTGTCTTCTAGGGGACCGGCATCCCTGTCTATGCTATGTATGGCTGCAGCAAGGACTGTCTGATTTTCATTCCATTTAGGCTGTCAAAGATCAGGTCTTCGCTTTCAGCCTCAAATGTTTCTCCTCTGACCCAGACAATTGTCCCAATGTGGCAATCGGACCCCTGCTTCAGTTCCACCACCCAGTGAGCTCAGGTCCAGTCCTACTAACACTCCTGTTCCCCACCCCCAGCCCTCCAGTTCCTTTGTCCTACTAAGTTTTGGTTCTATATATTCTTTTTCTGGTGGGACTCCTGTCTGCTCAGTGTCTCCAGGTAATCCTACTCCTACTTCTGTGGCTAAGATGCATTCCTGATGCATCTGTGGAGAGAGATGTACTCCCACATCCACCTATTCCTCTCCCATCTTCTTCCCTTTTCTAATTTTTAATCACAATAATTTTTAAAAGTAGAATTTTATTATAATGGTTGAAACTCTCTATATCATTAAAAAGAAAACAGTAAAGATATAATATATATCTGGAAACAAGTGAAAATACAAAGATAAATCTCTTTAGTGTATTAATTCTTTAAAAACTTAAAGATCAATTTCAAATTTTTTCACATTATATTTCAGGTGACCTTCCCAGATGGCTCAGCCATAAAGAATTTGCCAGAAATGTAGGAAATGTGGGTTCAGTCCCTGTCAGGAAGATCCCCTGGAGGAGGGCATTGCAACCCACTCCATTATTCTTGCCTGGAGAATCCCATGAATAGAGGAGTCTGGTGGGCTACAGTCCATAAAGTCAAAAAGAGCTGGGCACAACTGAAGCAACTGAGCACACGTGCAGACTTCAGGAATGGTTAGATGTAGATCTGCTTTATGATCTAGACCTATGGTAGATCTAGGCTCCTTTAGCCCCATAAACACTACGAGGACCAACTGGCCTTACAAAATCTTATAACCAATAAATCATTAATATGTGGAAATTAAAAACTAACAGTTATACTTTAGTTTCAAATATAATGAGAACTTCTGGCCAGAAATGAAGCAAACAGACTCCCATGATGAAAAAGAATAGCTACTGGAGTCAGGAAAGGAGCCCTATTGTTAGCAAAAAGAGAAATACATATGTTACAAATGAAAAAAAAAAAAGCTCCCTTTGTTAAAGTTATTGAGAGTGTTCTGGATCATTTTTAAAAATCATACATTTAAAATCAGTTTTTATTGTAATTTCTACTCATAAAGGGATTTTGACATTACTTTAAGTTGTATAATCACATTCATTTTTTATACCTTGAAGTACATAAACACCAGATTTAGGAACTGACACAATGAAAAACAACTGAAGGTTTTAAATGATATTTTAACATGTCTAGACTATGAACAAATCATTTCTTGCATAGCCAGAAGAAAAATCTTGAGAAGAAAACTAGTGTCACCAGCTCATGTGGGAAATTTGTTCCATTAGGAGAATTATATAAACAGTATCCATTAAGAGTTTATAATTGCAGAATATGGAAACACAAATTTTACAATTCACATGATGATACTGCATGCAGTTTAATTTTAAGATGAGAAATTGGAAAGTTGCTTCTGTGTCTGCAAGTTAAAAACACTCAGATATTAACATTTCAATGTCATTTTACTGTCAGTTTTCTACACAACAAAATAAGTGAACTACATTTTCTAATATAACATATTTTTGGACTCAGATAAAAGCTATTTTGATTTTAAATGAAAAAAACGGAGTGCTCAGACATTTAGTTTTTCATGGACTGGCTCATATGCAAAATCTTCTGGCCTCTCCACTGGATCACATACAAATGAGCAAATGTGCTAGCAGAACCAAATGGGCTCTCAACCATATGTACCAATTACCTTATAAACACATTGTAAGCTCTTCCACAAAGAGAAGAAGAACTTGGTATGGTTGTGAAGACCCATTAAGTTGGTTGACAGTGGATGGATTGGTGCGTGTGGTTGGGGGGGCAGAAGTGGGGGTGGGGTGTGGGGTGATGATGTAGATTTCAGAAGAAAAGCCTTGCTCAGACTTCTTCAGGCACACGGTAATGTTCACCACGGATCACTGTTAAATCCTTTGGACAGAAGATTAAGTGTAAGCAGAACACAGAGCACAACACACAGAGAAATTCTAAATCAACACATAATGGAGTAGGACAGACCCTAGGATCTGAGGCCAACAGGCTTAACTGTAACCTGACTGAAGGTATTAAAATTGCTAAAGAAGAATTTGTAAATCTGAAAGAGGATTATCAGTTGTTGAGGGAAGCACAAACAAAATGACAGAGAGACAAATTTTGAGGCTTTTCAAGTATCTTATTTTGGGGCTTCCCAGGTGGCCCAGTGGTAATGAATCTGCCTGCCAATACAGGAGATGCAAGAGGCACGGGTTCAGTCCCTGGCTTGGGAAGAGCCCCTGTAGTAGGAAATGGCTAATCCACTCTGGTTTTCTTGCCTGGAAAATTCCATGGACAAAGCAGCCTGGCGGGCTACAGTCCAAAGGGTTGCACAGAGTCAGACACAACTGAGCACATAGAAAGTGCCTTATTTGGAAGGGCAATCTGGTATTTCAAATTTCTATCAAGGAAAAAAAATTAAGTGATGTATAAAAGGCAGCTATTTCTGAAACACAACATGCTAAAATCCAGTGGTGTAATACATACAGTTAATCTGGATCAATAATTAGATTTTGCTACTATCTAAATGTAATCTCAGGGTGTAAGCCATAGCAACCTGTGCAGTTACCATCTTACAGGTCGGTTGACTGTTTTCTGGGCCTCAGTTCTGAAGTTATTGCTATGGGGCTCTTTTAGATGGCTGACCCCCATGGCCCTGACCCTCACGTGTTTCTGACTCATCCACCTTCTGCTCTCCAGTTCTAGGCCCACTTAAACCTCTATATCTTACTTCTTTTGTAACGTACCACTGATATTAATTTTTCTTCTAGCTTGTTCTTCTTTCCTTTTAATCAAAACTTTCAATTTTGTTTTTTCTTTCTACCAGTTCCTATGTAAGGCTATTTTTGTAAATTTTACCTCACAGTACTTGTTTTTGTTTTTACTATCCATTTATTTTTAATTGAAATATGGGCTTCCCAGGTGACTCTACTGGCAAAGAATCCGCCTGCCAATGCAGAAGAAACAGAGATGTAGGTTCAATCCCTGGGGGGATCCCTGGAGAAGAAAATGGCAACCCACTCCAGTAGTCTTGTTTGGAAAATTCCATGGACAGAGCAGCCTGGTGGGCTACAGTCCAAAGGGTCACAAAGAGTCAGACGCGACTGAGCAACTGAGCATACACAAAGTGCTTTATTTGGAAGGGCTTGTTTTTGTTTTTACCATTAATTTTTTTTTAATTTAAATATAGTTGATTTATAATGCAGTGTTAGTTTCTGGTGTACAGCAAAGTGATTCATTTGTACGTACATATATATAGTTATATTCAGATTCTTTTGTTATGGTTTATTATACGACATTGACTATCATTTCCTGTGCTGTACAGTTGGACTTTGTTGTTCACAGCACTTGTCACTTGACCCTAATCCTACCTTTGGTTTTCCGAAAGGACTTCATAAGGGGAATGAATGAGAAACCATTGTTATGTCCCCCTTTTCACAAACCTCCCCTCCCCCACCACTGCCAGCTCCTGGAGGGGAGCCTCTTGAGTGCCGTTGGGATTGGCAGAGACAAGCGATAGTCTTTGTTTCAAGAACTCTTTTGCTGAGAGTTTTGGTATCTATATTTACTATACTTTTCTTCTTTCCTTCTTTGTCTGGTTTTGCTGTCAAGATAACCTTTCTATAGGTTATCACTGCCAGTCTGGTTTCTCACTTGGACCATACCCCAAATTCCTACTATCCACATGTTCCTGGTCCAGCCAAGAGAATCTTCTGGAAAGCCTCCTCCAAGGGAGGTTATTGTATCTCTCCTCAGCCCTTCACAGGAATAAGTATACGGAAAGGGTAGATCTCAAGGGCATCCATTAAAACCTTCAGGGTGAGTTTAATGAACTAGGGTGGGGTGCTGGAGGAATTAAACCATGCCCTTTCTGCACTGAGATAGTCCTTAGAGAGCCTTTATACCAGCTCAGCACCTGGCACCCTGTGAATCAGCCACCCTCCACACCTGCAGCTGTGCTGGGCCTCTCCCCAAATTTAGGTCATACCCTCCAACCTGATGGGTGACTCTCTTGCGTAACCTCCTCCCATTGGCTTTAGGAAAAGACTACTCAAAAGCTGAGAGACAGAGGAATGAGGGGAAGAGAGTTATTCCCTTACACACATTGCCTTCCTCCAAAGGCCTCTGCCCCTCTTCATTTAGTCAAGAAGATCCAGGTTTGGACGGGCCTACAGTTTTCTGCAACAACTTATTGCAGAAAACACAATCTTATTAGACCCCCTGGGAGTGGTCTGCATATGACCATTTTGTTAACCTCAAAATGGAAGAGTCCACAGAAATCCTGGTACCTTCTCATGACTTGCAAGATGTTGGGTAAGGCAAGGGCTTCTATGGTAACTTCAGGTGTCTTAGTCCGTTTGGCCTGCTCTAACAGAAATACCATACAGCATGTGGTTCAGAGACAGCAGAATTTTTTTCTCACAGTACCAGAGGCTGTAAAATCCAAGATCAAAGGGCTGACGGATCCAATGTCTGAGTAGACACTCAGAATATGTTTCTCATTGAACTTCATGCAGCAGATGGGGATTAAGAGCCCTCTGGCATTGGATATTAACCATTCTGAGGTCTCGGCCCTTATCACTGGAGCACCTCTCACAAGCCCTACTTCCAAATGCTATCACCTTGGGCTTTAGAATCTAATATATGGAATTGGGAACACACATTCAAATATTTAATCTATAGCTTCAGTAAAGAACTATCTATTGGGTTTTTACATCTTCATGGAATATATTAGAATGAGCACACAAAAAGCCTTTAAACTTTTAAAGACAAGAATCTTGGGGTGATGAAGATTGTGTTCATTTATAAGGAGATTTTCAGTTTCTAAGTTATTCATGTGTGGAAATTTATTAATGAGCATGTATTCCTTCTATGTACCTGCATGCTAAGTCGCTTCAGTTGTGTCCAACTCTTTGCAACCCTGTGGACTGTAGCCTGCCAAGCTCCTCTGTCCAAGCCTGCTTCTGTCCAGGCAAGAATACTGGAATGGGTGGCCGTGCCCTTCTCCAGGGGGTCTTGCCAACCCAGGGATTGAACTTGAGTCTCTTACACCTCCTGCATTTGCAGGCAGGTTCTTTCTCACTAGTGCCACCTGGGAAGCCCTATTCCTTCTATAATTCTCAATAATCAATAAAGATGATTGTTATTTTTAAAGAACTCTGGTATGTAATGAAAGGCTTCCTAGATTTAAGAACATCATTCAGGAGACTGTTTTCAGTCCTTAATGGTCTGGTCGTATGAATTAATAGTACATCCCCACCAGGTGGATGAATGTAGAGATGGGTTGATGTGCATATTTCTACCCGCTTGTGTGTCACCTTCTCTTTTTCCTCTCTCCCAATCTTCCCGATTCAAACCACTGCTATCCTTGTACCTAATCGCTCTCATCAGCATCACAAGTGTATAAGGCTTTTCTAATTTGAAAATCAAACAACTGCCCAATACAAGTCCAATATCTAGACGTTCAGAGTCAGCAAAACAGTGAACCCAGTTCATTAAATAAGCTTCATTCAATCTTAAGGTACATCAGCTATTAAAAAATATTCATTCCAGGATTGAAAAAATCACCAATTTCACATAAAGTGGTGGGGAGATTATGATCTTCAATTCTTTGATTCCCTCCCAACCATAAATTCTCCTTTACATGTAGAATTAAAAAGGTATGTTAGAAGAATTTAGTCTAAATTCTGGGCCTTTCAGCCAAATAAAATATTGACAAATAAGACTAGAGTAGGAGAAGAGAAATTGAAGAGAATTCTTCTGTGAGAATTGGTGCTGTCTATGAATTCCCACTTGTAACACCAAGAAATGATGTGTATATGTGTGGAAAGTTAGGGTGAGATGTTGCCATCTAGTCCCTAACCTTGTAGGGGAGGCCACCACGAACCTACATGGAAAATCTGAAGTATAGTCCTTGCATCTGAAAGCAGTCTGGTACCCAACTCAGGTGTGGGGAAGCTTCAGCAGACTCTCAAGTGCACACTGACTCCCTCCAGGATATCCAAGAAGGGCTGATTATTTTAGTAGCAGAACTAGGACAATGCAGCTACACTGGGAATGGCTTGAGTTCTCAAAGGCTATTGGTGCAAGTCATGTGTAGAGGTGATGTGGGCTGTGTGGTGAAACCATTTGGTATAGTTTCATGGGCTCCAAAGAGCTCTGGTCCCACAGTCCTTTATGTCTCAGTGCAGAAAATAATTCAACAAGAGGCAAACTGATAGATAAGAAATGATTCAATAGGATGCTTGTGAGGCTTATAAGCAGGTGGGTGAGAAATGTCATGCCCCCAGAGCTTACAGGGCTACAGTGTTACAATCAAAGGAAAAGTAGGGAGGGGAGAAGAAAATTTGGGTCTCTCTTCAGTGGATGTCATGTTTCCATCATCAGCTCCTCCTCCAAGATGGGCAGGGGAATTTTCTTGCCCCTACATGGTCAAGGTAGGTCCACAGACTATATTTTTTTAATGTGTGCAGAGGGCATGTCCTAAGGATCATTAACTTATTGATGATTAACTCACTGAGCAAGATATAGGTCTCATGTTACCACTGTTTTTTGTTTGTTTGTTTGGGGTCATGTCTCGGGCTTTTGCTGCATGATTTTGTTGCTAAGCAAACATGCTTTCTTGAGCAACCATTAACTTGGTGTTCAGAGCTCAGATGCTTCAGTCGTGTCCAACTCTTTGTGACCCCATGAACTATAGTTCACCAGGCTCCTCTGTCCATGGGGTTCTCCAGGCAAGAAAACTGGAGTGGGTTGCCATGCTCTCCTCCAGAGGATCTTCCTGATCCAGTGACTCTCATCGGTTATGCTTGCATCGGCAAGGCAGGTTCTTTACCAGTAGCACCGCCTAGGAATCAGCTGTACATATCACACATCTCCTCCCTCTTGAACCTCCATCCCATGTCCCACCCTTCCATTCCTGATCTCTAGGTCATCATAGAGCATTGAGCTGAACTCCCTGTGTTGCACAGCAGCTTCCCACCAGCCGTCTATTTTATACATGGTAAAAAGAGTTGAACACAACTGAACACACAGTGTATATATGTCAATGCTACTCTCTCAATTCGTCACATATAAGATTCCACAAGCAAGCAATATCAGAATGCTATTTCTCTTTCTCTGCCTTACTTCATTCAATATGTCAAGGCCCATCCATGTTGCTGCAACTGGCATTGCTCCATTGTTTTTAATGGCTGAGTAATATTCCATTATATATATGTACCACATCTTCTTTATCCATTTCTCTGTCAATGGACATTTAGGTATGCCTTGGCTATGTTAAATAATGCTGTAACGAACACATGAAAAGACGATCAACATCACTAATTATTAGAAAAATAATTATAGCAAATCAAAACTACAATGAACTATCACCTCACACCAGTCAGAATAGCTATCATCAAAAAATTCACAAACTTTAAATGTTGGAGAGGTTATGGAGATAATGGAACCCTCCTAGACTGTTGGTGGGAATGTAAACTGGATAGCCACTGTGAAGAATGGTATGGAACTTCCTTAAAAAACTCATTTTTAAATGCATTTCTCATGATGTACTCTGCACATGAGTTAAATAAGCAGGGTGACAATATACAACCCTGACGTACTCCTTTCCTGATTTGGAACCAGTCTGTTGTTCCATGCCCAGTTCTAACCATTGCTTCTTGACCTGCATACAGACTTCTCAGGAGGCAGGTCAGGTGGTCTGGTATTCCCATCTCTTTAAGAATCTTCCACAGTTTATTATGATCTACACAGCCAAAGGCTTTGGCATACTCAATAAAGCAGATGTTTTTCTGGAACTCTCTTGCTTTTTTGATGACCCAACAGATGTTGGCAATTTGATCTGATACCTCTGCTTTTTCTAAATCCAGCTTGCACATCTGGAATTTCATGGTTCACCTACTGTTGATGCCTGGCTTGGAGAATTTTGAGCATTATTCTTCTAGCGTGTGAAATGAGTGCAATTTTGTGGCAGTTTGAACATTCTTTGGCCTTTCTTTGGAAATGGAATGAAAACAGACCTTTTCCAATCCTGTGGCCACTGCTGAGTTTTCCAGATTTTCTGGCATATTGAGTGCAGCACTTTCACACCATCATCTTTTAGGATTTGAAAGAGCTCAACTGGAATTCCATCACTTTCAATAGCTTTGTTCATAATGAGGCTTCCTAAGGCCCACTTGACTTCACGTTCCAGGATGTCTGGCTCTACGTGAATGCTCACACCATTGTGGTTATATGGGTCATGAAGATCTTTTTTGTATAGTTCTTCTGTGTATTGTTGCCACCTCTTCTTAATGTCTTCCGCTTCTGTTAGGTCCATACTATTTCTGTCCTTTATTGTGCCCATCTTTGCATGAAATGTTCCCTTGGTGTCTCTAACTTTCTTGAAGAGATTTGGCCTGGCATTGTCCTAAATCTCTCCTCCAAGCTAGTGGGACTTTAGTAGAGTATTAAGAAAGCTTAGCAGGGAGAGGCAGAAGTTTAAGTGATCATAGTGTTTCCTGCAGCTGGTGGGAGGATTTCCAAGTGGCCTCCTAGAGTAGAGATGTCTCTACAATTCACTTCCAGGAAACCATGAGGGAGGTCTCTGGAAAAGTGAATGGCCTGCAGGAGAGTCACATTCAAAGATGGGCAAGTTCAGAGTGCAGGAAGCCACCATTGATGTTACATGTCACAGTAAAACTGTCTTCTGTTTTCTTCTTCCCTTATATTGTCCAGGAAGGGAGACACTGCACTCATTCCATTCAGCAGGATTCCAGCTCCAAAGATATCTTGGGTAGCGGATAACATCACCACATAACGCATTGTAAAGCGATGTGAGATTCATACATAAAGTTGTAGTTTAGTTACAAGTATGTTTTGTTCATTTCACTGGTTAACAATGTACCCACACTCCAGTGGACCCAGGCAGGCCATCTCAGGACCATTCCCTGTAGTTCACTTTGGGTCTATGTGGATTATCTTGTTCACTTACAAACATCACTAGAAACTGTGGTTTCATATAGAATGTTCAGAAAGTCAAGTACCATTAGGGTATAAAGTTATCACGGAAATTCACAGGCATGTAGAGATTTTAATGTGCTTAGTCACTCAGTCATCCGACTCTGCGACTCCATGGACTGTATAGCCTGCCAGGTTTCTCTGTCCATTGGACTCTCCAGGTAAGAACTGGAGTGGGTTGCCATACCCTCCTCCAGGGGATCTTCCCAACCCAGGGACAGAACCCAGGTCTCCCAAATTGCAGACAGATTATTCACCGTCTGAGCCACCATACAAAGGCGATAACATCCCATGATATAAGGCAAGCGTCCACCTCAGCTGCTACTCAGGCTGGGCCCAGGTGCCAGCAAATCAGAAAGTCATTTGGGCGGCTTGGAAAGTCGGCCATTCCTACAACCTGGGGAGGCCTTCTGCTAATTGAGCCGCCCCTCTGCCAAGGAGACAGGGAGCCTCTTCCCCTTACAATGGCAGTGGAAGCCCCTGAGGCGACTTGCCTCTGTTGACACACCTGCAGCGCAGCCCACGGGCTCCTGGGCGCTTCCGGTCAGCAGCCACTTACGTGACGTTGCCGGGAGACTACGCCCTTCAGAGCCCAGCACCGCCCCGCCGCCGGCCGTGCGTGACGTCACGGCGCCCGGCCGCGCCCCGCCCCCGGCCGCTGTCGCCGGGGGCGGGTCTCCTAGGCAACCAGCGCTCCGCCCCTCCGACCCTTTAACCTTTAGGGTGCGCGAGCGCCGCGTCCTGCGCCGGGTCCTCCCTCCCCTCTGTCCCCCTTCACCGGGGCTGTCCCGGCCGGAAGCGAAGATGGCGGCGGCGGCGGCGGGCGCGGCGTCCGCCGAGCTGGTGATCGGCTGGTGCATCTTCGGCCTCCTCCTCCTGGTAGGGGAGGCGCCCGGCGTTCCCCGGGGCCTGGCAGGGGACGGGGGCGGCCCCCCGCGGCCCCGTCTTCCTCGTCCCGCCCCGCCGGCTCCGGCGGCCGCCGCGGAGGCGCCGGGTGGGGGCGGGCCGCGGGAGGGGCGCGCCAGCCGCCGGCTGCGGGCGCGGGGTGGTCCCCGGACGCAGGCCCCTGCGCGCGGGGAGCGCGGCGCCCAGAGGCCGGGCCCCGGGCGCAGGCAGCCGTCTTCGGCGCGCGTCCCGCGGGCGCCGCGTCGGCCTGCGAGCCGGCTCTGCGCTCGGAGCCGCTCCACCGCGCCCTCGCCTTTAGAGTGCGGGGTCCGCGGCCTTCTCTCCCCCATTGTACGGTACTGCCTTGGTGACGTGTTCTGACGCCGGCTTTCGCCTTCCTTCCTGGTCTTTGACGGCTGAGACACCTGTGCCGCGGGCCTGGGGCCCTGGTTACTTCCAGGGTCGGGGCCTGTGTGCGCACCTGTCTGACCTCAGGTGCCTCCCTCCCAGCCGCCCGACTCCTGCTTATCCAGGCAGCAAAACGTGGGCCAGATGGCCTAGCTTTTATTTCCCTAACCCATGTTAAAACCCTTTTAATTGGGAGTTCAGTTTATTTCTCTTCGTTCCCCTCCCCTGTCTCACTCTTCCTGGTAGTCTTCAGCCCAACCTGTTGTTGTGTCCCGAAGTATTATGCCACTTGGCAGTAGGACAACAAAGTCAAACCAAAAAGGAAAAAAAAAAAAGAAAAATCCTGTTTACCTGTTGAAATCAAGATTTGCTTCATTTTACTTTACTTTCTAGATTCCGTGACCGTGTCTGCAATCTGTATAGTATGTTTTTTCTTGTAGATGCTGCAACAGAAACTACCTCCTTCCTGCAGTGTGTGAAAACTTGAAAAGGCTTCTTTTGTAGCCTTTACCACTCGCCCAGAAAGTAATAATGCCTTTACCTTGGAACATGCTTTATTCTGTTTGGAGATAGTGAAAGAGCTGAAGGTTGGCTTTGGTTTCCTCAGCCTGTACTTGGGCTTTTCCAGACTATTGTATTCACTTGACTTTGTAGGGGAGCAAAATTTGGAACCCCACAATGTCTCTCTGGATTAGTTTAGAGTGGTTATTTGTAAGAAATGGAAGACTCAGGAAATATTTCTTTTTACATCTGCCTTAGCCACTGGAATAATTTAGATCAGGGCCCTGTCTCCAAAATAAGTTTTATCACCAGAGATACCTGCAAAGAATGTGGGCTAGGTGTGGTGGGCCTAGAGCTCAGAGACTCCCTCTGTGTCCTTTTGTCCCTGCCTGGCCCAGCAAAAGTTTGTTTACCAAACTTTAGCTTTCTACTTGGATGTGGAATGCCTTCCTTCCTGTTGAGGTCCCAAGCCATCATTTCTAGCATCCTCTGTCTATAGCTGAAGGTGGTATTTAAGGTGAGGGCTTTGGCCATTTTGTTTAGTTCTCTTGGGTATCTCCCTTGTGCAGTATACAAGTTACCAAACATTTGATTTTCTCCTGTTGAGCTGCTGCTGCTGCTGCTAAGTTGCCTCAGTTGTGTCTGACTCTGTGCGACCCCATCCCTGAGATTCTCCAGGCAAGAACATTGGAGTGGGTTACTATTTCCTTCTCCAATCCTGTTGATCTAGCTCATGTCAATTTAATTGTTAGACCAGCCAAAAGAACTTAAGAAGGAAAAGTAAATTTCTTTCTTCCTGACAGTTTAGAGGAAAACAAAGGAGCATATAACCTGTATCAAAGTCCAGAGAGAATAACTTGGCAATTATCACTGAAAAAACATTTCAGATACAGCAGTTACGCTATAAATTGTAGGAGGATGTAAATAAAACCAAAGTGTGGCCTTTAAGAGGGCCTGAAGATAGGTGGGAAAATAAGAATTCTTGAAACAGGTCTATTAAGGACTGAAAACCAAAGTATGATTTTATAAATTAAATAGGACTTGAGAGAATAGAGAAGAATTTTGGAAGAAAGTGTAATAGAGGCAAACTTTGGATAGAAAAGGAAGGGAAAGCATTTAAGTTGGAGATATTACAGCAGAAACAAAATAAAATGAAAATAGAATTAAAGGTTTGAAATCAATGCTAGAATAGGAATACATTACTAATGAGGGCCATTGTTTAGTTTTCTTCAAATTTCTTTAATTTGTGGATTATTAGAAGAGAACTGGATTCTCATGTCTGCTTCTGCATCCAAGCTTCTGAGAGGTTACTTTGGTTGACATACATGACGTTTTAGTGATATGTAGTTGGAAGCAGAGTGTCTTTTAGGTCACTGTGACATTGTTCTATATAATATCACATCGAAACTCAGTAAGTTAAAGCTTCTTAGTATGAAATAGGGGATTTGAAACCCTATGAATGAACTTCTGTTCTTTCCCCTATAGGTGGTTTTATAACATGATGCGTTTGGTCATTTAGAAAATAACTGGTCCTTCGAGCTAAGCAGATCTTCGGAATACGGATATATTTCATTACATAAGTCAAATACCACATTCATCAGTATCACCACTGATCTTGTCAGAAGAAATGTCTTAGAAATAAGTATTGAGACATCCGAGCTCACAGTCATGGATACGTAGTCATTTGCGCTTTCAAATGAAAATGTTGTTTCTTGGAAATAGTGTATCCTTTGGCTTTCAGCTCTCTCTTCAGTGCTTTTTCCTGGAGACAACCATCACTACTTAAGCACATTCACATTTTTCTCCATGGAATATTAAAAAAGTCAGGGGTTGAAGTTTAATGAAGTGACATTTACGGCTTTGTTGATTATAGTTTCAAGTTAGTCGTTCTTTCCTTCTGTGAGTGTGTGGTGGTTAACAAAATAGTTACTACTGGCTCGTTCGGTTCCATTGTTTTGATTTGTGCTTAACTGACCAGTAGTTTTCCCCACCATTGGGTTTCCCTGGTGGCTCAGCTGGTAAAGAATCCACCTGCAATGTGGGAGACCTGGGTTTGATCCCTGTGGGGAAGATCCCCTGGAGAAGGGAATGGCTGCCCACTCCAGTATTCTGGCCTGGAGAATACAGTCCATGGGGTGGTGAAGAGTCTGACAGGACTGAGCGACTTTCACTACCCCTCCCCCCCAAGAAAAACTTACGCACTACGAGTGCAAATATCAATGTGGAAAGGGCAAATGACATTTTAGTAGTATTGTGAGAATAGTTTTCAGTTTGCAGATCCCCAGAAAGAGTTGTGGGACTGCCGGGGGTCTGGGAACTTAACACTCTGAGAACTGCTGCTAATCACCAGATAAAGATTCAGAACACTGAAATTGACAGCTTTGTAATCTTGGGCAAACAGGATGGACTTCGTTTTCTTCTGGCACATAAGGAAAGGTTAGACTGGCTCCTCCAAGCCTATAATTTAACTGTCCACATTTACTGTATCAATCTGAGGCCTTCACCCTAGTCCCTACTCCACAGGATTGTCAGTACATTGAAGCCAAGGTACCAATTGTACCAATTGTCTCAAATTGCATTTCCCATTACTATGTAAAACTGAGTCTTCCTTTCTGTAAAGCAAGTTTACTTTTGTTACTCCAAGTGAGGGGATCATCTGGGAATTTGTTAGAAGTACAAATAGGGGACCCCAGTTCCACGGAATCAGAATCTGCAGTTTGACAAGATCCCAGGCGGTATGTGTTCCTTGATTCTCACTCCTGCCTCTGCCAGGGGACTTCTCAACAGCTCATTGCAGACACCTGGGGAGTATTAAAAGCTGGAATGCCCAAACCAGTTAAGTCAGAATCACTTGGGAGCGGTTGGGGACTGCTCTAAATCTTTCCTTATGACTGTTAGCAGAATTATATACTAGTTTCTGTTATGAAATCCTCTAAAATGTCATTTCATATGACATTTAATAATTATTACTGCTCTTTGTTAAGCAATTACTAGCTCAGGCACTGTGCTGAACTCTTTACATTCAATTTCTATAACCTGCTATGAAAGAAACATCTTACAGATGAGGACAGTTGGTTTATTTTGTAATGTAGTAACTATTGATAGATTTAACCTGAAAACAAAAGGCTCTTTGGGGTCTGTTTTAATTAAGTTTCCCCAAACCCCTAAAAGTTTGGGAACCTCTGGCTGAACTGTTTTGCCTAGGTTTCCCTTTTCCTGCTTGTCTGCCTGTTATTGGCAAACTCCATCCTCTGCAGTAATACCTACCGCTTCAAACTTTGCGGATCTTCTTCAAGTCCAACAAAAAGTTTATTCAGTTTTTTTGTCTTAGCTGCTGCTAAGGATAGAAAGGTTCATCTTCCAATGACTTCCAAAATAATTTGGGGAAAGCTATATTTGTCAATTTAGAAACAAACCCATTAAATATTAATATAAGTAACATTTTACAAAAGAATATTTTCCAAAACAAAATGAAATTAGTAAATTGTTAAGCCAGATTTTGAATAAAGGTCATTTTCCTTCCCTTTTTCTTCCTTCCCTCCCTACATTTCCTCTTTTTTTCCTTTCTCTCCAACATCCATGTTCCGAAGTGCACATTTTTCTTTTTACTTTATTCTTTCCTGCTGTTCTGACACCAGCTGAAACGTTAGTGATGTAAAGAAATTCCATGCAACAACTTGGATGGATTTCAAATTCATTATGTTAAGTAAAAGAAGCCAGACTCAAAAGACATACTATATAAGTACACTGACATTCTAGAAGAAGCAGAAGCTGTGGGCACAGGTAATAGATAGTGGTTGTCAAGGCCTAGGGAGTGGTGTGCTTAGTCATTCAGTCATGTCTGACTCTTTGTGACCCCATGGACTATGGCCCACCAGGCTCCTCTGTCCAAGGGGGTTCTCCAAGCAAGAATACTGGAGTGGGTTGCTGTGATCTCCTTCAGGGAATCTTCCCAACCCAGGGATCGAATCCAGATCTTCTGCATTACAGGCACATTCTTTACCAACTGAGCCACCACAGAAGTGGAGAGAGGGGTTAATTATGGAGGGGCAAAGGAGGTTTTTCTGCAGTGATGGAGCTGTCCTTTTCTCTTGATTCTGGGAGGAGAATTTGGAAACTGTAACTCGTTAGGTGGTGTTCTTAGTTCATTTCTGGCCCTTGAACTATGATACCCAAAAGGGAAATAATGTTACATGGAAAACTAGGTTTACCTATCGATGCATGTTGAGTCAGCAGATACAACCAAGCCAAAGGTCAGGAGAAGGGAGAACACTGGGGGCCTTTCCTAAGGCAGTCCTCATCCGCAAGATTGGGGAAGTTTAAAGCTAAGGGTCATACATATTCATGAAGGGGCATGGGTGGTAGAATCCAAGGAGGGTCAGAAAAGATCAGCATCATCCCTCAGGTTCCAGTTGATCTGCTAGTTGAACACTTCAGGACAATCTTTAAAACAGACCTGGGAGTGTTTACAACTGTACTATCTTTGCTATAGTTACTTATCTTGCTTGAAGTTGTTTGTCTTCTAGAGTCGTTTGTTTCTGCATCATTTTGTTGCCTCTAGATCTTTAATTACTGAGATCTGTCCAAGGGCAAGCATTGTGGCTGGGCTTAGATCACAAAACAGCTTATGCCAAAAATGGCTTCTCATATTGCCATGCCCAGATTTCTTTCTCTAGGGAACCCGTACCTTGTCTACACTAAAAGTTAAATCTGTTGAAAAGCGTGAAAGGAGAGAACAGAGCTTGTGTCCCAGAGCTTTTATAGAGCTTACTTAAAACCTTGGTTCTCAAGTTTGCCTCAGATTGGGATCCTCAGTGCTGATGCCTGGAGAAGCTTCAGTCTCTGATGAAAATGATCTGGGGCAGGCCATAAAGGAATTTTAAGTTTTTATCCAGCGGATTCTAACACAGCCAAGGTTGAGAATCACCCATTTAGGTTCTACCTGCCATCCCCTATGATTGAGTAAAGCAGAGGTTCTCGAAGTGTAGTTTCTGGACTAGCATCAGCCTTCCTGGGAACTTGTAACAAATACAGGTTTTCTGGACCCTCTCCAGACCTGTTGAATTTGAAACTGCTATAGAGACCTCCAGGGAATTCTGATGTCAGAATTTGAAATCTGAAGCCAGAATTTGAATTCTGATGCTAGAATTGCAAGAGTAAAGTCCTTTACTCTGTGTTAGTTTCTAGAAAGATGTTAGTGACTATTAAGACCTGATGGATTACAGATGTCAACCTCAGTACCTCTGAGTGTCCTTTTTTCCCTGGAAAGTTCCTTGTAATGCACATACACCCATTTTCAGTGTTCATTCTTCTTTGTTTAATACCCTTTAAAATGTGAATTACAGTATAATACATTGATTGCATGGTGATTGTTGACAGTTTTTAGCTGAATGATACTCTTGAACTGTCACAAAGGGACAGAAGTTAATTTCAGTTTGGGTGGTGTTTTGTCATGCTTCTGTAGTAAGAATAGGCTAGAACAACTTTTTAAAAAATTAATTAATTTTTTTATTGAAGGATAATTGCTTTACAGATTTTGTTGTTTTCTGTCAAGCCTCAACATGAATCAGCCATAGGTACACATATATCCCCTCCCTTTTGAACCTCCCATCTCCCTCCCCATCCCACCTCTCTAGGTTGATACAGAGCCCCTGTTTCAGTTTCTTAGCCATACAGCAAATTCCCATTGGCAATCTAGATGGTAATGTAAACTTCCATGTTACTCTTTTCCACACATCTCACACTCTCCTCCCCTCTCCTTATGTCCACAAATCTATTCTCTATTTCTGTTTCTCTGTTGCTGCCCTGTAAGTAAATTCTTCAGTACCATTTTTCTAGATTTCATGTATATGTTTTAGAATATGATATTTATCTTTCTCTTTCTGACTGACTTCACTCTGTATAATAGGTTCTAGGTTTATCCACTTCATTAGAACTGACTCAAAGGTGTTCCTTTTTATGGCTGAGTAATATTTCATTGTGTATATATACCACAACTTCTTTATCCATTCATCGGTTGATGGACATTTACGTTACTTCCGTGTTCTGGCTATTGTAAATAGTGCTGCAGCGAACAATGGGAAACAACTTTTAGTTACATCTCCTTTAGCTTGGGAAAATGTATAGGGAAAAGTACTCAGAGCTGGTTATAACTATAATGTGTCAACCATTAGTGGCCATACTGTGTTCACTAGGAAATATGTAACTGAGCATTGTTATCAACAACCTTTGCTTGTTTTTTGGTGTCTTGGCACCCCAGTGATGATGTACTGCTTTAATGAACTTGGCTTAGAAAATGATAAATCCTGACTAAGTTTATAAGGAGTAGGGGACTTCTCCATGCACATCCGAAAGCATATTTACTTGACATAAAGTTTCCCACCAGGAACTTTAAAACACATTCTAAAATCAGTATTAGAGCATAGATAGGGAAGTAACAAAACATTTCTGTCTGTCTGTTTCAGGCTATTTTGGCGTTCTGCTGGATATATGTTCGCAAATACCAGAGTCAGCGGGAAAGTGAAGTTGTCTCCACCATAACCGCCATTTTTTCTCTGGCCATTGCACTGATCACATCAGCACTTCTTCCAGTGGATATATTTTTGGTTTCTTACATGAAAAATCAAAATGGCACATTTAAGGTAATTATTTTGTCCTTTCATATTCTTGGCAATTAAGTATTTAACTAAATGTAGCAGTGCATGTGTGTTGTGTTGCATTGTTGTCTCTGGGAATAAGCGAGAATGGAAATGCTCACAGAGGCTGAAGATGTGGCAACTAATGTGGAACAGACTTTTCACTGATTTACAACCATCCAAGAAGTCTTTTTGTTGTTAATCAGAAAATTTTCCAGGTGATCATGATAGGTTTTATTTTTGTGCCTTTCGAAGCTCCCTTGAAGTCTGACTTGATTTGCGTTATCTAATTAAGATAATTTAGAAGGACCTTTGTTAGTGGCAGATTATGGTCTTTGTCTCTACGTGATATTGAAGACCCTGAGTCAACTTCGATGCAGGCTGCAGATGATCAGACCTGAGTTCTAGTCTTAGCTCCTCGCTGCCTAGCTTGTGTCTTTGGCCAAACTGAACTTTTCTGGACTTTGTGTTCCTTATAATTAAAACGCATGGTGTTAGACTGGAAAGCTTCTGAGTTCCTTTTCAATTATGCAAATTACTTTTACATTTCTTATTAGTGTAAGCTTTATGAGATAGGAAGTGTGTCTTGTTTGTTTCTAGGTGCTCAGCATCTGACACATAATAGGTACTTAAATATTTGAATGAAATATTATTTTAATTATCTCAGTAATGGATGGTTCCAAAATAACTTCCTGAATTGGGCCAACTGGACTTAAATAATTTGGTAATTTTTTTGAGTTAGGTTTGGCTAGATTCCAATTGCTGTGAAAACTGCAGTTCTTTTCTGTAGGTTAGTCATTGATTTAGCAAGTATTAATTGAACTCTTAGTATGTGCTGAATGCTGTAGAGAGATAGTAACTAGTGTCCATAGAGTACTTAGTGTATGTCAGATCCTCTCCTAAGTGGTTTACATATCTTAATGTCTCAGCAACCCAGTGAGGTAGATAGTGTTATCTCTGTTTTCCTGGGCGGGAAGCCAAGGTTCAGGGTGGTGACATAACCCATCTCAGACCTTGGGTTTGAATATGCTGTTACTGGGATTTCCTATATGCAGTGTATAATGATTGTTTGAGCAGGAAGGTTTTTTTAATTTTTAAATTTAGACTATTTGGTTTGTTTAGATTTTGTGGAATTACATTTTTGTTTGCAAATTTCTAAAGTATTTTAATGAAATTAGAGGCTTTCTCTTAGATCATGTAGTAGTTCTGGGACCATGCTTAGTTTATTAGTCACTTTTTGGATACTAGTTTTTTGTTTTATTTATTTATTTTTAATTTGTGAGTTTACATTATACTTGTTTAAATATGACTTTAGGAATTCACCCGCCTAAAGAAACAAAAGTATTTCCCATTAAGACTTATGGGTATTTATTCTATTAAATACTCCATAAGAGAAGAAAATGTATAGCTGTAGTTAGTATGCTTATTTTATGTTTGTTAAATCTACTTTCTCCTGAGAAACCTACATGCAGGTCAAGAAACAACAGTTAAGAGCAGACATGGGACAACAGACTGATTCAGAATATTGAAAAGGAGTATGACAAGGTTATACGTATATTGTCCCCTTGCTTATTTAACTTCTGTGCAGAATACATCATGTGAAATGCTGGGCTGGGTGAACCACAAGCTGGAATAGATTGCCAGGAGAAATATCAACAACCTCAGATAATGCAGATGATACCACTCTAGTGGCAGAAAGTGAAGAGGAACTAAAGAGCCTCTTAAGAGGGTGAACGAAGAAAGTGAACAAAATGGCTTACAACTCAACATTCAAAAAACTAAGATCATGGCATCCAGTCCCATCACTTCTTGGCAAATAGATGGGGAAAAAGTGAAAATAGTGAAATATTTTATTTTCTTGGGCTCTAAAATCAATTTGGATGGTGACTGCAGCCATAAAATTAAAAGACGCTTGCTCCTTGGAAGGACAAACCTAGACAGCATATTAAAAAGCAGAGATACCACTGTTGACAGAGGTCTATAGTCAAAGCTATGGTTTTTCCAGCAGTCATGTACAGATGTGAGAGTTGGACCATGAAGAAATCTGAGCACTAAATAAGTGATAGTTTCGAATTGTGCTAGAGAAGACTCTTTGAGAGTCCCTTGGACAACAAGGAGATCAAACTAGTCTATCTAAAGAAAATCAACCCGGAATATTCATTGGAAGGACTGATGCTGATACTGAAGCTCCAGTACCGTGGCCGCTTGATGTGAAGAGTCAACTCATTGGAAAAGACCCTGATACTGGAAAAGATTGAAGACAAAAGAAAGGGGATGACAGAGGATGAGATGGTTGGATGACATCACTGACCTCAGTGGACATGAACTTGAGCAAACTCTGGGAGATGGTGAAGGACATGGAAGCCAGTGCTGCAGTTCATGGAGTTGCAAAGAGTCAGGCATGACTTAGTGACTAAACAACAACAAAAATCTAAATGTGGCACCAATGATTAGAAGGGAAGAATTCCTTGTTAAGATTTTTCCTCTCTTTTTAAAAAACTGTTTCATTATCGAAGGATTCATTCAGCAATTGTATGTCCTTCGTGATAGCTTACGGTGAACAGTGTTGGGATTCATGACCTCCAAAGAAGATTTAACTTTGGGACCAGGAACCAGGCTTGATCACTCACAAGCTTTTGTATAGCAGAGTTTTATTAAAGTATAAGAAGGGACAGAGAAAGCTTCTGACACAAACATCAGAAGGGGGATGGAGAGTGCCCCCATCACTAGTGTTAGCAAGGAAGTTATATACTTTTTAAATTGGTTATTACAGTAAATCAAAAGAATGTTTCAAGGTTGTAAAGATCTTACTAGACCCACTCCTATAACTTGCATTTTAAGATAACAGGACTAGCCAGAAGGTTTTCAGGAAGGAGAAACTGTCTTCAAGCAGGATACATTGTTGTTTTATAATCCTTAGTACAGAGTTTAAACTGAGTTGTTTGTCTTATAATCATCAGTTCTGGGCTTATGTGACTAAGGAATGTAGACCAAAAAAAGATGTTTGTCTTTTCCTCTTCCTTGAGAATTCCAGACCCCTATTTCCACTTCTAGAGCCCCAGACTCCTTTCTCCTCTTCAGGGACCCCAGCTTTCTTATCAACCTGCCTAGGAATTGACTCTCTCATTCTCTCCTTTTCTTTTAGGAGAATTATGTTGCCAAGGGAAAGGGGTGTTGTTTTCATTGCATAACGATTTCCTGCTGTTGAGGGGTGTAGTCCCTAAATTGTTGAAGCAACATATTCTGCTAACCCTCATATGGAGGATCTCTGATCCAGGAGCCTCAAGTAATAGTTGGAGGAGGCTGTGGCACTTGTAGGAGCCTGGACAACCATTTGTAACTTAAAAGCTTTCAGATGGTTAGAAACAAACCCCATTTTACAGCTACAGATGTAAGGCAAGATAGTCATTAAACCAAGTTAAAAGCTGATCAAAATTAAGTTACATTATGTCCATAGTTAAGGTACAATATGTTAGACCAGTCTGTTTTAGGATTGCTGGATGTCATCACAGAGTTGAAGAAAGTCTTTTTCCTTAAAGTGGAGAAACCCACCATGGGAAGTCTTTAATTGATGAGAAAGGGGAGCACTCCACAGACCCAGCAATTATGATTCCAATATTATGGAATGCAATGTAGGAATGAGCCCAGGACAGGAAGGCATTGTCTTGAGGGTCAAATGGCAGACTAAGGACTTTTGGAGTCAGCAGAAGCAAGCCCACATAGATTCTCAGACCCATGTCCATTCCTGGCTCAAACACCGGCTTGTTTGACTCAAAGGCTGGGTTAGGAGTTAACCTCCTGGTAATGTCTGTTGAAAAGGCTGAAAGCTGAGTCACATAGTTAATTCTGTGGCTTTAAGATCTATGACAATATCTGTGTGCAAAAACAGTCTGTCATTGAGGCAATCCCATTTTTGGGGGGCAGTTCATACCCTCATTGTTAAAGGTATGGGTAAAACTAAACCAATTGTCTTGTGTCTCCTGAGTTAGCTTACAAGATGCCTCTTAATAATGTCATTAGTCTTTTAAACCTTTCCTGAAGATTGGGGTCTCCAGGAACAGTGTAAATGATACTCTATTCCTAGAGCTTTTGACACTCCTTGAGTTACAGCAGCTTTAAAGATGGAGCCACTGTTGCCTGAACTCTAGAGTTTAAGATCCCACTTACATCGTGAGAAGTCAGTACATTAAGATTTTGCCCATTAGTAAACTTCTGGGCTTTAGGCATTAGCAAAACAGTAGTAGCAATTAATCTTAAGCAATGTGGCCATAGTCTTTTTTCAGTAACAAACTGAACTCTGTTTCTGTGGGCAAGCTCAAAGCGGGAGCCTGCAAGAAACCAGTTTGAAGGGCTTTGAAAGCACTTTGAGTATCTGGGGACCAAACCAGCTTGTTGGTTTGGGCCTGCTGAGTCTCAGTTACAAGCTTATATAAAGGCTGGGCAAGTTCCCCATAACCCAGAATCCAAATGAGGCAATAGCCTATAATGCCCAAGAATCCTCTCAAGCATCTTAAAGTCATAGGTAGAGGATGATTTAGTATAGATTCAACTCTAGAAAGCAAACTTCAAATCAGTGATTGAAAAATATTTGGTTCAGTCAGAAATTTCAGACAATAAAGTATTAGGATTAGGCAGTTAGTATTTGTGTATCTTCAACAAGTCTCCATTTATCATTTGTTTTTTTTTTTTTTTTTACACCCAAAACAGGAGTGCTGCATGGACTGTTACAGGGAATTAATAGTCCTTGTTCCTTTAAATTTTCAATGATGGATTTTAACCCTTCCTTAATCTCAGGTTTTAATGGATACAGCTTTTGATGTGGAAATAGGTGAGGATCTTTGAGTTTGATAACAACAGGAACAGCATTTTGTGCTTGACCCACAGTTTTTCCATAAGCCCACACTTTAGGATTTACATTTTCTTCTGTTATAAGAGCAGGTTCCATATTCATGAAAACAGAGGCCTGGACCTTGTTCAGTATATCCCTCCCCAGAAGGGGTGGGGGAGGCTCTGGTGCGATCAGAAACTTGTGAGAAAACAGCGCAGAATCCCAGTTGCAGCTTAAAGGATGACGGACATAATAGCATTTGGCTAGTCCCGACAGCCGCCCCATTACGGTAGTGGATCGAGAGGAAAATGGACCAGGGTCTTTAATGAGCAGAAAGTTGCCCCAGTGTCCAAGAGATTGATGGACTGGCCCCCACAGTTATTAATACCCAGGGTTCCTCAGGTGTAATTAGGACGAGAGCTTGTGTAGGGACCCCGGGCACCTTCAGTCCTGATTGTCCTGAGAGTCTGACCCCTGAAACCTATGCCTCTGCCGCAGTTTTTCCTCCTGTGTGGTCCCTTGCAGACCGGACATGGAGCCGGGGTGGCTTAGATGCCTGAGGGCAATCCCACTTGAGGTGCCCCTCCTTTCCACAGTAATAGCAAGCCCATCCCTTTCCACCTGGGTCCCTTTGGGCATTCTTCTCAGGCTGTTTCAGAACAGGTCTTAACAGTCATGCTGGAGCTTCAGTCTTTCCCTGGTCTTTTTTTTGCCTCATATTTTCCTCATATTCTCTACCATAATATACCATCTGAGCCAACTGCAACAGTTCTAAATTTTCAAAGGCTGATTTGGTCCAGATGCCTGTTTTTGTAACTTATGGTGGATATCTGGAGTCGAATGAGTGATAAATCTTTTAAGGTCATTCCTCCCTCTGCACTTTCAGGGTCAACGTCCGTAAACTGGTGGAGAGTCTCCCATAGTCTATCTAGGAATTTACCAGGAGTATCCTTCTCTCCCTATTCTATGTCAGTCAGTTTAGCATAGTTTAAGTCTTAGTGTGCGCTCGGTTGAGTCCTTGAAGATTACTTCTTGCAAAGACTCTGATCCTGCCTTTCGTTAGCCGTGTTATAGCCTCAGTCTGGCACAGCTATGGGAACTGCTTGACTCCCAGTAGGGAGAAGGGCTATTTCATGTTCGATTTTTCCCCTTGTCTCATGTTCAAGCCGTTTATCTCCAAAAGCAGTAGCTTCCTCCTAGAACTTGAGCTCTCAAGTCAGGAGTCAGTGTTTGTCCTAAGACATACCCTCTAAATAGTCTCGACCGCTTTGGGACTGTTTGAAATTCTACCTAGACTGAGGCAACCCTTCCTGGAAGGGTGTCCTGATCCTCAGCCTGTTCAGTTGGGAGCCCCAGATACAGGGGCAAAGTAAGAGGACAGAAAGGAGCTGAAGGTTTCATACTCAAATCTGTATCCTTAGGACATAAGTCTGGCACGTCTTACAGAGAGAAAAAGAGCAACACATGGCACTTAATGCCCATTTCTCTTGTTTTCTACAGAACCAATCTAGTTGTAAAACAGTATCATAATTAAGAGACCTTTTAACAGGCCAGCGTTTCCTTGTCTTCTAAAGGATACTATGGCCATTCAGTTATCACCGAGAAGATCAGGTATGTCTTTTTAAAGTCTGGGTATCATACTTGTCCCAGTTTTTTAAAATACGTTGTAAAGGAGTGGTTCTGGAACTGTTAGCTACCATCTGTAAGAGAGAAAAAAGTGGCATCCACAGCCCTGGCTTCTTTCCACCAGAAGCGTACCTCCCTGCTCTAGATGGGGATGTAGACAGACTCTCCACCAAAGCTTTCCTTCCCTGGTCAGTCTTAGTCAGTCCCTAACTAATGCAGGCATCTTACTTGTCCCTCCCAGTTCTATTACCGAGGTGGGGTGGAGGTGCCCCAGGGGTAGGCCTGATAGCATCCCAGACTGATTTCCATTTCCTTACCACCAGGACATTTGTTTGACTTGCCAGAGTAGTTTCCCGGAATGTTTCCCAAGTTAGTACTACCAAGGGAAGCCTCCATCTTACTTGTGCCTGGGCACATTCCTGAGTACATTGCTGACTGCAGTAGAAGCTGTGAGTCATAAAGGGGCGAACAGCCACCAAGATGTCCCTTCTGAGTGTTGCCACGCCAGTATATGTGACAGCAAAAGAAGGGTCAGCCAGCGAGGAAAAAGTGGTTTTTGTCCTCAAGCTACAAGGGCCAGTCCTTCCCGTTCCTGTCCATAGATTCCACAAAAGGAATATCTAGGGAGTTGGGGAAAAAGCTATCAGAGAGCCTTCTCTGGTCTGCTAAGAGCCGACACACCGAAGGAAGCCCACTGTAATTCCAACCTAACCACATTTTGCAATTCCCGATCTGTGTCCTCAAAAACCTCATGGTCACCAGCAGTGCTTGTATCCACGTAGATAGGAGGCAGAGCCGTGACAGAGACCCACTTTCAGGTCGCTGGCCCCTAAGGCCGGCAGCCAAGAGAGTGACCTCGAGAGTGAAAGATGTTCCTGGAGCTAGAGCTCTGTCTCGCTCCCAAACATGCTCTTGGAACTTTCGGCTCCTAGCAAGGCTAGGCGTGTCCATACTTGGGGTCTGAGTCAAAGTATATAATAGCAGCATGGATCACAAGTCCCTTGAAAGTCCATGATCAGACAGATTATTTTAGTAGTTCTAATTTCTGATTATGAAATGGTCAAAGAGACCAGGAAAAGGTGACCGAGAAGGGGAAGTTCGGTGTGCACGCTTCTCCCATTTCCGGCTGCTCCCCTCACAGGGACGTTGGGTGTCTCTTGGTGTTGGGAGGTCAGTATAAACCCCCGAAAAGGTTCCCCTTTTGGGAGCTGCCTTCAGTCATTGAGAGACACCGTGAAACCGTAGAGCACGCTCAGTGCTCGATTCACGCAGGGCATGTCATCCATTCACACAGGCATGCCGTAGAGTTAGGAAAGCAGAAAACCTGCATACTGAGAAAGTAGAGACTGCTCTGAGTGTTCTTACCTGGGCCGGAAGATCCCGGAGAAGTCTCCAAGACGACAGCTTATGGTGAATGGTGTCGGATTTGTGATCTCCAAAGAAGATTTAACTCCTGGACCAGGGACCAGGCTTGATCACTCAAGAGCTTTGGTATAGCTGAGTTTTATTAAAGTATAAAAAGGGAGAGAGAAAGCTTCTGACACAGACATCAGAAGGGGGATGGAGAGTGCCCCGCTCAGTAGTGTTAGCAAGGGAGCTATATATGTTTTTAATTGGTTATTACAGTAAATCAAAAGAATGTCCAAGGTTGTAAAGGTCTTACTAGAACCACTCCCATAATTTACATGTTAGGATAAGAGGATTAGCCAGAAGGTTTTCAGGAAGGAGAAACTGTCCTCAAGCAGGATGCATTGTTGTTCTCACTTCATGGCAAATAGATGGGAAACAGTGGAAACAGCGACAGACTTTATCTCTTTGGGCTCCAAAATCACTGCAGATGGTCACTGCAGCCATGAAATTAAAAGATGCTTGCTCCTTGGAAGAAAAGTATGACCAACCAAGACAGCATATTAAAAAGCAGAGACATTACTTTGCCGACAAAGGCCCGTCTAGTCAAAGCTATGGTTTTTCCAGTAGTCATGTATGGATGTAAGAGTTGGACTATAAACCAAGCTGAGCACCAAAGAATTGATGCTTTTGAACTGTAGTGTTGGAGAAGACTCTTGAGAGTCCCTTGGACTGCAAGGAGATCCAGCCAGTCTATCCTAAAGGAAATCCGTTCTGAATATTCATTGGAAGGACTGATGCTGAAGCTGAAACTCCAGTATTTTGGTGACTTAATGTGAAGAACTGACTCATTTGAAAAGACTCTGATGCTGGGAAAGATTGAAGGCAGGAGGAGAAGGGGACAATAAGAGGATGAGATGGTTGGATGATATCACAAACTCAATGGGCATGAGTTAGGGTAAACTCTGGGAGTTGTTGATGGACAGGGAGGCCTGGCGTGCTGCAGTCCACGGGGTCACAGAGAGTCAGACACAACTGAGTGACTGAACTGAATCCTTAGTACAGAGTTTAAACTGAGTTGTTTGTTGTGTAATCATCAATTCTGGGTTTAAAGAAAAAAACGCTTTATGTGAGTAAGACTAAGGAATGTAGGGGGAAAAAAGATGTTTGTCCTTTTCTCCTCCTCTGGAATTCCAGACCCCTATTTCTGCTTCAAGAGCCCCAGACCCCTTTCTCTTCCTTGGGGACCTCAGACTTCTTACCAACCTGCTTAGGAATCGACTCTCAATTGTTTCTAGTTTTTATTTACTTATTAACAGTTGTCTCTGTCTAGTTATGTTTATTTTTAGAAAACTGAAAGTTTAGATAATATACCAGTTTTTCCCCAATACTTTGATGTATATGTTGATGTTTTAAAATATTCCGTTTCCCTTTTTGTCTTTTTTTTTTGGAGTACTGGCTGGGGGACTAGTGAATTTCCTAAGAGTTGTCATTTGAAGCTGGCCTGTGCTGATACTTAAAGGAGAACTGAAAAGATTTTTGAAGAACTGTGTCTGGTAAACTGTAGAGAGTGTTTTCTCCACAAAGTTATTAATGAATTCTCTTGAGAAGCTTGGTAAAAAAACAAGAGTATTTAAATATTAATATTTAAGAACTAGTTTTAGATTTCATGCCATAGCTGTGAATTTAGGTGTCTCAGGGTAAAAGTGTGCCACAGCGTCTGTAATCTTCATCCTTATTAAAATGTGCAGGTTGATGGTTTACATGATGAATTATGTTGTGGCCTAAGTTTTACAAAGTGCATTTCTTATTCCTCAATGAATATGGCTGTCATCTGAGTTTCTCCATTTCCACCATGGATGCTGAAGCCTCTAAATCGATTATGAACCTTCTTATCAGGTACAGTTGTTTGGAAACTCAAGATGTCAAGGACTGCTGACATTGGGCTTAGGGGCTGAGGACACCAGGCAGACGGTCAACTGTCCTTACTCTGTTTTGTCTACTTTACCTTCCTAGTTATTTCTGCCTGCCTTTGGCCAAGGGTATGTTGTGATAATGTCTGAACTGTTTCCATTGACCTTTTTTTCAGCCCCTGGCACTATGAATGTTTTTCACCAGATAATTTCTTTGTTTCTAGTTTTTTTATGTAATAATTAACTTCACAGATTAAAAAAAAACACAAAACCGTAAAGAAGAGCTGGAAGTGTTCTGTTACAGTGCCTTGTGTAGTTGGCCAGTAACTTTGGCTCATGAAACTTATGAAGTGTGCATGCTGAGTGACTCTCTGTGACCCCATGGACTTGGCCCTCCAGGCGTATCTGTCCATGGACTCCTCCAGGCAAGGATACTGGTGTGGGTTGCCATTTCCTCTTTGGGGGGTATTCCCAACCCAGGCATCCAACCCACATCTCCTGTGTCTCCTGCATTGCAGGCAGATTCTTTACCCCTGAACCAAAGTGTACTACTAAAAAAAAAAAAAAAAAATCAGAAATAGCCATTAAAGTGAACAAATATTCTTTATTTTATACAGTGTATACAATTAGTTAAGATGTGGCATGAAAATATTTGTTTTGGTAGCTAAAGTATTCATTTCTTCCTTCTGTCCATCAGTGATTAATCTCTTTATGGCCTGAGATTATCAGGTGTTTGGGCTGAATGCTCTCCTATTGCCTCATTCCTGCTCTCAGGTGCAGATAATTGTACCTTTGAACTTTGTATTCTTACTGCACCTTAAATATATTCATGCACTTAATATTTACTTAGTATTTAATACAGACCTGACAGTTGTGGGCACTGGAGATTGATGATGAAAACCAGTGAGGCCACTGCTCTCAGGCCGCTTACCTTCTCTGAGGCCAGACCAGTTTGAACAGACAGCAAACAAGCTCGCTTCCTCGTGCTCAGTTCTGTGAGGGCAGGGGCACTGAGGTGGGAGGGGGGGAGGCCAGAGTGCCGCGGAGGGCCCTCAAGGGGAGGCCTGAGTGAGGGGCCTCAGGGAGACGCTGCAGCAGGACGGCAGCCTTCGGGAACGTGCGTCTGGCCTGCTGGACTGACCGGTGGCGCTGGGGCTGTGCTGTGGCGCCGGCTGAGAAGCTCAAGAGGAAGGGGCGACTCTGTGTTTTTGCCTTTTAGGTCATGTTGATGGGTTTAGATTTTTTCTCAGTGCATTGGGAAGTTATGAAGGTTTCAAAAAATAAAGTTGACTTGGGATTAGGGTGATGCTAGTAGAGAAAAGTGATTAAAGTTGGCAGGCATTTTGGAGGTAGACTGCTTGGCTTTGCTGATGGATTAGATGTGGAGTTGAAAGGAGAAAGAAAACTTAAACAGTAATGCCTAGGACACTTTAGAGAAGTAGGGATGCCTGGGGGAATAATAAGTCGTGTGTGCATGTGGGCAAGTGAGTTCAGTTCAGTTGCTCAGTCTTGTCCAACTCCTTGTGACCCCATGAACTGCACCATGCCAGGCCTCCCTGTCCGTCACCAACTCCAGGAGCTTACTCAAACTCATGTCCATCGAGTCAGTGATGCCATCCAACCATCTCATCCTCTGTTGTCCCCTTCTCCTCCCTCCTTCAATCTTTTCTAGCATCAGGGTCTTTCCCAAGGAGTCAGTACTTCCTATCAGGTGGCCAAAGTATTGGAGTATCAGCTTAAGCATCAGTCTTTCCAATGAATACCCAGGACTGATCTCCCTTAGGAGGGACTGGTTGGGTCTCTTTGCAGTCCAAGGAACTCTCCAGAGTCTTCTCCAACACCACAGTTCAAAAGCATCAATTCTTCGGTGCTCAGCCTTCTTTACGGTCCAACTCTCACATCCATACGTGAGTACTGGAAAAACAATAGCTTTGACTAGACAGACCTTTGTTAGCAAAGTAATGTCTCTGCTGAGGGGATGTAGAAAAAAGACCTGCATTTTGGACAGGTTACCTTCTAAATGCCTGTCATATATATATTTAGGTGGTGCAGTCAAGTGGCTAATTAAGCTCCAGGGAAACCTTAGTGGTGTCTGGAAGTCATCAGCACGTGGATGGTATTTAGAGCTGTGGACAGAGAGTGAATGGTCAGAGAAGGCTTGACACCAGGGCTGGGCCAGCGATGGCAGAGCTATATTATTATATGGAGGCCACCCATGGGGTTGGGCTGCAGCCTGGGAGGGGGAAGGAAAATGGAAGAGGGGCACTTCTCAGAGGATGTGCTTCAAGAGCAATGCTGAGAATTGGAGTGAGAGAGGCAGTGGAGTGACCCCCGCCTTTGGTGAAGAGTAATCTCTACGGAGCAGTGGGTGGTCAGGTGGGAGTGAGCTAAGTGTGGGCAGGAAGGTGAGGGAGTCAGTGACGGGCTGCTTGCAGCTTTCACGAAGCTCAGTCCTCCAGGGGAGTAGGAGGTGGGTTGAGGGAGGGGTGTTTTTATTTGTGGTGGCCATGGTGTTTGATGGAAACTACTAGGGTGTGTACACTATAGAATTCAGTAGAGTGGGAGAGATGTTTGTCGGGGAAGGGTATCATTGCAGCCCCGTGTTGTGTCCTTGCAGAAGCAAAGGGATGTGAGCCTCAGCGTGAAAGGTGTGGCTGTGAATAGCGCTGGCACTCAGCAGAAGGAAGGGCTAGCATCTGAGTACAGAGGGAGCGGGGTTTCGATTTGGGACTGAGTAGCTCTTGGTTTTGGTCCTCAGATTATTTTAGAGAACTTCAAGTCCCAGTTCCTTAAGCAGTGGCTTCTGTACTGAGTGATTCTTTCTTGTAAGGGGCGGTCCTGTGTGTTGCAGATGTTTAGCAGACCTTAACTTCCACCTTCAGAGGCCAGTAGCATGCTGTCCCTCCCCCACCTCCCTCCCCCAGCCCCATTGTCTACAAGCCATTGCCAGATGTCCTCTCTGAGACAGAGTCATCCATGAGTGAGAGCCATAGGTCTAAACTGAGGTTATCTGCTAAAGTTAAGGGGACTCAAGTGTAGCTTTGGGTTGGACTGAGCATTTCAGAAGGTCCCCTGGAAGGATGGAAAAGGGAGCTTTACATATACAAATCACTGCCTTTTCCTTTCATGGACTTTATCTCCTTTTTTTTCTAAAATATTGTTCTTGCGTATTCTCTAGTTAGTGTTAGTTCTTGTTTCTCTCACATTCCTTTGGGTCTTCTGAAGTTTTTTTTTTTTTTTTTTTTGATCTCTACTTTGGGAGGCAGAAGTTTGTAAAACATACCAAGGGCATAACTAGCAATTTTCAAGATGTAGAAGGAAGTTTCATAAACTAAGTTCTTTTGACAGTGAATCAGATACCTTGGAGGCAAGATTGTATATAAAAGCCAAATATACAAATAGTACTTGAGTGATGTTGTATATTTTACACATATTTTTGCTTTAAAATAGTAACAGTAATATTCTCTAACTGCTGCAAGATTTGGTTAAACAAAAGAACCCTTGAGGGTGAAAGACACTAAATGTCAGTGAACCTTTGCTTTTAAATTGTTGTTGTTGTTTAGCGCTAAGTTGTCTGACTCTTATGACCGACCGCATGGATTGTAGCCCACCAGGCCCCTCTGTCCATGGGATTTCCCAGGCAAGAGTACTTGAGAGGGTTGCCATTTCCTTCTCCAGGGTATCTTCCCAACCCAGGGATCCAACCTGCATCTCCTGCATTGTAGGCAGATTCTTTACCAAGCCCATTGATTTTAAATTACTTTCAGTCTTTCTACTTGTGTCTTTTTCTGAGGTTATTGTCTTCTTCAGTTTTTAAGTTTAACTTTTAGTTGACTGTTAGTGGGTACATTAATACCTCGTTGGTTTGTTTTGGAAATTCGTTGGAATCTTGCAGAGGAATAGCTTTAATTATCCTCTGTTTCAAAAAATCTTCAAGTTTCAAAAATCTTTAAAAATTTGTTTTGGTATATAAACAATCACTTAAGAAATGCAGCTTTTGGGAGCTGCATTTTTGGTTGTGTTCCTCCATTTGGATACCTGCAGAAAATGTTTCTGGTCGTTGATTAGAATTCACCACAGCGCTGGTTCCAGTCTTGTGCGGTGAGCACTGCTGAACTTTATTTTTACCTTTCTATAGTATATGTTTGGTGTTTCTTTGATTGTATCTTTAGCCAAAGATTGTGAGTGTTAAAGTTATTGATTGAAACTTGTTCTGTTTATCCCTATTCAGAAGTACTTCATGAATATCCATATATACCAGTTTATATACATTTTAGAGATTTTAATGTCCATATAGTATTCCACATTATAACTGTACAATGATACCTTTTTTGTTTCTCCCCAGGTAATTAGATTGTCTCATTTTTTGTTTCTTATTGTTTTTTGGCATTTTAAACAACATTATTCTGTTGTTTTGGGATCACAATGTTGGGGTGCACACTTTCTAGTTGTGGTGCATGTCTTGGAGGCAGGTCGGATCTTACTTCCCTGATCAGGGATTGAACCCGGGTCCCCTGCATGGCAAAGCAGATTCTTAACCATTGGACCACCCTGAATATTGTTGGGTGAAGAAAGATCAATCGACATTGATTGGTGGAGGCTGTAATTTATGGGAATAAGGGTCAGCAGGTTCCCACGTTCTTACACGCTTCCCATTCTGTGAAGTGGTGAGCTTTCCCAAAGTGTGGGTGCTTCAGCAGAGGCGCCCCTGCATGCGGGGCAGGCAGAAGAGTGGCCTCAGGTAGACTGACACAGTGGACACGGGTGCCCTGCCACGCGAGCTGGGATACCTGCTGTCTGCGGGCCCTGGGATGCCACAGGGGCTGAGTACCCGGTGCCTCTGGGCCCCTTGGCCCCGTAGTGACTGAGGTGGAGGCCTGCTCTGGGCTGGGGCGTCTGGGCTTGCAAGCTGCCAGGCATCCCTCGGGAGATCTTCAAATTGTTCAGTGGGCAGAACTACTTGTTTTAAAACATTCCTGTGCATGGTATCTGTCCTGATTTGTGTGAACCTTTTTAGGACAGATTCCAGCAGAGATGGTCTATGTCATGGACTGTCTTTCTTACTATTACTGTGTGTAGATGGCTTTTCCTCCACATTTGCCATTGCTGGATATTTTTAATGGTTAAATCTTGCCATTTAGGTAAATGGAAGGTCACTATGATATTTATAATAGATTTTCATGTTTTATTAATAAGTTTTAGTAATTGGCTAAATTCCTCCTTGTTGGTCTTTTACAAATAATTTCTTAGCTCTTTTCCTGTATGTTTTCCAGATGACTTTTAGAATCACCATGTCAGAGCATTGTCCCTGCTGTTGGGATTTTGTTTGGCAGTGTATGGTTTCATGGATTTGGTATTTACAGCCTTCTCATGTGGAAACACTGACTTTTCATTTGGATCTTCTTAATATTCTATAGTTACTTGTTTCTTTATACAGGTAACATAATTTTAAAGTTTAACCTAATGAGTTTTTCACAGTTTTCATTGTTATTGGAGAAATAGTATTTTTATTGTGCACTGTGTGCCAAGGTTTGCGTTTGTAGTGCTAAATTTGAGTTTTCCAAACTTTTGTTCTTTTAGGCATTTTTCAATTAGAAATTCATAGATCCTTGTAGGTGTTATAAGTGAAAAAGGGAAAAAAAAGAAAAACCTAAATTATTTTAGGATAATTAAATGTTACTACTCTGCCTTAAAAGACTTGTAAGTGGGGTCCTTAAAGCAGTTGATGGAACAGAATTGACCTGACTACTGAAATGAGCCTTGTTACTTAATAGCAAGTCACATACTCTCCAGGTTTAATTTTTTATATGCGTAAAATTAGGGTATTCAAAAAGGCTTGCTATTATACCTCAGTTCTAATGAATTAATGTAGTTTTTTAAAATTTGAGATTAATTTGAGTTAATTTTCTAAATTAAATTACTAATTAAAAAATAATTGGGTTGAATGCAAAGGAGCTTCATTTACTCTTCTTTTAGGTCTTTTTAAGAAATGTTTACTATGTTGAATGTCTTGTTTCTAAGTTACAAATCATACCTGTCACTCTGCATAACAGTGTACCACTGCTTTCCGTTGCCCTCTGGACAGAGGCCAGAGTACTTAAGGTGACTCATAAGTCCTCAAACCCGCCCCCTTCCCTCCTTCACTCACTGTTTTCTCTTCTCTTGCCAGAGGCTGTAGTGACTGTATTTTGCTTCTTTGCAGGTTTCAGACTCTCCATGTGTGTTCCTTCTCTCTCCCCTCCTTCCTGCTGTTTTTCAGATCCTGCTGAGTTGCCCTGGAAAGCCACCTCTGACAGTCAGCTTCCATCTCCTGAACTTCCTCAGAATCACCTGCTCATGTTTGCTCACGTTTACTGCTAATGAAATTGCCTTTTTACTCATCTGTCCCTTTCTTGCAGGCACAGACCATACCTGTCGGTGTCGATGATACATTTTAAAGTGATATTCGATCATACTAAGACTTAAGTATAATTGTCAAGCAAAAGATGTTTCATTAATATTTCTGTTGTTTCCTTTTTGTCCTAGGACTGGGCCAATGCGAACGTCAGCAGACAGATTGAGGACACTGTACTGTATGGTTACTATAGTGAGTAAATTTCCTTTCTGGGCTGCTCACCAAAGTTTAGCATAAAGCTACATATAAACTTTAAATTTTGATATCGCATTTGAGATGACTGTTTCAGCACCAGAAATAAGTAATATAGAATTCACCTAGTCATCTTAAAGCTTCTGTAAGATACTTTGCTTCATTAAGATTCACCTGCTGCCCTTCTCTGTAGAGGTTTAGTCCTGTTAAGTCTCAGCTCTCTGCCTCTGATAGCATTGTTTGCTAATCTTCCTTACCACTTTCCCACTTGAAGTGTTGATTTTGAGTATCTGTATTCCAGAAATTTCTTCTAAGTATTGGCAGTAGTAGAGTATACTGTCTGGGAGTTTGCAGCATCACCTTTTTAATACTCTACAGAGCTTGTTAATCAGGGAGTCATGGGGGCTACAGGGCTTCCCTGGTAGCTCAGCTGGTTAAGAATCCACCTGCGATGAAGGGGACCCCGGGCTGATTTCTTGGTCGGGAAGATCCCCTGGAGAAGGGATTTCGGCTACCCACTCCAGTATTCTTGCCTGGAGGATCCCCGTGGACAGAGGAGCCTGGCGGGCTGCAGTCCATGGGGTCACAGAGAGTCCAGTGCGACTGAGCGACTGAACACAGCACAGCGAGGTGGTCTGGGCCCCTCCTCCTCTGTTTCCTCTCTTCCTTCCATAGTGCTGGATTAGGGAAGCTACTTATAATAACCACTTAAATGTTCCCAAGTTTTTCCTTTGAAAACAAGTAAATGTGCTTTTTAAAAATGTTTAAGTGCTGAATTAGAAAAGGGGTGTCCTTTTTTTTTTTTTGGTCAGCAGTAAATCAAGAAGTTGAAAAAAATTTTTGCAGGATACTGAAAAAACATCTGTAGACGTTTATGTTGATAGGATGAGTTTTTCAAGGATGTCATTGGATTTTAATTTAGCTGCTTTGGCTCTACCTTCGTCTCTTACCTATCTAAAATCTGAAGGACCTAGGAAATTCTGTTTCTTTGGTATAGATTTTTAGAAATATTTTTATGGTATTTTAATAAAGAATTCATTATTTCTAGTGAATACATTAAATATGTATCATAAAATTTATATTTGACCTGTTAAGTGAAAACTTTTGAAATGGTGGGTATATTAAGCAGACTATTGCTTTTTGTTACAAACTTACTGCATACATGTTCAGTCACACAGTCATGTCCAACTTTTTGCGACCCCATGGACTTCAGCACGCCAAGCTTCCCTGTCCTTCAATATCTCCCAGAGTTTGCTCAAAGCCATGTCCATCAAGTCGGTGGTGCCATCCAACCCTCTCATCCTCTATCGCCTCTTCCTCTTCCTGCCTCCCATCATCAGGGTCTTTTTCAGTGAGTCAGCTCTTCGCATCAAGTGGCCAAAGTATTGGAGCTTCAGCTTCAGCATCAGTCCTTCTAGTGAATATTCAGGGTTGATTTCCTTTAGGATGGACTGGTTGGATCTCCTTGCAGTCCAAGGGACTCTCAAGACTCTTCTCTAGCACCACGATTTGAAAGCATCAATTTTTCGGTGCTCAGCCTTCTTTATGGTCTAACTCTCACATCCATACATGACTACTGGAAAAACTTTGACTATATGGACCTTTCTCAGCAAAGTGATAGCCCTGTTTTTTACTACATAGTCTAGGTTTGTCATGGCTTTTCTTTCTTTTTTTATTTTTATTTATTTTTTTTATTTTCTTTACATTATTGTGTTGGTTTGGCCCTACATTGACATAAATCTGCCATAGGTATACATGTGTTCCCCTTCCAGAACCCCCCGCCCACCTCCCTCCCGATTTCCTCTCTCTGGGTCATCCCGGTGCACCAGCCCTGAGCATCAAACCTGGGCTGGCGATTGATTTCACATATGATAATTAACATGTTTCAGTGACGTTCTCCCATATCATCCCACCCTTGCCCTCTCCTCTAGAGTCGAAAAGACTGTTCTATACATCTGCGTTTCTGTCTTGCATACAGGGTTCTCGTTACCATCTTTCTAAATTCCATATATATGCATTAGTATACTGTATTTTTGTTTTTCCTTCTGGCTTACTTCACTCTGTATAATAGGCTCCAGTTTCGTCCACCTGAGTAGAGCTGATTCAAGTGAATTCTTTTTAATGGCTGAGTAATATTCCATTGTGTATATGTACCACAGCTTTCTTATCCATTCGTCTGTTGATGGACATCTAGGTTGTTTCCATGTCCTGGCTATTGTAAACAATGTGGCGATGAACATTGGGGTACACGTGTCTTGTTTCCTCGGTATGTATGCCCAGCAGTGGGATTGCTGGGTCATATGGCAGTTCTATTTCCAGTTTTTTAAGGAATCTCCATACTGTTTTCCATAGTGGCTGTACTAGTTTGCATTCCCACCAACAGTGTAAGAGGGTTCCCTTTTCTCCACATCCTCTCCAGCATTTATTGCTTGTAGACTTTTGGATGGCAGCCATTCTGACTGGTGTAAAGTGGTACCTCATTGTGGTTTTGATTTGCATTTCTCTGATAATGAATGATGTTGAGCATGGCTTTTCTTTCAACGAGCAAGCGTCTGTTAATTTCATGGCTGCAGTCACCATCTGCAGTGAGTTTTGGAGCCCAAGAAAATAAAGTCAGCCACTGTTTCCCCATCTATTTGCCATGAAGTGATGGGACTGGATGACATGATCTTAGTTTTTTGGATGTTGAGTTTTAAGCCAGCTTTTTTCACTCTCCTCTTTCACCTTCATCAAGAGGCTTTTTAGTTCCTTTTTGCTTTCTGTCATAAGGATGGTATCATATGAATATCTGAGGTTGTTGAGATTTCTCCTGGCAATCTTGATTCTAGTTTGACAGAATATAAATCCCCTCATCAAAATAGTTCTATGGGTGGGGCCTGTCTCTTTGTGACAGTAAACTGCATTTGTGCTGCAAAATGTGACAAGATAAGTCTGATTTTTTATCTAGGTACAGTCCTGGTTTATGAACCCTATCTTATCATTGAACCTAGAGGCTACTGGATTTATACATCATAGTCAAGGGTACAAAGACTTCTACACTGAAGTGTTAATTCAGCAGTCTTTCCAGTTTGTTTTATAGAGAGAATTAAGTCTACAGAAAATGATTTGTGATAATTTTTCTTAATCCGCTTAAGGATAGTGTGTCTCTAGTGTTGTTTTAAATGCATGGGGAAAAATTAATCTTTATAAACAAGATGACTTAGGGATTTAGGGTTTGATTCTGTGTGTAATTTGGATTGTAGTGAGAGACTACTTTGGGATAGGAGAGTTGAGTCACTGACCTAGGAACGAATTTTGCATGAGAAGCCAAATGATGAAAAAAAGAGTTCCTGATGACTGTGGGATTGAAGCAGGAAGATTTAATTTAATAATATTAATGGTTGTTGTCATAAAGTTGCTTAATTCCATTTTAGCATGACTGGTAGGTCTTTGACTCGGGTGATGACCTACTGCTAAGAATCATAGCTTCTGAGATGGTAACTGTCCTCGAGCCCAGCTGTTTCCTAGAAATGCTCAATAGTACCTAACTGCCCATTACTTCTCTTCTCCTGCATCCTGAGCATCACACAGGTTCCAGAGACTCCAAAGCACTGTTTTACTGCTCTCTTCTGTGAGGTTCTGTAGTTGATCTAACCTCCCCTGACACATACCGGCACATCTGCATTTGCCTGACCTTGCCAGACATTGTGCAGGGCTTCACATTCAGTATTTTCTTTGATCTTCAAGAATGTTATTTTGTGGAGGTATTTTCTACATTTTACAGGTGAAGTCATTGATACCTCAGAATGTTACAGATCACCTTATTAGTGAGTGACTAGTCCAGAATTGGTATAATTATAATGTTATTATAATGTTTCCTAAGCTGGAGCATACCGTTAAGTGAGCTGTTTTTTAATAAACTCACCTGGGAATGTTTGTTACCTATGGGAGTCTTAGCATGGAACCTCTGGGGCAGCTTCAAACCTCATCTGGAGGCCTTTTAAATAATATGGAATACTAGATTACATCCAGAGAGACTATGGATGCCAGATGTAATTTACACTGGCATTCTGTTAGCATCACCAGTCTTCTTATCAGAGAAACACTTAGGTATTTGGAAGGATGGAAGGCTCAAGGTGCTGGATTCAGTTTTCCCCCAAATTTCTGATTCTCTCTTGAGACCTCAAGTTTTATCGCTTGACAAATAAAAGACAGTGACAAATACTGTCACTTTCTTTGAAGTGACAGATTCACTTTGTTCATTTCTGAGAGAGTCTGCCTGATAGTCCAATCTGGATTACTGTTGCTTTTCTGTCCTTTGTTCTTTCAAGCAAAAATGATATTATTTGAGAAAAAGTGCCTGGTGTAGCTCACAACTGAAATAGCACAAGTGGTTCTCACAAGAATGCTGTATGCATACTTCCTAAACACAGAACTTTAAAAAGATGAGCACTCATGGGTGGATATCTCAGAATTATGTCTGCTTAAGGGTGCTTTCCTGATTATAAGTGCCCGGTGCTGGTGAGTTCTAGGGGGTGAAGAATGTAGTAACTCCTAGTGGAAAGGGAAATAGCATCTTAATGTTGTCATCAAGATGATTTCATGTGTGGATACCCTGCTGATCTGTGCTGATCCTGAGGTCCTGAAACTACAGTTTTAAAGAAACTTCTGTTTTGTTAATAGAATTTTGGGTGTTTTTTTCTGGGAAATTTGTGGAAGTGAATCCTGCTGTGGATATCTCAGACTGGTTGTTACCAGTCTCTGTTAACTGAAGCCACCTACAAAGACACAGCTTCCTGGAACTCAAAGAAGGCTGAGAGGGTAGAATAGCTTTTGTGTGTGTGTGCACACGCACATGCACGTGCATGGTTAGTCACTTCAGTCATGTCTAATTCTTTGCAACCCTATGGACTGTAACCTGCCAGGCTCCTCTATCCATGGAGTTCTCCAGGCAAGGATACTGGAGTGGATTGCCATAGCCTCCTCCAGGGTATCTTCTCAATCCACGGATTGAACCTATATCTCTTATGTCTCCTGATTGTCAGGCAGGTTATTTACCACTAGTGCCACCTGGGAAGCTGGTGAATTGCCTACTTCTGCCCCTTTAACCTGTAGTCGTGGTGACTGTCCTCAGAAGAAGACTGTCTCTTCAGAGGCTGTTGAGAAACACCAGAAACATCGACTCGTTTTTTCTTTTCCTTTGGGATAGTTTTGTTTATTCGTCTTTGCCTTCAGATTTCTTTGATATTTTCTTTTAAAGCTTCTCTTGGCTGAGTCTTTGGCTCTCAGTTCTGTTGGAGTCTCACGTTTGAGCCTCTTAATATCTTTTAACGCCTCTGTATATGTTTGCTTTTTATCTGAGTTCTGTTTTGGCCTCAAATTAATTTTCTTCTTTAAACTCTTTCTTTTTATTTATTATGATTTATTGTAAATGTTTTTCTCTCTGTTCTTGAAATTTTTAGTTTTAATTCTTTCACCATCCACTTTCTTTTGGTTTCTTTCATGTGAATTTTCCTTTTACTTAATCATTTTTCTTTATGCATGTTTTGATTTTGCTGTGAGTGCAGGGCAGTTTAGACACAGGTAAAGCCCAAACCAAGAGCAGGGCTATTCAAGGCTGTTTTACTGGTTTGTCTGTAGTTGTCCTGTCAGTTGCTTCTAGTGACCCTGTCTCCTCTTGACACTGATGTTCAGACTGTCTTTTTTGTGTACATAAAAATCGAGTCATATCCTGTGTGTCCTTTCCTATTTGGCCTCCTTAGTGCTCAGTGTTACATTTGAAAATCATGTGTACTGTTTCAGGAAACAGTACTTTGTTGACTCTCATTGCTGTATAATGTTTCACTGTAACGATGTATTATGGTTTATCCATGCTCCTGTTGGTCATCAGCTGGCTTGTTTAGCATTTGGCTATTTCCAGTTCTGCCGCTAGGAGACTTGTATCTGTGTGTTGGGGGTGTGGGTGTATGTATACTGCATTGTTTTCAATTTTATGGATGCTCTTTTTCAAACAACTCCACATAGGTTATTTAATAAATTCTCACTTTTTGATGTTAAGGAATTCTATAGTGAAAATAGTTTGCCAAGTGTGTACGTATTTAGGTGAGTTAAATTATGGAACTGAGGATGAAGAAGATTGACCAAGAAGGCTTCACACTGAAACCTTGCACCTTAGATTTGGACTTGAATGCACACATCCAGGCTCGAACCAACCAAGACCCAGACGGGCTGGTACTCGTGATCTTCTAGTTGAGATCACAACATACCTGGTCTCAGGATTTAACGAAACTCAGGGTCTTGATGTCTCGTCATGGAAAGAACATAGTGAGAGACACAGTGACAGCTAAGAAGTGGATTTATTTAGAGGGAAACACACTCCACAGATAGAATGTGGGCCATCTCAGCAGGTGAGAGCAGCCCCAGGGTATGGGATAGTGTTTTATAGGGGCGGGTAATTTCCTAGGGTAATGAGTAGCAGGAGGAGTATTCTAGCTATTTGGGGGAGGGCCAGAGATTTCCAGGATTGAGCCACCACCCAGTTTTTTGATGTTATGGTCAGCCTTGGAACTGTCACGGGGCCTCTGGGTGTGTCACTAGTCTGTTGGTGTGTTACAGTGAGCATATACTGAGACTCAAGGCCTAGTGGAAATGGGCTCACCTGCCATCTTGGACCTGTTTAGTTCTAATCATTTTATGTTGTATTCTCAGGCCATGTCATTCTTTTAAATGTTGTGCTCTGCCCTCTTCCATCCTGTTTCCAAACTGTACCTGCACCAGGCATTCTGAAGCACCTCAGAGAGTTTCCCAGGTGGCCCTAGTGGTGAAGACCCCAGCTGTCAGTGCAGGAGATGCAAGAGACATGGGTTCAACCCCCGAGTCAGGATGATCCCCGGGAGGAGGGCATGGCCACCTGCTTCAGTGTTCTTGCCTGGAGAATCCCATGGTCAGAGGAGCCTGGCAGGCTGCAGTCCGCAGGGTTGCAAAGAGTCGGAGATGACCCAAGTGACTTAGCACACACACAAGAGAGTTTTTAGGACATTTATCCTCTCTCCTGGTTGGTTAGTTGCTGCAAACTTGTAGCTGGAGTTTATATTCTGAATATGCTATCTAATTTGTGAATCGTGCCATGGTACCTTGAGGTCCCTTCCCTTCTCTCTGACTTCTCCATGTGTGCGGCGCTGCTGGAGCAGTGCCTCTGCATCATGGTAGCAGTGTGGGAAGCGTGAGTGCTGAGCAGGTGTCACTGCCCTGCAGGCCTCTCTTGAACTTCATATCTGTGTCCAGTGGTCCACGTGACAATTTCTACCAAAAAGTTCACATCTCAAACTTAACATTTCTAGAGCAGCTGATCCTCAAGCTGTTAATATTCTATAAATTTCCTGGTGGTCAGTGAAGAGCAACAGAGTTCAATCAATTCAGCCTCTCAGTCGTGTCCAGTTCTTTGCGACCCCATGGACTGCAGCACGCCAGGCTTCCCTGTCCATCACCAACTCCCGGAGTTTACTCAAACTCATGCCCATTGAGTCGGTGATCCCATCTGGCCATCTCATACTCTGTCGTCCCCTTCTTCTCCTGCTCCCAGTCCTTCCCAGCATCAGAGTCTTTTCCAGTGAGTCAACTCTTCGCATGAGGTGGCCAAAGTATTGGAGTTTCAGCTTCAACATCATTCCTTCCAGTGAACACCCAGGGCTGATCTCCTTTGGGGTGGACTGGTTGGATCTCCTTGCAGTCCAAGGGACTCTCAAGAGTCTTCTCCAACACCACAGTTCAAAAGTGTCAATTCTTTGGCCCTCAGCTTTCTTTATGGTCCAACTCTCACATCTGTACATGACCACTGGAAAAACCGTAGCCTGACTGCTGAGTTACCTCAGTCCAGAGACCATCTTTCACTTTATTTTTTCACAAGTTGTATCAAATATATATAATGTTCTCTTGTGCCTGGCTTTCAAAATTTATCCAGAATCTGGGAGTTCCCTGGTGGCCTAGTGTTTATGATCCCAGGCTGTCACTGCCATGGCCCTGGTTTGATCCTGTTGGGGAACTGAGATCCTACTAGTCACAAGTGCAGCAAAAAAACAGAAAATACAATTATCCAGAATCTGACCACTTCTCAGTACTGTCTTAATCAGTTGGGGCTGCTATAACAAAAAGCATTGTAGATAGGTGGCTTAGCAACAGACATTTATTTCTGTCTGTTCTAGAAACTGGGAAATCTAAGATCAAGGTACTGACAATGTGGAGTCTGGTGAGGACTTGCTTCCTGGTTTACCGATGGCGGCCTTCCTGTTGTGTCCTGACACAACAGAGGGAGAGCAGACTCTCTCATGTGCCTTCTGTCACACACCAGTGCCATTCATGAGGGCTCCACTCTCATGACCTAATTACCTCCCGCCTTCAAACACCAACACACTGGGGTTAGATTCAGTACATGAATTTTGGGGAGACAGAAACGGTCCATAACACTGTGTATATGAGAAGGGATAATTCATACTTCCATGTTGTTAAGTGTGAATGATCTGGTTGGGATTATGGCTTCACACATGACCAAGTAAGAAGGCTGACAGAGCCTCTCCCCAAAAAGCAATACAGAATTGACAAAAGAACAACTTCAGTGCTTTGGAAATCAGCCAGACAGAGGACTACTTATACTTGCAGACCGGTAAGGACAGTGGTTAGTGTGTAATATTGTAGACTAGGACTGTTGCCTTCCTTCTAACCACTTGTTCCTTCCTCAGCTTGAACTGAATGAGAATAAAAATACTGCATATCAAAATTTACAAGGTGCAAGTAAGAGAAAACTTGATAAATTCTACTTTATCAAAATGAAAAATGTGGCCTTTCAAAAGACGGTTTAGAAAAATGAAGTCACAGACACAATACTTGCAAATTGTATATGTCATATGAGGCTTGTATACAGAATATAATAACAATTCTTACCAATCACTAATTAGACAAACAGTTAAAAATGAGCAAAGTATTTGAGCATACTTTCATCAATAACTATTTCTAAATTGCTTATAAGCACATAAAAAGATGTTCAGCATTGTTAATCATTATGGAAATGCAGATTAAATCCCCAGTGAGATACTGCTGCACACCCACTAGAATGATTATCTCAACTCAGGCTCTGTAACAAAATACCACAGACTGGGTGACTTAAACATGTATTTCTCACTGTCGTAGAGGCTGGGAAGCGTAAGATCATGGTACTAACAGATTCAGTTCCTCTCTTGTCTTGCAGAGGACTACCTTCTGCTGTGTCCTCACATGGGGGCCGGGGGAAGGAGAGGGAGACTCAAATCATGTCATAGAGTCCCACTCTTGACTTGATCTAATCCTGATTGCTTGCCAAAGGTCCCACCTCCAGATACCATCACATTGGAGGTTAGGGCTTCAACCTGTGCATTTGGGGGCAAATCTGCATTCAGTTCATAATGGCTGTAATAAAAATCAGATACTATCCAAGTATCGACAGATCCAGAGAAACTAGAAAGTTCAAACACTACTATTGGAAATGTCAGATGGTGTGTTGGATTGAAAAGCAATGGCTGCCATCCAAAAGTCTACAAGCAATAAATGCTGGAGAGGATGTGGAGAAAAGGGAACCCTCTTACACTGTTGGTGGGAATGCAAACTAGTACAGCCACTATGGAAAACAGTGTGGAGGTTCCTTAAAAAGCTGCAAATGGACCTGCCATATGACCCAGCAATCCCACTGCTGGGCATATACACTGAGGAAACCAGAATTGTAAGAGCCACGTGCACCCCAATGTTCATCGCTGCATTGTTTACAATAGCCAAGACATGGAAACAACCTAGATGCCCATCAACTGATGAATGGATAAGAAAGCTGTGGTACATATACACAATGGAATATTACTCAGCATTAAAAAAAAAATTCATTTGAAGCAATTCTACTCAGATGGACGAAACTGGAGCCCATTATCCAGAGTGAAGTAAGCCAGAAGCAAAAACAACAATACAGTATATTAACACATATATATGGAATTTAGAAAGACAGTAACGAGAACCCAACATGCGAGACAACAAAAGGAACGCAGATGTATAGAATAGACTCGTGGACTTTGTGGATGAGGGTAAGGGTGGGATGATATGGGAGAAGGGCACTGAAGCATGTTAATTGTCATGTGTCTAATCAATTGCCAGCCCAGGATTGATGCTCCGGACGGGTGCAGCGAGATTTCCCGTGGGGGAGGGAGGAGGGAGGGGGGTTCCGGAGGGGAAGCATATGTAAACCCATGGTGATATCATGACAATGTATGGCAAAAACAATAAAAAAAAAAAAAGAAAAGCAGTTTTCAACTTTCCTAAAAAGTTAAGCTGGAATCAAGATTGCAGTGGGAAATATCAGTAACCTTAGATATGCAGATGACACCACCCTTATGGCAGAAAATGAAGAAGAAATAAAGAGCCTCTTGATGAAAGTGAAAAAGGAGAGTGAAAAAGCTGGCTTGATATTTATCGTTCAAATAAGTAAGATCATGGCATCTGGTCCCATCACTTCATGGCAAATAGGTGGGGAAACAGTGGGAACAGTGACAAACTTTATTTTCCTGGGCTCCAAAATCACTGCAGATGGTGACTGCAGCCATGAAATTAAAAGACGCTCCTTGGAAGAAAAGCTATGACTAGCCTAGACAGCATATTAAAATATAGAGACATTTCTTTGCTGACAAAGGTCCCTATAGTGAAAACTGATTTTTCTAGTAGTCACGTTTGGATGTGAGAGTTGGACTATAAAGAAAGCCGAGCACCCAAGAATTGATGCTTTTGAACTGTAGTGTTAGAGAAGAGTCCCTTGGACAGCAAAGAGATCCAGCCAGTCTATCCTAAAGGAAATCAGTCCTGAATATTCACTGGAAGGGCTGATGTTGAAGCTGAAACTCCAATACTTTGGCCACCAGATGCAAAGAACTGACTTATTTGAAAAGACCCTGATGCTGGGAAAGATTGAAGGCAGGAGGATGAGATAGTTGGATGGCATCACCAACTCTCTGGACATGAGTTTGAGCAAGCTCTGGGAGTTGGTGATGGACAGGGAAGCCTGGTATCCTGCAGGCTTTGTGACCATGGGGTCACAAAGAGTCAGGCATAACTGAGCGCCTGAATTGAACTGAACTGAAAATGTTAAGTTTTTTAGTTTAAACTATGTGATCCAGCAGTTACACTTCAAGGAATATGCTCAAGATATATGGATATAATGTCTACATGAAGATATGTATGCAAATTCCATAGCAGCTTTTTTCATAATAGCACAGAACTGGAAAGAATCTCCATGTCCAGCAATCAGTGAGTGTTTAAGTGAAAAGTGTTCTGTGTGTGCAGTCTAAGTCAGGGGTCAGCAAACTGGCATTCCTGCTTTCTGTGGCTACTTTCATGCTCTAACATCAGAGTTGAGTGGGTGTGACAGAGATGTATAGGCTGCAGAGCCAAAATAAGATCTGACTCTTAACAGAAAAAAAGAATACTCTTGCAGCCCCATGCTTAGTAAAAGAAGCCAGAAGCAAAGACTGCGTCTTGTTTAATTACCTCAGTATGTAATGCCCAGAAAAGGCAAATCTCTGGAGATAGCAGATGAGTCCTTGCCTCAGACTAGGAGTTGGAGTGGGGTTAATTGCAAAATGGCCCAAAGCAGCTTGTTTGAGGTAATGGAAATGCTCTAAAAATGGATCATGGTGATAGTTACTCAACTGTATACATTTACTAAAAATCACTGAATTGTGAGTTTAAAATTTGTGCATTTTGTGATATGTCAGTTTTATTACAAAGTTGTTGGGGGAATGTTTAATGAGCAGATGTAAGTGAAGAGTATAGCACAGTGCTGGATATATGATAGGCTGTCAGTGCCAGACAGCTGCTGTTATGACCTAAAACTTGAGGGGACTTGCATTTTTATGATTTCTTTTTATTTTCTAAAGTTAGAATCTTACGTGAAAAATGAAGCTGAAAAGTTACGAATTACCAAGGTTTATAAACTGGAATGTGGTTCTTTGTGTATCACACAACATGGCATCCAAGAACTATCAGTCAGTAATGCTGATCTGCAGTATGTCTGTTTATGTACCGTTTATGTGTATTTTATGTACTGGTATTTCAGCTAATGTTTCTAAGTAGCTTTGGCGTCAACAGTCTAGTCATTAGTTTCTACACAATTGTGCATTACATTGTAAATTGCGTAGCCTTTTCCCTGACTCTGTAATTTAACACTTTAACAGTTTCTTGTTATGAAAATAGCACTGCCGAATAATCCTTGGAATTAATGAGAGAGAGAGAGAGAGAGAGAGAGAGAGAGAGAGAGACAGAGAGAGAGAGAGAGAGAGGAAATAACCAACCAAAATAGTCCTTAAGAGAAACGATTGTTCTTCAGATGACTTCAGATGACGTATTCTTAAGTCAGAACCTATAAACAATTTTATTCTGAAAGTTCTGTACTGTCAGATCATGCATCAGAATGTTTTAATCACTTTCCTGTACTACCAGCAGTGGTGCTAACGATCTCTGGTCAGGTAACGAGTTGCCCCCAAACTTCTCAGTTTAATACCGCAGACAGATGTTATCTCACGTCCCTTTGGGTCAGGAGTCCAGACGCGGCCATCATCAGGGACAGTGGTGTCTGGGCGTGGGCAGAGGCGGCCTCAGGCCTTGGCTGTCTGTGTTCAGCAGTCAGCTTTTGCTGCGTGCACTTTACATAGGGCGGTTCATAACATGGGAGCAAGCAGGATGGAAACCAGAGTTTTTTAGTCACTCATCACCTGCTTTGGTCATACTCTGTTATCAGCAGTGAGTCTAGTCCAGCGCACATCCAGAAGCAGGGTATGAGTATCAGAGATGCTGGCCACTTTAGAGGCTGCCCGTCACAGCTATTTTGCAGATGTTGACAGATGTTGGTATTTACTCAACACGTAATACTTATGTTCGCAGAGTATTTATTAAGCAGACAAGGTGTGAGGTTTGAAGGCAGCATTTTGCAGTCCCCTATGTGCCTTTCCCCAGTGCCATCTCCTCCCCAACCCCTTAGAAATAAACACTGTTTAAATTCAGCCTGTGTTAATTCCTTACTTGCCTCATAGTATTACCATGCTATATCCTTAGTTATACATTTTTTGAACTGTATATGAAATTATTTGCTTGTTTTCATTCAAGTGACAAGTTCCCAGGATTCATACGTGGTATTGCAGATGGTGTACTTTGTTATCATTGCGTATGACTATATGCTACATGTTGATCATTCTGGACATGTGGACAAACAATAAACATGTTTGTACATGTTTCCTGTTGCGTGTGTGCAAAAATACATACATATAGTGGAATCACTGGGTCATAAGTCATGTGTAGCTTCAACACCCTAAATAGTGCATTATCATTTTTCTAAATGTACCAGCTTAAGTCCCGTTAGGCTGTACTCTTTCTAGTTCTGTACCCAGAACTTTGATATCACCATGTATTTGTAGTTTTTGCTATTTTGGCAAATGTGAGGCAATCATTCACTAATCTGCATTTCTCTTATTTGGAAATGAAGTTGCATATCTTTTAAGATTTATTGGCTTTTTTAGCTTTCTGCTTCAAGTGCCTTTTGGCAGTTGGGATGTTTTTTTTTTTTATTTATTTTTTTTTTTTTTTTTTTTAATGTACTCTGAGTAGTTTAATTTAGTGATTCTAAATATTTTCTTTTCCCCACTAGAAGTAAGCCATGTGAGAGGAGGGAAGATGTGAACTTTGGTTCATGACCCCTAGAATGATGCCTGGAACACACTCAGTAGATGTTTGTTGAATAGAATGCGTTTGTCAGGGGAGATAATCATGTGAAGTTTGTTTCATATTTTCGTTCTTCTAAGTGATATGTTACATGAATAGATTGTTCTTAAATCATCTTTGCATTCCTTGGATAATCCTAGATTGGTCATGGTAGTGGCTTTTGGGGTTTGTTTTTAATTTTTTTTGCTAGATTTCATTTGCTGGCATCTTGTTTCAGTTCAGTTCAGTTCAGTCACTCAGTCATGTCCGACTCTTTGCGACCCCATGAACTACAGCATGACAGGCCTCCCCTGTCCATCACCAACTCCCGGAGTCTACCCAAACCCATGTTGATCGAGTCGATGATGCCATCCAGCCATCTCATCCTCTGTCTTCCCCTTCTCCTCCTGCCCCCAGTCCTTCCCAGCATTAGGGTCTTCTCCAGTGAGTCAACTCTTCGCATGAGGTGGCCAAAGTATTGGAGTTTCAGCTTCAACATCATTCCTTCCAGTGAGCACCCAGGGCTGATCTCCTTTAGGATGGACTTGTTGGATATCCTTGCAATCCAAGGGACTCTCAAGTCTTCTCCAACACCATTCAAAAGCATCAATTCTTCGGCACTCAGCCTTTTTCACTGTCCAACTCTCACATCCCTACATGACCACTGGAAAAACCATAGCCTTGACTAGACGGAGCTTTGTTGGCAAAGTAATGTCTCTCCTTTTCAATATGCTGTCTAGGTTGGCCATAACTTTCCTTCCAAGGAGTAAGTGTCTTTTGATTTCATGGCTGCAGTCACCATCCACAGTGATTTTGGAGCCCCCAAAAATAGTCCGACACTTTTTCCACTGTTTCGCCATCTATTTCCCATGAAGTGATGGGACCAGATGCCATGATCTTTAGTTTTCCTAATGTTAAGCCTTAAGCCAGCTTTTTCACGCTCCTCTTTCACCTTCATCAATAGGCTTTTTAGTTCCTCTTCACTTTCTGCCATAAGGGTGGTGTCGTCTGCATATCTGAGGTTATTGATATTTCTCCCAGCAATATTGATTCCAGCTTGTTGCTGCTTCCAGACCAGTGTTTCTCATGATGTACTCTGCATGTAAGTTAAATAAGCAGGGTGACAATATATAGCCTTGACATACTCCTTGTTTAGGAATCTTTTAAAGCTTGATTTAGAGGTGAAACTGGTCTGTAATTTTTGTTACCTTTTTCTCATCTGGTTTGAATATGAAGATTCTGCTGTTTGCTAAAATGAAGGACAGGTGCCCTTTTCCGTGGGTTAGAGAGTGCTGTGCACCACCGTGCAGTACCATGTGGTTCTTTTCTCCCGTAATCTGTTCACGTGTTACTGGTAACTAGGGAGTGGATGTGAGCATGGCAGTTTGTACTATAGCCGCATGGGAATACTTCCAGCAAGGATGAAAACAGTGATCTCATCGAATTGTTGTTAATTTGATGTTGTTAATCACTAAGTTGGTAAGTTGTGTACAACTCTTTTGAGACCTCGTGGACTGTAGCCTGCCAAACTCTTTCCGTCCATGAGATTTCCCAGGCAAGAGTACTCCAGTGGGTTGCCATTTTCTTCTCCAGAGGATCTTCCTGACCTTGGATCGAAGCTGCTGCTTCTGCACTGGCACACAGGTTGTTTACCACTGAGCTACCATAGAAGCCCTTTCATCAAATGATTTATATCTGACCACAACAGGCGAGTTTGGCCTTGAAGCAGAGCTAAGGCTAACAGTTTGCTGTAAGAATGCGGTGGCACACACCCTCGTAGCAAACACCCTCTCCCAACAACACAAGACGTGACTCTACACATGGACATCACCAGACGGTCAATACCGAAATTAGATTGCTTGTATTCTTTGTAGCTGTAGACGGAGAGGCTCTATACAGGCAGCAGAAACAAGACCAGGAACTGACTGTGGCTCGTATCATGAACTCCTTTTTGCCAAATTCAGACTTAAATTGGGGAAAACCAAGAGGCCATTCAGGTATGACCTAAATCAAATCCCTAACGGTTATACAGTGGAAGTGACAAATAGATTCAAGGGATTAGATCTGATAGAGTGCCTGAAGGACTATGGACAGAGGTTCGTGACATTGTACAGGAGGCAGGGATCAAGACCATCCCCAAGGAAGAGATGCAAAAAGGCAAAATGGTTGTCTGAGGAGGCCTTACAAATAGCTGAGAAAAGAGAAGTAAAAGGCAAAGGAGAAAAGTAAAGATGTACCCATCTGAATTCAGAGTTCCAAAAAATAATAAGGAGAGATCAGAAAGCCTCCCTCAGCGAACAATGCTAAGAAATAGAGGAAAACAATAGAATGGGCAAGGCTAGAGATCACTTCAAGAAAATTAGAAATACCAAGGGAACATTGCATGCAAAGATGGGCTCAATAAAGGACAGAAGTGGTAGGGACCTAACAAAAGCAGAAGAGATTAAGAAGAGGTGGCAAGAATACCCAGAAGAACTTTACAAAAGAGACCTTAATGACCCAGATAATCATGATGTGTGATCACTCACCTAGGGCCAAGCATCCTACAATGCAAAGTCAAGTGGAAGCATCACTGCAAACAAAGCTAGCGGAAGTGATGGAATTCCAGGTGAGCTATTCCAGATCCTAAAAGATGATGTTGTTAAAGTGCTGCACTCAAATGCCAGCAAATTTAGAAACTCAGCAGTGACCTTAGGACTGGAAAAGGTCAGTTTTCTTTCCAATCCCAAAGAAAGGCAGTGCCAAAGAATGCTGAAACTACTGCACAATTGCACGCATGTCATATGCTAGCAAAGTTATGCTCAAACTTCTCCAAGCAAGGCTTCAATAGTATGTGAACTGAGAACTTCCAGGTGTTCAAGCTGGATTTAGAAAAGGCAGAGGAGCCAGAGAGAAATTGCCAACATCCATTTGATCATAGAAAAAAGAGAATTCCAGAAAAATTAATTCTGCTACATTGACTATACCAAAGCCTGTGACTGTGTGGATCACAACAAACTGTGGAAAATTCTTAAAGAGATGGGAATGCTCGACCACCTGACCTGCCTCCTCAGAAATCTACATGCAGGTCGAGAAGGTACAGTTAGAATTGGACATGGAACAATAGACTGGTTCAAAATTGGGAAAGGAGTACGTCAAGGCTGTGTATTGTCACCCTGCTTATTTAAGTTCAATGCAGAGTACATCATGCGAAATGCCAGGCTGAATGAAGCTCAGGCTGTAGTTCAGATTGCTGGGAGAAATATCAATAGCCTTAGATACGCAGATGATACCACCCTTATGGCAGAAAGCAAAGAGGAACTAAAGAACCTCTTGATGAAGGTGAAAGAGGAGAGTGAAAAAGTGGACTTAAAACTCAACGTTCAGAATGCTAAGATCATGGCGTTCAGAATGCTAAGATCATGGCGTCCGGTCCCATCACTTCATGGCAAATAGATGGGGAAACAGTGAGAGACTTTATTTTCGTGGGCTCCCAAATCACTGCAGATGGTGACTGCAGCCTTGAAATTAAAAAATGTATGCTCCCTAGAAGAAAAGCTGTGACCAGCCTTGACAGTGTATTAAAAAGCAGACATTACTTTGCCAGCAAAGGTCCATCTAGTCAAAGCTATGGTTTTTCTAGTAGTCATGAATGAATGTGAGACCTGGACCATAAAGAAGGCTGATGCTGAAAAATTGACACTTTTGAACTGTAATTTGGAGAAAACGCCAACAGTTTGGTTTTGACAGTCCCTGGACTTTAGGGGATCAAACCAGTCCATCCTAAAGGAGATCAGTCCTGAATATTCATTGGAAGGACTGATGCTGAAGCTGGAACTCTGATACTTCAGTGACCTGGTGTGAAGAACTGACTCATTAGAAAAGACCCTGATGCTGGGAAAGATAGAAGTCAGGAGGAGAAGGGGATGACAGAGGATGAGATGGTTGGATGGCATCACTGACTCAATGGACATGAGTTTGAGCAAGCTCCATGAGATGGTGAAGGACAGGGCGGCCTGGCGTGCTGCAGTCCATGAGTCGCAAAGAGCTGCACACCACTGTTTTACTGAACAACAATAGCAGATTTTGATCTCTATTCCATTGAGTGATCAGGCAGTAGTACCTCCCATTTCAGCTGGAGGGCCTGGTGTTTATTAGAGTATGTTTTGAACCTGGGCTAGGTTGCCCATCATGACGCTGCCATGTTCAGGGCACAGACTAATTGAGCTTCGTCTACTGACCACTCCCAGATAGGACACCAAGGACGTGATGGCTCAGGGGTGAGTGCTTAGGTTACCCTGTTTTCTCCTGCAATGTTCTATGCTGCTGTGAACAGATTGGAAACAAATGGCTTGAATGGCTTTTCAGTCTCAGTTAAAGTAAGACTGTAGAGAGGTACCCAGGCTGGTGTAGCAGCGTCATGAAGGGCCTCCGCTGGCTTCCCTCTGTTCTCCATCCTTAGTACCTGATTTCCACCTTAAAGTCACCACACAGTGCAAAGACGTGGCTGGAGTTTAAGCTGTCATGTGTACAATTCAGGCAGAAAGTCAAACGAAGAGAGAAAGACAAAACAGGAGAGTGAGCTGAAAGGAAAATGAGTGTTGTGCGTGCAGCTGGCAGTCTTGACCCCAGATTGCTTCAGCTGGGTTAGTAGGATAATTTTAGAAGGCTTTTAGAGTTCCCAGAATATCTTAATACTTTGGCCCTCTAAAACAAAAAGCTTTGTAATGATTAATTATACTATTACAATAGTGACTGAGTTATTCTATGTCTAAGATTTCTCATTGGTAGTCGGGAGGAATAAAGAATGTCTAGGAATTCTGAAGCCTGATTTGTCCAAGTTAATTCTTATGTGAGTTATAGTTTAAAAATGCAGTTTTCAAAAGATATGTTGTTTGCTTTGTGTGTATTTAAAAAAATCGTAAGAATTAACATGTATTCTCTGCCACAATTTTTGTCTGGCTTTTTAAGAGTTGACGGCTTTCTGTTCTCTTGTTTTTGCTAGTTTTGTTTTTAAAAACTTGTTGTATGAGTTTAATTTCTGCCAATTTCTGTAGACCTGAGTTTTAAAATTTCTTTTTTAGTGTTTTTTTTTTTAATATTAGTGGGACTATTAAACCAACAAGTATGTTTATCTTTTACTTGTTAGTAGCAATCTTTTAACAAAAACTGGTACAAGTAAAATGTATTCTATAAAGATGTCAGGATTTGAGAGTGTCATTCCTGTTGGAATTAAGAATAATTTTCCTTTGAAAATAGCTATCAGTTTGAAGTATAACTTTGAAAGAATCGTTTTCTCTGTTTCATGATAGCATTTTTTTCATTTACAGATATATAGTACCAACTTGGCATTAGAACTGATCTGAAACACATGAAAATGTTAATCTATTTTTAGTTTCCTTCTTCAGGCTTTAACATTTACATGCTAAAGGAAGAAATATTTTTGAAGGACACTGAAAAAGAGCAGTCAGATTACAATAAATGGCTTAGGATGTGGTGTCAGGGCAGCCCTGGACCAAGCCATATCCCAGAGTTGCTTCAGAACTGTGTGTCATCCCCACTTCTTTCCTTAGGCATCAGTTCCTAGAATCTCTGGATATTCTTACCAGCAACAGATGAGATTTTTGGTTGCTGTTCATCTTCATGTCTCTTTGTAGTCAGTAACCACCCCAGATACTTTTTTGACTTGGGTCATAATAAGCCAGTTTTGCTAGTTCTGGAACTTCTTTAAGATGTACTAGAAGGTACTAGAAGGTGTAGGCTTCCCTGTGGCTCAGCTGGTAAAGAATCCGCCTTTAATGTGGGAGACCCCAGTTCGATCCCTGGGTTGGGAAGATCCCCTAGAGAAGGGAAAGGCTACCCATTCCAGTATTCTGGCCTGGAGAATTCCATGGACTGTATCCACGGGGTCACAAAATCAGACGCGACTGAGCGACCTTCAGAAGGTGTACATCTTCCAGTGTCTGTGCTACTTTTATTCAACCTAATGTCTGTGAGGTCCATCCTTATCACAAGTGGTCATGGTGTTTTTCTTTTTTATTGCCATTTGTATGACTGTACCATTCACCTTATCTGTTCACCTGTTGATGGACATTTGGGTCATTTCCAGGTTTTATCACTGTTAATAATGCTGTCAACTTTCTTGTTGTGAATCAGACTCAATATTGTTTCCCTCTTACATATCTTAAGGGGGACCTGCTTATGTGGGTGACCCTTGACCAATACCTGGAAACCTGGCCCTGGGATGTCACCTGATAGTCCTAAATGATTAGTGGATATATACCGCTGAATACAGAATCATGCAGTCCAACTTGTTTAGATTGTCTGTGTATGTGACTTGTGGTACAACTGCTTTCCTTTTTGGCGTTTGTACTTTTCATAATCTTAACTGGTCACTCAGTGCCTGCATTATAGATCACCAGTAAGAACCCTGGACTCTGCCTTTCAGGCAGGCTTCTCTGGGCAGAAAGACTTTGCATGTTTTGCTTCACTTCATTGCTGGGAGAGTGTTACTGTCTAGTTATATGGTAGGTATGTGTTAACTTGGTGAGAAACTACCAGATGGTTCTCTACAGGGTTTTGCTGTTTATAGTTCCTCTTGAAAAGCATGGGAAAGTATGTTGTTCTGCATTCTTGTCAATACTTGGTATGTCGGTTTAGTTTTAGCCTTTCTGGGGTCTGCAGCATCTCATGGGCTTAGTTTGCATCTTCCTAATGACTAATAATTATGAAAGTAAAGAAAGTGAAGTCTCTCAGTTGTGTCTGACTCTTTGTGACCCCATGGACTGTAGCCTACCAGGCTCCTCCGTTGATGGGATTTTCCAGGCAAGAATACTGGAATGGGTTGCCATTTCCTTCTCCAGGGGATCTTCCTGACCCAGGGGTTGAGCCCAGGTCTCCTGCATTGTAGGCATATGCTTTACCGTCTGAGCCACCAGGGAATAATGATGAGCACCTTGTTAATGATGCGTATTGGCCACTGAATACTGGGAATGCTTATGAAATAATCACTGGGCTCTTCGGCTGTCAAGGCTAAGGCCACCAAGTGGTAGACACACAGACATGCTGAGGCTGAAGCCAGACCTTACTGCATTCGTCAGTTTATCAAGCTTGGCATATGGCTGTCAGCCCAATAAACTCTGTTATAATTTAGGGTTTTTCCTATTCTTTTTTTTTTTAATTTTCTTTACTTTATTGTGTTGGTTTTGCCATACATTGACATGAATCCGCCATGGGTATACATATGTTCCCCTTCCAGAACCCCCCTCCCTCCTCCCTCCTGATTCCCTCCCCCTGGGTCATCTCGGTGCACCAGCCCCGGGCATCAACACTGGGCTGGCGATTGATTTCACATATGATAATTAACATGTTTCAATGCCATTCTCCCATATCATTATTTGATTAATTCAGTCCTAATATTGATATAGTGTTTAGGGTGATTTATAGTACTTTCCCTTTTATGTTTATAATTTTTTGAGGCTTTTTGTTGTTCAGTTCCTCAGTTCTGTCTGACTCTTTGCCACCCTGTGGACTGCAGCACGCCAGGCTTCCCTGTCCTTCATTGTCTCCCAGAGCTTGCTCAAACTCATGTCCATTGAGTTGGTGATGCCATCCAACCATCTCATCCTCTGTCGTCCCCTTCTCCTCCTGCAATCTTTCCTAGCATCGGGGTCTTTTCCAGTGAATTGGCTCTTTGCATCAGGTGATCAAATATTGAAGCTTCAGCATCAGTCCTTCCAGTGAATATTCAGGATTGATTTCCTTTAGGATTTGATCTCTTTGCAGTCCAAGGGACTCTAACCTTTTCCAACACCACAGTTCAAAAGCATCAGTTCTTCAGAGCTCAGCCTTCTTTATGGTCCAACCAGTATTTTGGTACTTTTTTGAAGACTTGTTTATTTCCACTGGCTCTTAGGTTTGTAATAAAAATGTTAATTCTGGCTACTCTTTGGTTTGTAGTAGAAACTTCAGTATTCATTACCCTTAAATATTTACTTATTTTTAATTTCTTACAATATTAAAAGGCTGCATAGATTTCACAAAGTATCTGTAGTGCCAAAATTCAGTATGCTGACAGTCATGTTGTGATTGGGCAGTATAAATTAACTCTGACCTTTCTATCAGTTATTTAGAGTCTGGTTTGTTCTGAGTTTTTTTTTTTAACTATGTTGCATTTAGTGAGGGCTGTTTCATAAGTGACTTTCAGAAAAATGAAACAGTGCTAGCTAGTATTTAGATCATGTTTAAATATTTTGTAATTTATACAGTCATTCTTCCCCCAAACATTAGTAATTTGTTAGTAATTAAAAGTAGCTATTTTAATTTGTTAGTATTATATATTACTAACAAATCTGTAATAATACTTTTTTGGATAAAGGAGTATAATGATTCTCATCCTGTGGTTCCTTTATATAATTGCATAGTCACTATTTCCCATGAAATAGTGTATGAAAATACATGTAAATACACAGATTTCTTAGGTTTCTTGAGTCTGAAAAATTGTTTATGTTGTTTTTACTTTAAATACTGTATAGCTATTGAAATTTCAAGTTCTATGTTGAATTAGAAACAATACTTTGAATATTGTTTTGTTCAACCAGTAGTCATACTGGTTGAAAGTATCTCAAATCTAATGTTATTTTAAAGCAGATATATACAAGTTCATATCAGTTAACTTTGAATCTGATTTGACTGTTTCTTACATTTTCTCTACCCTGATTTTTTTTATAAGATCAGTTTCATAGCATTGTATGTTTTAAACTTTGTTGCTCAGTCTCTGGGTCGTATCCCACTCATCATGACACCATGGACTGCAGCATGCCAGGCTTCCCTGTCCTTCATCATCTGGAGTTTGCTCAGATTTGTGCTCATTGAGTGGGTGATACCACCTAACCATCTCCTCCTATGCCCCTCTATTCTCCTTTTAGATATAGGTTTGTAACAAAAGGATCGTATCAGTTACAGCTGTTTCTTTAACTTGAGTGACTGGCAAATGTGTCAGCTGTACTCGGTTAAGTTGGAAAGAGCATAAACATTAAAGTTTATCTACATAAGATCGTTCACAGAAAGTTCTTAGTACTGTGGTGTGTACATTGTAAGACCTGAGATATTAGAGGCCACAATTTCTTGACACATTTAGTATCATGATTGTTGCTAAAAACTGCCCCAAAGTTAACTTGAATCAAGATTTGCTAAGTGATAATGATGGTGTTGATTTCTTGAAACTGGGGTCAGAAAAGGTTGATTTGGATATTACACGTGCATATCAAGTTGCAGGTCTAGGAGTTGGATAGGGGAGTGAACTTGGGGTGTGTGTACCTCTATGTTTGAAACGTTTGTTAAGTTCGTGTGTTTTTATTATATCTCATCTCATTTCTTTCTACAGCCTTGTATTCTGTTATATTATTCTGTGTGTTCTTCTGGATCCCTTTTGTCTACTTCTATTATGAGGAAAAGGATGATGATGATACTGGTAAATGCACTGTAAGTAGCTTTATTTAGAGGTCTCAATTTAGTGGGGGAAGGGATTATTACCTCCTGTTTTCAAATAATGTGACTTTGAATTTATTCTTGAGCAGTGTTGTCTAATAGAAATATAATGTAATCCACATATGAATTTAAAATTTTCTAGTAGCCACAATAAAATAAGTGGGAAGAACAATTAAAATTACTTTTCATGACACATTGTATGTTTGAAGTATTATTTCAGATAGTCAAAAACATTATTAATGCAGCATTTCTTTTTTTCAACATTCTGTGAAATTTAGAGTGCGTTTTACCCCTGCAGCACAGCCCAGGTCAAACTAACTCTAGTCCAGTGCCCAGGAGTCACAGGGTGCTGGTGACTGTCGTTCTCGAGCATTTCTGCAGCTGGGTCAGCAAACTTGCTTCTGTATGAGGCCAGTACTAAGTGAGCGTGCTGTGAGGGCCCACAGGGTGCGGTGTGCTGACCCTTGTCCTCGGATGGGAAGGGGGACTCACAGACTGTCCTTACTAACCCCACGCCCACAGTAATACGGAAACCTGGTCAGTGGAGCACTCGTGCGTGTCCAGACCTGCAGACCAAGGTCACCCAAGTCTTGGTGCAAAACTCTTCACTGAAACATTAGAGGTAGAATTCAGAAGTGTCTTAGAAGCACATTAATGTAGTACATGACTGAGTTGGGCCTGTCTCTGGAATGCATTGGTGGTTTAGAACCAGCAGTTCTATTAATATATAGTAATTTAATAGGTCCTAGAAGAAATTGGATGTTGAAAGGTATTTGCCAAAATTGAACACTTTATTTCTAATTTAAGGGAAAAACAGCATAAAAAGAATAAATTTATTTTGTCTTTTTATTGAGTTACAGGAATTTTTATAACTTGTTTTATAATGTTTTGTAACTTGTTTTTGGTTTATAACATTTAAATACATAAGCAAATATATTCACTCAAAAGCCAGCATTAGGCATACCTGTGCTTATTAAAACTTTAGAGCATTTGCATTAAGATCATTAGCAACAAAGTACATCAGCAATATTTTAAATTATTCCCACAGTGGTAGTCAGTGCAATTTGTCAGAGGAAAAAGTGTTTAAATATTTATAAAGAAAGTTGAATTATTATCTGCAGATACTGTGTGATTCTGTATTTGAAAACCCAGGGTGTGTAAGGTAGAGTGGCTGGTCACAGATTTGCTGTTGAAAATGGGATGAGCAGGTGCTTCCTCTCTTCACTGCTTCTCAAGGGCATCTTCCCCATCCCCTGTGGTTGACCCTCCTTAACTTTACCTTAGGTATCTTCCTAAAGACTGTCTCAACTTCTTTGTGAATAAGAATTTACCATATGAAGCATGAAGTTAAATTTTAAAAGGTGATTATTTTAGTGATTTCATTAGGCCAAGAGACAAGTCATGTTTTCTTTTCTCACTGATGTAGCTTTTCCTTTGAGATTAACTTTTCTTTCCATATTTTTAGAGTGTCTAGTTTGTGTTTTTGTTAAACTTTGGCTTATATTATGCATACCAAGCAAAGCACAGAATTTAAAGAACTGAGTTCTTGGTTTCAAGTCCTTGTTTAATCCCTTGGCACCTTTGTGACATATGCTGAATTATTTGACCTCTGGGCCACAGTTTCCTAATCTCTGAAGCAGGCATGGGAATGCCTATCTCAGGGCTGTTGTAAATATGAAATGAGTTTAACATATGTACAGTTCTTAGAAACAGTCCTTGCATGGCGTGTGCTTTATATATGTGTATGCATATTTATAAAATAAATGTTTACAAGTATGTGTGTGTGTTATATATTACATATATATCCAAACATATGTACATTAAATATTGTTGTTTAATTATAACGTAACCTATTTTGATGAATTGGGGTACGGGCATTGTAGATTCTGATTACTCCCTATGTTGAGGAATATTTTATTTAATATTCTGGTACTTATTAAATTACTGTTAAGTCTCCCACAAAGAATTAATTATATTTTAGGTGTACTGCCTTTTCATGAGATCTAATCATTGAAGATTTTAAAAATCTATTATAGTGTGAAAGATACTTAAGATGTGTTATATACATTGTTTTTCAATAAAGAGGAACTTTGCACAGTTGAATATAAATGTACATTGAACATGAAAGTACTACACTGTAGCAAGAATACTTTATATTTTAAAAGTTTTACTAAATGGAATGTTTTTTCTCCTTTGACATCTAGCAAGTTAAAGTGGCACTCAAGTATACTTTGGGATTTGTTGTGATTTGTGCACTTCTTCTTTTAGTTGGGTAAGTTTTGATTTTTCTTTTCCTGAAAATGGAAACAGCATTATTTTAATGATAATGATAATAGTAATAAGGGCTCATTAATATAAGTCCAAGAAAGAAAATCAAGAAAATCTTAAAAGAACAGACTACCTTTCATATCATCAACAATCAATAACCACTACATTGTTCTATCTAGATATTTTTTAATGTGTTCAAATATATGCAGAAAGCCCCTTCTCCCATATACCCTCTGTGTTGTAATTTTACACAGATGTGATTACTTTTTATGTGAATTTTGGTGATCACTGGTTGACATATTGCAGGCATCTCTTCAGGATAGATACATCATTTTTGTGTGTATTGCATTCCCTTCTTAGGATGTAACAATTTATTCGGCTGGACTTCTAGTGATGGCTACTTGGACATTTATGATTGCAGTTTTTCCATTTTTGTAAACAACACTTTGATGAAAAATCCTTATCTGTACCTCTTTTCAGATTTGATCTTTCAGTCTTTAAAACTTTGAGTTAATCTTTGTCAACAAGTTCTTTCTTTTTTTCTTTTCTCTGTCTCTCTCCTTTTTTTCTCCCTGCTTCCCTCCTTCAGTCTCTCTTTCCTTCCCTTTCTTTGCCATGCTGGGCAGCTTGTGGCATTTTAGTACCTCGATCAGGGATTAAACCCAGGCCCTCAGCAGTGAGAGTGTGGAATCCTAATCTTTGGACCACCAGGGAATTTCTAATGAGTTCTTTCTTAATTCTTTTCCCTTACGTTTTATAAACTTATATCAGTAAGTTTTTGTATATTTTTTAATACATTAAAAAATTTCATTTTGGAAAACATTTGTCCCTGTTACTTGGAGACATTTATCGTTGTTAAAATAGATCTTGATTTTTTTTTTCCAGCAGCATTCTTAAGCTTCTTCATTTATTCAGCTTTAAACACTTACTAGTCTTTCCTGGTGACTCAGATGGTGAAGAATCTCCCTGCAACGTGGGAGACCCTGGTTCGATCCCTGGGTTGGGAAGATCCTGTGGAGAAGGGAATGGCAACCCACTCCGGTATCCTTGCCTGGAGAATCCCATGGACAGAGGAGACCGGTGGGCTACAGTCCACGGGGTTGCAAAGAGTCGGACATGACTGAGCGAGTAACACATACACACGAACACCCAAGTGTGCCAAAGAGCATGTGCATGTACGTGGAACACTATTAGGCTAAAAAGAGAGGGCCTGCCTCTCCTAGGTCAAGTTGTGGGCATGACCACAATAATCAGTATGACTCCAGGTACAGCCAGAACCAAGCAAACAGAAGGGTTTCAGAGATAATAAATGGGCTTTAAAAATTAAAGTGAGAATTTGGTAAAGTTGCAGGAAACAAAACTAAAACGCAGAAATGTGTTTCTTTCCTATACGGTAACAATGAAAAATTAGAAAAAAGTAATTAAGGAAGCATTCCTACAGACCATATCAAAAAGAATAAAATATCTGGCAATAATTCTACAGAAGGAGGCAAAATACCTGTACTCTGAAAACTTTAAGGTTCTGATGAAAGAAATGAAAGACAGCACAAACAGACAGAACAGTATATCACACTCTTGAATTGGAAAAATCAGATCGACAAAATCACTATACTACCCACAGCAATGTACAGATTCAACATAATCCCTATCAAATTGCTTACGGCAGTTTTGACAGTACTAGAACAAAAAAATTTTTTTTTTAATCTTTATGGAGATACAAAAGATCCCAAATAACCAAAGCAATCTTGAGAAAGGACAACAGAGTTGGGGGAATAAGACCAAAAATGTAAGTAAAAAATAAAGTGGCTCTCCCTATAAAAAACAAAACATAAAAAATACTTATCCTTCCTCAGCTATCATTGAGCATTTATTCTGCCAGATGAATGCTACCATCCATTTGTCACACTCTGAAAACAAAACTGTTGAGCGTGTGATCAGACTGTAAAATGTGTGCATTAAATTATACATGACCGAGTGTGTAAAAAAAAAAAAAAATTAAGTGAGACAGCATAAAACCTCAGTTCCCGAAGAGCAATGAATTATAAAAAGCATGCATTTGCTGTAGAAGCAGTAATGAAATAATTACTGTGAGGGAAATTATTTTAAGATCCCCAGGATAAACAGCCACTCCAGTGCTCTTGCCTGGAAAATCCTATGGATGGAGGAGCCTGGTAGGCTGCAGTCCTTGGGGTTGCTAAGAGTTAGACACGACTGAGTGACTTTCACTTTTCACTTTCATGCATTGGAGAAGGAAATGGCAACCCACTCCAGTGTTCTTGCCTGGAGAATCCCAGGGACGGGAGCCTGGTGGGCTGCCGTCTATGGGGTCGCACAGAGTCGGACATGACTGAAACGACTTAGCAGCAGCAGCAGGATAAACCGTGAGTTGGGAATCAATTAAAAAAAAAAACCTTAGAACTGAAGATTTCAAACTTCTGTCTGTTTCTGCCTGTATGTTGCCCAGCTCATTTCCCCAAAAGGAACCAGAATGAGATTCTTACCAATGTAAGACTTGTAAGACATGTCATTTGTTATGCTGGTTTCTGCAGAAGCTGCATCTTGTGAAGTAGTCTTTAAAAATAAAAATGAAAAAACCAAAGAGTGCTGTAAGAAGCCACTTTCTCCTTCCCACTGTGCCTTTGCTTTGATTTGCTCTCTAAACAGTTAAGAAAAAGCAAAATCATTAGTCTCAGATTCCTGAATTAATGTGGCCTTACTCCATGGCTAATGTGGCCAAGGTAGAAGCTTTTATACAATTAAAACAGAAGGACTTTATATCAGCAGGACTTTAGGGCTCTGGTTCCACTGTGTTTACTATAAGGTACACTAATGACAGGATGGAGGTTGGAGAAAGAGGGGAAACATCCGTGACAGGGTAACATGACAGCTAGCAGGACCCTAGGTAGACTTTAAGGAACCGATTCTATTCTGGCAGGCAGGGGAAACCCACATAGTTAAGTTTCACACTTGGCAAAATTATCACTCTGAATTCAGTAATAAGAGGCATTGGGTTGTAGGTACAATTCCATCTGTAGATACTAACTTTAAATTTAGAGAGAAAAACACTTAGTGAATTAATATTATGGGTTGGGGTTTCTTAAGTGATTCCTAAATCCGCCTGTGATACAATTTATAGCTGTGATGATAAGTCTACCATAGCCCTGGCTCAGAGGTGGTCTTTAGTTTCACAAAGTCCGTCTACAGAAAGTCATGTAGCTGGCTGTCACTGCTAAATCTGTTGTTTGCAGAAGCCCCAGAGCTCTCTTTGCTGAGTAGAGTCCTCGCCATTTAAGCTCTTCCTACATGCAGGTCATGCATCATGCAGTTCTAACCACAACACAGTACAACCGCTGTCAGAGTAGTGGTTTCAGGGTAACTGTTGGACTTCCTCCTTACCTGTGTAACCCTCTTTGCATATTGGACACTGTGAGCCCTTATCAACTTGTTCCTGAGTTATTATTCCTGTTGGAAGAGCTATAACCTTCTCCTTGTCAGCTAGGGGAGGCCCTGTGTTTTCCAGTTGTTGAAAGGATGTGTTCTAGTGGTTTTGTTACTTATTTTAGCTGTTAAATATATTTTTAAAGTCGTTTTTGGCGTTTTAAATCAAGCCACATCTAGTTATGTGAATTTGCTTTGTCAGTGTGGGGGTGTCCTTTATCTGTAAATCTAAATTAGCTAGAGTAGAGATGAGCAAACTTTTCTCAAAGAGTACATAGTATTTCAGGTTAGGGGACCACGTAGCCCATGTAGCACTGCTTGGCTCTCCTCCGTAGCTCTGCAGTAAATCACAGACAGTGCTTAAACCGAAGGGCCTGACTGAGTGCCAATAAAACTTTATTTACAAATATGAGCACTCAGTAGTTTGCTAGCTCATTATTTTGAACATGGCTGAGAACCATCAGTGAAATCACAAGTCTTCCTAGTAGCCAGGATATCTTTCCCAGACAAAACAGATTCTGAAGTTTCTTCTGCAGTGTATTGGTTCTTTGCAGGGGGTTAGGAGAGCAGAGAGAAGGGAAAGACTAGGCCGTGTTGGGGGTGTGACCCTGTGAAAAGGCAGGGTGAGGAGACCCTTAGAGGAGGTAGGGAGCCCAGCTGTGCGTGTGTGTGAGGGGAGGGCAGTGCAGTGTTCTGTACCCGGAGGAAAGGTAGGTGAGAAACCCCAGGGCGGGAGTGCTTCTGTAGCCTTGTTGACAAAGCGAGGGCGAAAGCTAGGGTTGAGGGGGGAGCTGGAGTGGAGGGGCTGGGCCCAGCACCGTGCAGAGGAGGGGTCGGAGCTGCCTGAGTAGGGTCTGGGGGCGTTGGCAGGACTCTGAGGTTGATCCTCAGGGAGCGGGGAGTGACGTGATCTGACATTTCGCAGAGATCCCTGGATGGTGTGTTGAGAGTTGACTCTGTGGTGGTCAGGCTAGAAACTTGAGGTCTGTTAGGAGCTCTTGCAGTCACCCAGACCAGACAGGATGGTCGCAGCAATGGGGAGATCCTGGCCGTGGTTTGGAGAGACAGCTGGCAGGGCTTGCTGACAGGGTGGGCATGGAGGGCATAAGACGAGGAGGAAAGGAAGATCCGCCTGGAGTTAGCCCAGCTGCAGCCTTCAAGGAGCACTCCTCTCACCTTTGAAACCAACTGCAAGCTGTTTCGGGGTTCCTAAAGCCACCCTCAACTTTGGTAATTCTCTAGAAGGATTCACAGAACTCACTGAAAGCAATTACATCCATGGCTACCAAGGGTTTCCCTGGTGGCTCAGAACATGAAGTGTCTGCCTGCAATGCAGGAGACCCAGATTCGCTCCCTGGACCGGGAAGATCCCTGGAGAAGGGCATGGCACCCCACTCCAGTACCCTTGCCTGGAGAATCCCATGGACAGGGGAGCCTGGTAGGCTGCAGTCCATGGGGTCACACAGAGTCAGACATGACTGAGTGACTTCACTTCACTTACCATTTATTACAGGTAAAGAAGACAGATTAAAATCAGCCTCTTGAGAGATGCATAGGGCAGAGTCTGGGAGGATCCCAGATATGAAGTGACTGTTGTCCTCTGGATACATTATCCTGTGACTTCCCTGTGTGACAACATGTGAGGGGTACAGATCCCCACAGTCCCACAGTAGAGGGTTGCTTGGAAAGCTTTCCTAAACTGAAATGGCATGAAGGGAAGGAACAATTCCCTGAGGACCCAGGGAGGCACAGATTAAACCAAATAGGGCACAGATGCCCGCAGACCCAGGTCAGGGTTGTGGTGGCTGGGTGCTGAGAGACTGAGTGTGGTTCCCGGGGAGGAACTGGGTGGTGTCACTGTCTGCTCAGGGTTTGCGCTGCCTCTGCAACAACTGACTCCAAAACCAACTCTGACATTGTTTTTGCCTTTTGCCTTTCTTCATAAAAGTGGCAGTTTTCTTCAGATTTCTTTCACCTAGTGAAAATAGGTACTAGAGTAGGTCTTCCAGAAAAGTGAAATGGCATAAAGTGAACTTTCAGAATGCTGGGGGGCTACTTGTATTTCCCACACGGGAAGCTCACATGGCGTTTTTATTGCAGCGCGTCCGAGTGAGCGATAGCCTGTAATTGCCCGCACGGTCCTCTCACCTCCAGGCTGAATTGCATGCTGGTCTTTCTGGCCCACCACGTGAGGCTGGGTATGGCCAGCCCCTGTCCTGAACACAGATGTCCCCTCAGGTATGATGCAGTGATGTGCCAGAATTGTGGGCAAAGTTCAGGTCTCGCTTTGGGCAAGGCCAGGTTCTTTACTCCACAGGAAGGGCGACTCTGTCATCCACAGGCAGGTCTGGAGGAGGAGCAGGTTTGCTGAGGGATCCTCCTCACGAGCTTGGCGTGGTTCACGGTCAGTCTTAGCCTTCAGGAAGGATGTGGAGTAGGCCGCCAGGTCAGGCCATAGGAAACTCAGATTTTAGTCTCAATTCTTCCAGTAGCAACATGCGGTGAGAAATAGAGCTTCATCCTTTGTAGCATGTGGGAAATGAGTTAGATGATGGCCACACACTACTCCCTCTGCCGCCTCCCTCCTTTCTCAGCCCTGGAACCCTTCTGTGCTTATACTGAGAGCCGTGACTATCAGAGGAGTAGCCGGTGAGAAGGAAGGGCGTGCAGAGCTCTGAGACAGTGGGAGGCTACGATGGGGGCACGGGCAAGGGCGTTTCCCCTTTTGTCTAAGAGAGATTAGGATGGAAGGCATTCTAGGTTGGTGCATAGCTTTTGGGGCGAATGAAAGTGTTCCTCTCTGACGCGCTCTTGTTTTCTGCTGCATGTTTGTGGTGGGACATCTGCTGAGGGCCCTGACGGGGGTGGGGAGCATGGGCTCCTGTAGTTCACCAGCCAGAAGCTTGATAGTGGAGGACACACAGCGCTGTCTGTCATCTCCTCACCCTGTGTGAGTGTCTGCATGAGGTGTGTCTAGGGTCAGTGATCGGCTGCATTTCCTGAAGCTCTCCCAAGGTGACACACTTCCAGGCTTTGTTAAGTGATGAACTTTTTTTTTTGATAAAACCGTAGATAATTTTATGGCCAAAATGTGGTCTAGGTTTAAGCAGATCATGCAGCTAACACTTTGGGAGCCCCTGTGGGTTGTGCAGTCTTAGGAATGAAGATGGAGGGTTGTGAACTCTGTCCTCACAGTTCACGTGGAGAGAGATGCAGATAGATACTTGAGTTACCGTGTTTAAAGACTCTGATAAGAGATAGATGCCAGAGTTGATGGTGGGGTAGCAGATTCTGCTTTACAGAATCAGGTAAGGCATAAAAGGAATTAATCTTTGAATCAGAATTTGGTGAAGTGGAAATTGATCAGCAGACTACATAAAGAAAAATGATGGAAAGCAGCTGTAATGTATGGTTTGCCCTTGAACAGTGGGTTTGAGCTGTGTGGGTCCACTTACACGTGGGTTTTTGCAGTCGCCAGTGCTGCAGTCCTGTGAGGCTGGTCGAGTATGTGGATGTGGAACTGGGGTGCTGAGGAACTGTGAGTGTGGAGGGAACACGTATCTGAGGACGAGTGTAAGTCAGAGTCAGTTGTGACCGCCTGGGGGGTTGGCACCACCAGTCCCCCACGCTGTTCCAGGGTCACCTGTGTTAGTCTGCTCACACGGCTGTGAATAGCAGGCGTTTATTTTCTTGCAGTTCTAGAGCCTGAGGTCATGGTCAGGGTACAGGCAAGTTGGTTTCTGACACAGCCTCTCTTCATAGGTGGTCTGCTTCCCATTGTCCTCTTTCCTGCATTTCATGGGGGAGTGTATCTCCAAGGGTGCTTCCCCTTTGCAGGGGATGTCATGCCCATTGGCTCGGGTCCCAGCGTTATGACCTCATTTAACTTGAGTTGCCTCCCTACGCACTGGCCATCGCAAGCACCCTCTTCCAACAACACAAGAGGTGACTCTACACATGGACATCACCAGACGGTCAACACCGAAACCAGATTGATTGTATTCTTCACAGCCAAAGATGGAGAAGCTCTGTACAGTCAGCAAAATCAAGACTGGGAGCTGACTGTAGCTCAGATCATGAATTCCTTATTGCCAAATTCAGACTTAAATTGAAGAAAGTAGGGGAAACTACTAGACCATTCAGGTATGACCCAAATCAAATCCCTTATGATTATACAGTGGAAGTGACAAAAATATTCAAGGAATTAGACTTGATAGAGTGCCTGAAGGACTATGGACGGAGGTTACACAGGACATTATACAGGAGGCAGTAATCAAGACCATCCCCAAGAAAAAGAAAGGCAAAAAGGCAAAATGGCTGTCTGAGGAGGCCTACACATAGCTGTGAAAAGAAGAGAAGTGAAAGGCAAAGGAGAAAAGGAAAGATATTCCCATTTGAATACAGAGTTCCAAAGAATAGCAAGGAGAGATAAGAAAGGCTTCTTCAGTAACCAGTGCAAAGAAATGGAGGAAAACAATAGAATGGAAAAGACCAGAGATCTCTTCAAGAAAGTTAGAAATACCAAGGGAACTTTTCATGCAAAGATGGGCTCAATAAAGGACAGAAATGATATGGACCTAACAGAAGCAGAAGATATTAAGAAAAAGTGGCAAGAATACACAGAACTATACAAAAAACATCTACATGACCCAGATAACCACGATGGTGTGCTCACTCACCTAGAGCCAGACATCCTGGAGTCCGAAGCCAAGGGGGCCTTAGGAAGCGTCACTATAAAGCTAGTAGAGGTGATGAAATTCCAGTTGAGTTATTTAAAATCCTAAAAGATGACACTGTTAAAGTGCTGCACTCAACATGCCAACAAATTTGGAAAACTCAGCAGTGGCCACAGGACTGGGAAAGGTCAGTTTTTGTTCTTATCCCAAAGAAAGGCAATGCCAAAGAATGCTCAAACTACCACACAATTGCACTCATCTCACATGCTAGCAAAGCAGTGCTCAAAATTCTCTAAGCAAGGCTTCAACAGTACATGAACCAAGAACTTCCAGATGTTCAAGCTTAGATTTAGAAAAGGCAGAGGAACCAGAGATCAAATTGCCAACATCTGTTGGGTCATCGAAAAAGCAAGAGAGTTCTAGGAAAACATCTACTTCTGCTTTATTGACTACGCGAAAGCCTTTGACTGTGTGGATCAAAGCAAACTATGGATAATTCTTCAAGAGATGGGAATACAGGACGACCTGACCTGCCTCCTGAGAAACCTGTATGCAGGTCAAGAAGCAACAGTTAGAACTGGACATGGAACAACAGACTGGTTCCAAATAGGAAAAGGAGTACATCAAGACTATATATTGTCACCCTGCTTATTTAACTTATATGCAGACTACATCATGAGAAACGCTGGGCTGGATGAGGCACAAGCTGGAGTCAAGGTTTCTGGGAGAAGTATCAATAACCTCAGATATGCAGATGACACCACCGTTATGGCAGAAAGTGAAGAGTAACTGAAGAGCCTCTTGAAGAAAGTGAAAGAGGAGAGTGAAAAAATTGGCTTAAAGCTCAACATTTAGAAAACTAAGACCATAGCATCTGGTCCTGTCACTTCATGAGAAATAGATGGGGAAACAGTGGAAACTGCCTGACTTTATGTTTTTGAGCTCCAAAATCACTGCAGATGGTGATTCCAGGCATGAAATTAAAAAATGCTTGCTTCTTAGACGAAAAGCTGTGACCAACCTAGACAGCCTATTAAAAACCGGAGACATTGCTTTGCGGACAAAGGTCCATCTAGTCAAAGCTATGGTTTTTCCAGTGGTCATGTATGAATGTGAGAGTTGGACTGTAAAGAAAACTGATAGCCAAAGAACGGATGCTTTTGGACTGTGGTGTTGAAGAAGACTCTTGAGTGTCCCTAGGACTGAGGAGATCAAACCAGTCCTTCCTAAGGGAAATCAACCCTGAATATTCACTGGAAGGACTGATGCTGAAGCTAAATCTCCAATACTTTGGCCACCTGATGTGAAGAAATGTCTTCATTGGAAAAGTGGAAAAGATTGAAAGCAGGAGGAAAATGGGAACGACAGAGGATGAGATGGTTGGATGGCATCACCGACTCGATGGACTTGAGTTTGAGTGAGCTCTGGGTGTTGGTGAAGGACAGGGAAGCCTGGCGTGTTGCAGTCCTTGGGGTTGCAAAAAGGACTGAGCCTCTGAACTAAGATGGCTGAACCTCCCTACAGGCCCTGTATCCACACACCATCCTGTTGGCGACTGGGGCTTCAACATTGATTTTGTGGGGACAAATTCAGTCTATAGCACTCTGTTCTTTCATGCCTCCACCATGTTCTTCTCACATGCAGAATGCACTTACCTCGTCCCAGCAAGGCCCAAAAGTCTTACCCTAGCATCAAATCTGAGTCTTGAGCCTCATCTGAATGTCATCTAGATCTGGTGTGGGTGCGACCTGAAGACTGATTCTGGTCGGAATCCTTGCCCAGCAGTGACCCTGTGCAACAGGACAGGTTAGGTGCTCCCAGATACAATGGTGGGACAGGCACAGGATAGGCATTTCCATCATAGAGGGAGATATCAGAAAGGAAATTTGAATGTGCCAAACCAGTTCAGAACCTAGCAAGGCAGATTCCCTTAGATCTTAAGGCTCAGGAGTAATCATCCTTCTTGGTGGGTGCTTTGCCCTCCAGGCCCACCGAGGGGTGGGTCACTGCCTCGGCCCTCCACAGCCCTGCCCTGTCCCATCCCATGATTCTGGGTGTTGGTCCTGCCCCCCTTGACTCTGCATCAGCCTCTTGGCAGCTAAACTGAGGCGAGGATCCTGTTTTCTGAAACTGAGGAGGAGGCAGCTTTGCTCTCTAATCTAGTAGGAGCAGCAGCCCTGATGATAACTGAAGTGCCTTTGGGGTCTTTCTTGAGGGATGAAAGCATATTCTCAGCTAAATGACCCTGTGACCCCATCCTGATGAATCTCGAGTGTCAGAGCCTTCCTTTATTGTGTCGCATCCTTGCTCCCTTAGTTCAGATTGACTGTGTCTCTGCTGCTGTCACCCTGTCTATTCCTGTCTTCTGTGAGACAGTTGATTAAATCGATGGTTTCCACCTGTACTGATCTTTACAAGTGATTGTTCAGCCAAGCTCTTAGAACATGCCTTCTCATTGTTTTCAAAAGGCTGCTTCCTTTTTGCTTATCTCTCTCTCTTGCATTTTACTATAAATGGTATGGAGAAACCAACTTGCTCCTTCCAGCACTTTGCTTAGAATTTTCCTCAGCTAAATATCCAGTCTTATCTCTTACAAGTAGTTCTGTCTTCCCTAAAGCACTGTAAAACTATTCAGCCAAGTTCTTCGTCACTTTGTAATAATAATCTCCTTTCTTTCAGTTTCCATTAACGTAGTCTTCATTTCTAGCTGAAATTTCCTCAGAATGACCTTTTGTGTCCATATTTCTAACAGCATTCTAACAGCTTGTATGTCTTCTCTAAGATGATAGAGCCTTTCTCTATCTAGAACACTCTTCCTGCGTTCTCACCAGAATTGCCTTTAACATCCACCTTTTTATCAGTAGTCCATTCAGGGCAGTTGAGACTTTTGCTGGCATGCAGCCTCTGATGTCTTTAGGCCTTTCCCTGTCACTGAGCTCCAAAGTCACAGGCACATGTTTAGGTATTTGTTATAAAGTAGAAACCTGCTTCACAGTGCCAAAATCTGTATTAGTCTACTTGGGCTAGGAATAATGTACATGCATGCTCAGTTGTGTACAACTCTTTTCAACCCCGTGGACTGTAGCCTACCAGGCTCCTCTGTCTCTGGAATTTTCCAGGCAAGAATACTAAAGTGGGGTGCCAAGTCTTCCTCCAGGGGATTTTCCTGACCCAGAGCCTGAACCCATGTCTTCGTCTCCTGCTTTAGCAAGTATATTGTTTACCACTTAGCCACCTACTTGAACTGTCTTAACAGAATACCGCAGGCTTGCCAGCTTCAACAGTGGACACTTAGTTCTTACAGTTCTGGAGGCTGAGCGACTATAATTAAAAGTGTCAGCAAGCTTGATGTCTTGTGGGAGCTCTCTCCTTGGCTTGCAGATGGCCGCCTTCTCACTGTGTCTTTGCATGGCTTTTCCTCTCTGCTGGCCACCGGAGAGCTCTGGTGTCTGTTCTCCTCCCACAAGGACGTCAGTCCCATCAGGTCAGAGTCTCGCCCCTGGGGCCCTGTGTCTAGGCACCATTCACATGGGGGCTTAGTACTTCAACATAGTAATTTGAAGGGGAGTCTATTCTGTATGGTAACTGAGAAACTGAAGTTAGCATAGAATAGGTAAAGAATGATATAAAAAGTGGAATGTGAATTTAAATCCTCCTTCCCCAGTTGTTGTTCAGTCTCCAGTCATGTCTGACTCTTTGTGACCCCATAGCACTCCAGGCCTCCCTGTCCCTCACCATCTCCTGAAGTTTGCCCAAGTTCATGTCCATTTCATCAGTGATGCCATCCAGCCATCTCATCCTCTGATGCCCTCTTCTCCTTCTGCCCTCACATCTTTTCCAGCATCAGGGACTTTTCCAATGAGCTGGCTGTTCCCATCAGGTGACCAAAATACTGGAGCTTCAGCTTCAGCATCAGACCTTCCACTGAGTATTCAGGGTTAGTTTCCCTCAAGGTTAACTGGTTTGATCTCCTTGCTGTCCAAGGTACTCTCAGGAGTCTTCTCCATATCCACAGTTCAAAGGCATCAATTCTTTGGTGTTCTTCCTTCTTTATGGTCCAACTCTCACATCTGTACACGACCACTGGGAAGACCATAGCCTTGACTCTATGGACCTTTTTTGGCAAAATAACGTCTCTGCTTTTCAACACACTGTCGAGGTTTGTCATAGCTTTCCTGCCAAGAAGCAATCATTTTCTGATTTCACGGCTGCAGTCACCATCCGCAGTGATTTTCGAGCCCAAGAAGAGGAAATCTGTCACTACTTTCACCTTTTTCCCTTCTGTTTGCCGTGCAGTAGTGGGACCAGATGGCATGATCTTAGTTTTTTTAATATTTAGTCTTGAGCCAGCTCTTTTATTCTCCCCCTTCACCCTCATCAAGAGGTTCTTTTAGTTCCTCTTTGCTTTTTGCCATTAGAGGGGTATCATCCGCATACCTGAGGTTGTTGATGTTTCTCCTGCCTACCTTGATTCCAGCTTGTAACTCATCCAGCCTGGCATCTCTCATGATGTGCTCAGGGTGACAGCAGACAGCCCTGTGGTACTCCTTTCTCAGTCCTGAACCCGTCAGTTAGTTCCATACAGGGTTCCAACTGTTGCTTCTTGACCTGCATACAGATTTCTCAGGAGACAGGTAAAATGGTCTGGTATTCCCATTTGTAAGAGCTTTCCACATTTTGTTACAATCCATACAGTCAAAGACTTTAGCATAGTCAATGAAACAGAGGTAGACGTTTATCTGGAATGCCCTTACTTTCTTTATGATCCAGCAAATGTTGGCAATTTTATCTATGGTTCCTTTGCCTTTTCTAAACCCAGCCTGGATGTCTAGGAGTTCTTGGTTCATGTAATGCTAAAGCCTGGTATGCAAGATTTTAAGCATGACCTTACTAGCATGAGAGATGAGCGTAACTGTCCGATGGTTGGAACATTCTTTGGTACTACCCTTCTTTGGAATTGGGATGAGGATTGACCGTTTCCAGTCCTGTGACCACTGCTGGGTCTTCCAGATTTGCTGATATATTGAGTGCAGCACTTTTTTAAAGCAATTTCATCCTTTAGGATTGAATAGCTCTACTGGAATTCCATTGCATCCACTAGCTTTATTAACAGCGGAGCTTCCTAAGGCCTGCTTTTCTTCATGCTCCAGAATGCCTGGCTCTGGCTGACTGACCACACCATCATAGTTATCCAGTTCATTAAGATCTTCTTTGTACAGTTCTTCCATGTATTCCTTCCATCTCTTCTTGATCCTTCAGTACAAAAGAAAAAAAATTGTAAGATGGCACTTCAAGTGTTTGTGTTGGCAAGTGACAGACCGTGACCATAGCCACGTAGGCGGGCTCTGAATCTTACATGCAGTGTTTAAGACACTGAGTTTTATCCTGCTGAGCAGTTGAAAGGCAGTGCAGGTGGATGTACTGGTGTTTGCGCCCGTGGAAGCAAATACGTGTGCAGTTTTTGGGACACTGAAGGATGCATGGAAAGGGGCATTTGGGAGTTGGTCAGTGAGACACAAACGGCAGGTAGGAAGAGCAGTCAGTTAGCACTGTTGCAGCTCAGGTCGGGGGTGAGCGTCTGAACTGGAGTAGTTACAGAGAGCAGAGGAGCAAACAGCTGGGCTGTTTGGAAGATAAATGTGACTTGGTGATCGAGTGTAGGAGGTAAAAATCTTATTTTCAGTTTTGCTAAGTTCCTGATTTCAATTTCATATCTACTGAAATTCATTAGCCTTTAGTTTGTCTCTTCCTAAAGAGATAATCTGAATTAAGCTAATTCACTCAGATTGTGTGTTGAATATTTTTTCTAAGCAGGTTTCTGTTGTTAAGAGCAGAAAGGAAATTTATAATCTTATGAGGATTTCAGTTCTTAGCTTTATCTTGTATTGTGTATTTTTGAAAGTTGAGGTTCTCTGTATTCATTTCTGTATGTTGGAGTATAGTTGGATTAACAGTGATGTGTTAGTTACAGTTTACAGCAAAGTGATTCAATTAGTGTATACACTACTATATTTAAAATAGATAACCAACAAGGACCTACTGTAGGCACAGTGAACGTGGCTCAGCATTCCATAATAACCTAAATGGGAGAAGAATTTGATTAAAGAACAGATACTTGTGTGGGTAGAACTGTATAAAGGTATAAACGGTTTGCTGGATCCTTTTTTTTTTTTTAAGAGAGAGATGCTAAGGTTAAGAAAATATATGTAGCTTTCAGTCACACAAATCTCATTACACTTTTGGCTTCTTTAGTATCATCACCATTCAGTAAATGCCTGATAATCATATAACTATGTAAATAAACTCCTCCCCTTCAGGGTGAATGTGTCTGTATTCTGGGCTCTTCCTACTGAAGTGTCCTCTGCATCTGTCAGGAGGTGTTTGCGTGGCAAGTCTCTGTCTAGGTCTTTGTCTGCGGGGCTGATATTTGACTGGTGTACATTGCTTGACCCCTTCTTGTTGTTAAAAGGTTGAAACACTTCCACGTGAGTCAGCAGCTACTCCTGAGTTACCCCACCCTTGGCCCAGTCAGAGGGTAAATCCCAGTTAGCAAGATCTTCAGAACCAAGGCCAGCATATGTTGCCATGTGAATGCCTTTGCCATGGGAAGTGAGTGAAAGTCACCCAGTCATGTCGGACTGTTTGCCATCCCAGACTGTAGCCCACCAGTCTCCTCTCTCCGTGGAATTCTGGAGTGGGTAGCCGTACCCTTCTCCAGGGGATCTTCCAACTCAGGGATTAGACCTGGGTCTCCCGCATTGCAGGCAGATTCTTTACCACTGAGCCACCAGAGAAGCTCGAGATTCATTTTTAAATGTTTTGAATATTATTGCCCATGACATATAGACATATTTAGTTATAACTCTTAGATTCTGCTTATGGATGTTGCTCTTAGTTTATGAGAAGATATTTTATATCTTTTTGCATTACATGGTCCTGGTGGCCAGGCAGCTGATAAATCTGCCTAGGAATTATGCTTTAGCTGTTCCTTCTAGTTCTACCTAAGATAATAGTGCTGAAATGTTAGCGCTGTGCTGGTTGCTTCAGGGTAAGTGTCTTCCTGAAGTCATTCTGACAGTAGTTTGGGCCATTTAAGATTTTTGTTTTTGGTCACATCAAGTTTCCTCCAGTGTTGTTATTCTCTAAATATTTGAATTGTTCAAGAGCCTTGTTCAGCAGCTTGAACATGAAAGTGTCAAGAGCGAGAGTTAATTACTTTCTTCTCCCGCTGGACAGAACCTTTGGTTACATGAAACTGGTATGTATGGTATACATACCCATATAGTATATACTATACTATTAACAATATAGATACTGAATATTCTAGGTAGGGATGCTATTTTTAGATATTTGTAGTACATATTTCTGTCTTAATAGTACTGGAGATGATATTTTGTGCAACATAGAATCGTTCCCCATATTCCAACTAACAAGTTCAAAATATACTTTTCAAAAATATATATGTACAATTTTTTCCATATATATACATCTAAAAAAACTAGATTTTCTGGCTTGATTTATATTTTTATTCAAGTGCTAATATATAAGTTAGTATCATTATAGAAGTATATTATGCATGAGCTGTTCTTTATTTTTTGATTCCATCTTAATGGTTTTATTTAATTGTTTTTGATTTTATAACCAGGGAAACAAACAATGTACTTTTTACATGTATTGCTCTTTCCTTGTGGATAATCACTTTTCTCTGTAAAAGTAGTGAGAAATAAGTCTCAAACATTGAGATGAGTGTAGTAAATTGATGTCAGTGCAAATAGAAATTTAAGTAACCTCGTAATGTGTCTGCTGATTCATCTTTTTATGAGGATAAAAAGTATTGGTTTTACCAAGTAAGGGCTTCCCTGATAGCTCAGTTGGTAACGAGTCCACCTGAAATGCAGGAGACCCCGGTTCAATTCCTGGGTCAGGAAGATTCTCTATTGAAGGGATAGGCTGCCCACTCTAGTATTCTTGGGCTTCCCTTGTGGCTCAGCTGGTAAAGAATCTGCCTGCAAGCAAAGGTCTAAAAATTTTTTTAATTAGAGTAATTACTTTGTTTTGCTTGCATACATTATCAGAATGACTATCTTGTTGTTGAACTCATTCAGTACCCCTTTACAAAAAAACAGATGTTACCCCTTTGCTTACAATTAAGATTATGTTGGATGGAGGTAGTATTAGGAGGTTGAGTTCACATGCACGATCTACAGGGGGTGCTGAGCTTTTTAGTCTCTTGTTTTGTTTCTGAGCTAGATAATGAAGTGCTTTTCTTTTTTTGTCTGTCTCTGTCTTTCAGTTGTAGATTGAAAAATAAATGAAACTACTTCATTATGTATGTTAGATAGAATCTTGAAATACCCAGAAAAATACTAAGAAAGTAAAAATCACCCCTAGTTCTACAATGAGATACTTACTGTTAATTCTAGTGTATTTTCCTTCTATTCTTTTTTATGCATTTAAATATACTGAAAACATGACTTCTATTCTCCTGATTTAACAAGAGATTCTTAACCTTTTTGTGCTGTGAACAAAATAGCTTTAAATGCAAAAAATAAAATACATAGGATTACAAAGGAAACTAAGTATACTGAATATAGAAATTAAACCATGAAAACAAATGTGTGACATGTTAAAGACGTGAATAAGGAACTCCTCACACCCCTCTGTACAGGGTGCAGATTGGATTTGCTAATTCTTTGAGGGGAAAGTTGACCTTACCTTAAAAAATTACTAGACATGGAGTTTCAGGTCATTTCCTTTTATTCAACCTTTTGTCTTTAAAACCATTAAGCAGAGTTACTTTCTCCTTTGTAGTGCTTTCGTTCCATTGAATCTTCCTGATAACAAAAATTCTACAGAGTGGGAAAAGGTGAAGTTCCTGTTTGAAGAACTTGGAAGTAGTCGTAAGTATTCTTTAAAAAAAAGTCCATTGTAATTCATATTTCATGATACTTGTGACTTTGTTTTGAAGTTGTTTGTTTTTACACTGCTAAGAATTTAACTTCATAATTCTTTTAACTCATGGTTTAAAGGATACTAGGCAGATTAGGAATCAATCTTGCTGTTATACAGCCAGTCTCTTGACTTCTTTACGAAAGTACCATGTTGAAAAGAAAATGTGATCTTCAAAGTATTGTAGCGGTAAAGGTTTTATAATTTCTGTATGGTCTTTAATTCACTTAGAATAGTAGAGTGATATGTTAAATATGCTAGATACTGGTTTTTATTTTTAAACTAAGAGAACTTTATATTTTTCTTTGATCATGATTAGGTAATTTTTTGTGGAATATAAATTGGAGAGCTTTTTTTTTTTTTTATTTACTGTTTTTGCCATTTGCAGCTTGAGGATCTTAGTTTCCCAACTAGGGATCAAAGCTGAGTCCCCTGCAGTGGAAGTACAGAGTCCTAGCCATTGGATCACCAGAGAATTCCCCAATTACAGAGGTTTTATGTGGATGAAATGATACTTTATTATAAATTTACCTCACCAAAACATTTTGAAGTTCATTTTCCAAAAGTTTTCCTTACCTTAATCAACATAGCCTACATTTTTATACAGGGAAAGAAAGTAGGTTTAGGAAGTCAGTTTAAGAAAATTTTTATCATTAAAAAATAAAGTTAATATTAGAAACTGCTATCAAATAAGAATATTTTGTTATTCAAAATTTATATACATTTGAAATTAGTAACTTTATTTTCAAAGAAACCTAGAAAATTTATAAATGTGGAAAATTCTTAACTGCTTTTATGTTTATTCTTTTTAACAGGTACTGTACATTCTTTGATCAGCACTTCCTTCTCTTTACCTAGATACAGTATTACATGATTAAGTCTTAAAGTCTTTGCTATACAACTTCTTAATTTTCTTGCTTTCCACTTAAGATTTCATCTTGTAAATTGTGGTCCATTAACATCTTGCTGATACCAGCAAGAATAGAGATGCCATTAGCCTGGCATCTAATGATACCGCATGTCAGGAGTTATGCATCTGAGTCTGTTGCTGCTAAATAAATTGCTTCTTGTCCTGCAGTTAACACCTTCAGGTCTCTTGAGTAACTACCCTTCTGCCCTGAACATTTTTTTCTTTAAGTTTTGCTGGTCTTTGAGTGCTAGTATAACTTGAATCCCTGGTGACTCAAACAGTAAAGAATCTGGCTGCAGTGCAGGAGACCCAGGTTCAATCCCTGGGTTGGGAAGATCCCCTGGAGAAGGGAGTGGCTACCCACCCCAGTAATCTTGCTTAGAGAATTCCACGGACAGGGGAGCCTGACAGGCTACAGTCAGTGGGGTTGCAGAGTTGGACACGACTGAGTGACTAACACATAACACACACATAATTTGAATCTGTAATTATATAGGTAGCATTATTGTTGTATAGGTAACATTACTGTTGTAATGTTGCCTATATAATTACTTGCTGTAGTCTCTTCAGTCTTCATAAACATTTAAAAAACCTCAAATCTTAAACACTGTATTTTAGAGTACATTTTATCTGTCACTATTAGTAATATTAATTTTTTTGATTGGGCAGATGCCTTAGCAGAGCACTCCTCTTTATCAATTCTAAGATGCATATTTTTGCATGTTTTCATATCTCTGATTTTATTATGCATTCTATAAGTGGAAATACCTTAAAATTGCTATCAGCCAAATGCCAGGCCTCACCTAGTTGTATGAATACTTTTTATTGATACTTTTAGTAAGAACAAAAAAGTATCAGCATCAGTGTCTTTGATTTGGTAAAATGTAGTATTACAGTTAAATTGAGGCTTAAAAATTTTCCTTGAAAAGTTTCTGAATTTGATAGTAATATGTTCTTCCTAAGTATTATATTTTCAAACTGAGATATTAGTTTTAATAAGGTAGGTCATTCTAATTTATTATTATTTGATATTGATACAATGAAGTAATTTAATAATTATATTTGGTTCTACAGGACCTGCATTTAAACTAGGTCAATACTGGTCTAGTAAAACCTATATTAAAACTAAAAGAATTAATATTATTCTAATTTGAATATTAGAATAATATTTAATGATATTAATATTAGAATATTTAAGAATATATAAACATATTCTTAATATTTAAGAATATTCAAATTTGCATAATATTCATTGCATTATCTGGCATGTTTATTTGAAAGCGTCACTCTCACAATCCACTCATTGGTCTTCCTTTAAAGTGAAAATGAAAGTGTTAGTGTCTCAGTTGTGTCCGATTCTGTGTGACTCCATAGACTGTAGCCCACCAGGCTTCTCCACCCCTGGGATTTTCCAGGCAAGAAGACTGGAGTGGGTTGCCGTTTCCTTCTCCAGGGGATCTTCTTAACCACTGGGGTCTCCTGCACTGTGGATAGACTCTTTACTCTCTGAGCCACCAGGAAAGCCCCTTCCTTCACAAGGTTTCTTTTAGTTTTTTTTGAAGTAAGGTAAAATTTATTTAGAAAAAGTTAACAGAAAAAAATACATAAAGCCATAAAAATAATAAAACATCACAAGAAAGTTACACACAAACCAGATGAAAAGCCCCTCAGGGGAAGGGAACTCAATCTCCTTTGAGTGGGGAACGAGTTGATGGCGTCTACGGGGAGCAGACAGGGATGGAGGCTGCAGAGCCAACCACTCCCCTGGACGGGGTGTTTACAGAAAGGGCTCTGGGCCTCTGTGCAGACTAGGGGCCCATTCTCCCTGCAGGGGCGGGTCAGTCATCGTGGGTGTCTGGGTCTTGGGCAGGAGCCAGGGCAGGCTCTCCCTGCAGAGGTGGTGACTCATCCCCTGACAAGATTTCTTAAATGTAAGTTGTTAGCATAGTATTCCTGTTTTCCTAATCTTTGAAACAATTTTCTATTTGTTTGCATTTTTTTTTTCCTAAGCCAGAATGCTAGCTCCTTTCAAGTTAAAGAGGAAAATAAACTCGATTTTAGTTATAGGCTTTATTTTTCAAACTTACTTGAAAATTAGGAACAAAGAAACTAGGAGTTTGTTATTGAGCAGAAGGGGAGGAGAGGGTCCAGGACAGTGACATTCCTATTGTGTTATTTCTCAAGGTCTGCCATTGAGAAAGGCCAGGGAATTTTTTGGCCAACTTTTGAGGATCTAACATTCTGCTGATTTCTTTTTAGGCTGAATAATTAGTCAGTGATTTCCTTTAATTTTAAGAGGTATGAGGGAAAAAAAGTCTTACTCTGATGAAAAATCTTTAAGAATTCCATTTATGAAGAGCTATTTTAAAACTTTTCCATTTGAAGTTAGCACTTCAAGAACAGGATAATGCATATTGGTTTTATTCCTTTGGAATGTGTGAGAGACCCAGTTTTTATATTTATATTGATTTGTTGAATATAAACATTTGAATAGCTATACATTTTTAACATTGTTTTTCTTCCTTTGCAGATGGTTTAGCTGCCTTGTCATTTTCCATTAGTTCTCTGACCTTGATTGGAATGTTGGCAGCTATAATCTACACAGTAAGTGTGATGGTGGTAATTGAGTTAAAATTAAAGAATCACTTTATGAAACAATTTTTGCCTTATTAATATATTCAGTTTAGTTCTGTTTTCCTCTGATATTTAGTACTTCATTTTTCTTGAGAAGAGGGTACATTTTTAATTGCTTAGTCATTTTATCTGTATTTGTGAAATTTAGTATTCAGAAATAAATTTTATAAGTTGTGAGCCTTGAAGTGGTTATATGCTGTGCAATAATAGATTTATAAGCATATTAGAACTCTGAATCATAGATCAGTATCTGTTATGAATTGAGTGGATTTATCCTATCTGGGGATGGTGCTAGCAATAAAGAACCCACCTGCCAATGCAGGAGACGTAAGAGATGGGGGTTCGATCCCTGGGTAGGGAAGATCCCCTGGAGGAAGGCACAGCAACCCACTCCAGCACAGCCCACACGACAGTATTCTTGCCTGGAGAAGCCCATGGACAGAGGAGTGTGGTGGCTGCAGTCCGTGGGGTCACGGGTCGGACTCAACTGAAGTGACTTGGTGTGCATGCACGTGTGTTTGCTTGGTTGTGTCTGACTCTTTGCAGCCCTAGGGACGGGTTGTAGACCACCAGGCTCCTTTGTCCATCGGTTTTCCTGGAAAGAATACTGGAGTGGGTTGCCGTTTCCTCTTCCAGGGGATCTGTCTAACCTAGGGATCTAACCCATGTCTCCTGCACTGCAGGCAGATTGCTTTCACTGCTGAGCCACTGGGAAAGCCCATTTGGGCATACAGGGCTTTTAAAGTCAGGTATTTTTCATAACTTGATATTTCTCTAGTATAAAGAATCTAATCTTATACTCTCAAAAACTTGTTTGTTTTTTCCTTTTTCTTCAGTCTCTCTGGGAATGATATGACATGAATTATAATAGCCTGACTAACTTATATACAGATAGCTTTTTCAGGTTTTTGCTCAAATTATAGAGGAAACGATGGTAAAAAGGCTTATTGCCTGCCCTCCCAAAAGAAAATTGTGCAGGAAGCTTTAAACTATATATAACCTTTTTCAGATTAATAAAGTTGCAAAGATGGAAAATACTGGTTATAAAGAAAACACTTTGGGGATTGTTCCAGTGTCTTCCTTGAAACATAAAAGAAATGGGCTATTAGATAGCAGAATCTAGTTTTGTTAGATAATCATTCAGGTGTCATAATGTATAATAAAAGAAGTCTGAAATATGTGCGTTTTAGTATCTTTCAGGTGCTTATTTGAGTACTCAGTTTTCTTATTCGTTGCCATTTTTGCTTTTTTCATGTTTACTACCCAAGGAAGATACCAGTGGGTAATTAACCTCCCATTTGACACAGTGTACGTACAGCAGGAGAATTGTCTTTCAGAAAACATTCACAAGTTAATGACATAATAGGGTTAGACCTGGACTCTGTTTGCTGATCTGTGACTGATCGGTCATGCTGATCATGGGTTTGTCTTTTCCCCTTCATGGGTCAGTGTCTTCCCCATTACATGAGAATAAAAAATAACCCCTAAGGATTTTTGAAGGTCCTCGTCAAATGACAGTTTTTGTAAAATACTTTGAAAACTGTAGGAAAATGAGGATACAGCAGTCAGTGAAAGATTAGTCAAGAGAAATGATCAGAAAAAGAGGAAACCAACAAGCAGATCGTCATCAGTAACGAAGAAGACTGCAACTCTCCGTGACTGCTGCAGTTCCATGGGTGTTGGTCAGGGATGAAGAACGTTTCCCAGCAGTGGCGGTAGCCACTGGGCCATGTTGTCTGCGCCAGTTTCCTGAGTCCCGACCCTCACAGGGCAACGTGAAGAGCACCCAGCAGGACTGTCGCAAAGCTGAGACCCCTGGGTGCAGGGGAGCTGAATCTTTCCGGTGGCCAGGAGATGTGCCTGCCCTTGCTCCAGAGGAAGATATTGTCTTTGTCTCCCAGGCTCTTTGCTACACAAACATTCTTGAAAAGATCATGCAGGAAAAAGCAAAAAAAAAAAACCCATAAAAAAGGGCAGTGAGTGCCTGGCTTGCAAGATGTGTAGAAGTGAGAGACCCACAGAGAACTGTCTTCTGACAGTCAAGAGGGGGCTTCAGTGAAGATACAGGGCGCAGATGGTAGTAATGGGCCGGAAGCAGCTTCTGTGACCTCTGAGCAGAGCCGTGCGGGGAGGGTAGTGCAGGCTCCTGGGGGCACCGCGCTGAGGTCAGACGGGAACAGGGGCGCGGAGCCGGGCAGGCGCAGTTGGGGTGGGCGGTGAGTGCCCCGAGAAGCGGCCAGAGAGTAGCTCTGCATGCCCTGTGGGCCATGCCTAGGATTATGGATTTTATCCCGACTGAGATGAGAAGCCACTGGGAGTTTCTAAATGGAAAAGTTAATAGGTTCTGACTAACACTGTAACAGTGTTGCTTTGGTGGTCTGAATTAAGCTGTGGGGCTGATGAACGGGCGTTGGGAAAATGTGGGAAATTATTAAACCTCTTTGAAAGAGAGCTTCCCTACAGGAACAATATTATTGTTAAGGTAAATATTTCAAACTTATGTAGTTTATATCGAAATGGAAACTGAAATTTATCATGTATGCCATCAAATCAAGTATAATGATCATACTGGCTTGGTTAAAATGTCCTTGTGCGTGTGTGCTGAGTCATTTCAGTCCTGTGACCCCTGGACTAGAGTGTGTCAGGTTCCTCTGTCCATGGGATTTTCCAACACTGGAAGTGGCTTACCATTTCCTTCTCCAGGGGATCTTCTTGACCCATAGATTGATTCATGTCTCCTGCATTGCAGGGGAATTCTTGACTGCTGAGCCACTAGGGAAGCCCTTGACCCTGAGTACAACAAATTAATTATTAAAGGTAAAAATCATGTCTGTTCTAGAATCTGTAGCTGTTAGTTTTGAAAGTACAGAAGCTTTTGTAATCTATGTGTCAGTTGAGTGTGAATTTCTTAGGTACACATTGTTGTTTAGTTCAGAAATTAGTTGATTATTTAAATTTTACCAAGATAATATCCACTGTACCACACCTAAAGAAATAGCCAAGTAATTGGGCACTCAAATTTTAGAAGAATGTCAAACAACATGTTATCTTACATAATGTTTTCAGCTTAAATAGAGAATCTGCTACCTTTTCAATTAAAAAAAATACAAAACAGAACCTCTAGGCACAATTATTTATGCAGACATTTTAATTTTTTGGTGCCACCAAGTGGGGAATGTTGAATAATTCTGTTTTCATAAAAAATGTATCATACGGACCACTGAAATGCCTGTAAATGCAGAGACTACTGAAATTTTTACTATGTACATGCGTGCTAAGTCATTTAAGTTGTGTCTGACTCTGTGACCCTATAGTATGTAGCCTATCACAGGCTCCTGTGTCCATGGGATTCTTCAGGAAAGAATATTGGGGTGAGTCGCCATACTCCCAGCCCCCACGGGATCTTCCTGACCCAGGGATTGAACCTGCATCTCTCCCATCTCCTGCATTGGCAGGCAGGCTCTTTACCCTTGTGCCACCTAGAAAGCCCTTTTAATTATGTACACTTACGAGTTAAAAAAAAAATGAACGTGTCTTCCAGGAGTTTATAAATTATGTATATACATATATATATATTTATGCTAAATGTGCTATGCATACTCAGTTGTGTCCGACTCTTTGAGACCCTATGGACTGTCATCCACCAGGCTCCTCTGTCCATGGGATTCTCCAGGCAAGAATACAGGGGTGCCTTGCCATTTCCTCCTCCAGGGAATCTTCCCGACCTAGGGATTGAACCTGTGTCTGTTGTGTCTCCTGCTTGGCAGGTGGGTTCTTTATCACTAGTGCCACCTGTATAAATTTACTATAAATGAAACGAATGGATTAAAGAAAATTGTGTTGTTGTTTAGTCGCTAAGTCATGTCTGACTCTTTTTGTGACACCGTGGACTCTAACCCTCCAGGTTCCTCTGTCCATGGCATTTTCCAGGCAAGAATACTGGAGAAAATTAGAGTGATAAATTAAGGATTTGAACATAGAACTAAAGCAGCGGTTCTCAATAACCTCTGAAGACAGAACTCTGCTTTAAACGTTAAGTTGTTTAGCCCTCCCCGTGACAGCTGCCTCCCTGAGTCTCTGACCTGATGGTAAGATGCGCCTCTCGTGTGTGTGCTTCCCCGATGGCCCAGCTGGTACCACTGTCTGGGAAGGGCCCCTGCCATGCTGTCTTACCATTTATAATTTCTGAATATATCAGTGACAGAAGTGTTTTAGCCTTACATACTTAGAAAACCATATCAGTCTTCTTCATGCAAAATAAAGCAAATACGCGTGAAATAAGTTGTAAAGGTCTTCCTGAAACTTCACATTTGGAACCTGTCTTCTCAGTCAGTGTTTTGGATTGACTGTTCTCGGCCATGTTTCACTATAGAGTGTCTTTTATGCTGTCAAGAGAATTGATGAGACAGCTTTTCCTGAGTGCTCAACTTGTCTCTTGGAATTTCTTTGAAGCTGCTGACACACCCACTGTGTAAATTTAAGCTGTTTTTGTTTCATTATTGTTTCTTCTCTTGTAACCTGAGTAGCAAAATACAAAAATGTCTTCTACTTTGGGTACCTTCCTTTCTTAAGCTTATAAAGCCTTTGACTATTGCATTGCAAGAAAATGTGAAGTCATAATTGTTCCAGTAAATTTTTGCTTCACTGCTTACTCTTTTGTTCTCTGTTGCCATACACATTAACTTTTTGCTTTAAGCTCAAATCAGAGTACTACCTTATAAGACATTGTAGGTGGCAGTTTAACTCAGTAGTTGCACCTCAAATGCGTGTAACTCTACTAGAGAAGTAACTGTAATATAACCAACTATGACCAAATTTGTGAATATCTGGATAATGACCTCTGTGCCATGACTTCTGCCTTGCCTGTGTTCATAAGATGCATTCAGATTTCGCTGGTGTTAAATGTGTGAAAAAAAATACACACACACACACACACTCACACACACACACACAGAGAGCTTCCTTGGTGGCTCAGTTGGTTAAAGAAGGCCTGTAATGCAAGAGACCACCTGCAGTGCAGGAGACCCTGGTTTGATCCCTGGATTGGAAAGATCCCCTGGAGAAAGAAATGGCAACCCACTCCAGTATGCTTGCCTGGGAAACCCCATGGACAGAGGAGCCTGGCGGACTACAGTCCATGGGGTTGCAGGAGTTGGACATGACTTAGCAACTAAACTGCATACACAAACACACACATACATACATACATACATACATGTATTTTAGAATCAGTGAACATTTAGACTGGAAATCGTGACTGAATAAATGTTGAGTTGTTTCACTAGTTTCAACATCCATGTCCTTGAATAATAGGTTTTATAAATATATGCAGGACATGTGTTCAGTTTATAGGCACTGCTTGGCGTTGTCTACAAGTGCTGTTTTCATGGAGCAAGAGCATATTAAAAATGTTTTAGTTTGTATATATTCTTTCAAAACATTTGAGGTTTAGAATACAGATGGTGGTTTATTTTTGGAAATTGAAACAAATGATATTACAGAGGCAAGTATGGCTGACCTGGAAGCATTTTAAGTGATATAATCTCTTTAGCCTTCTTGATTTTCTGGTATTTCACTAGAGGGCAGTAGTAAGCAATGAAAGTTTTGGGCTTCTGAAAAATGATGGTTTTCTTACAAGTTTTTCAAAGAAATCTGAGGTTAAAATCAAAAGGTTGTTGTTTAAGGACCTTACAGTTGTAATGAATAAATACTTTGTATAATGTGTTATGTCGTCTATCATAATCTAAATGTTATAGTTAAATTTCCTGATAGTCATTGAAACTTAAGCATGTAATCCAGAAACAAGGTAGGTAACAAAAACAGTAATTGCTTTCTTTTACTGGTTCTCTTCAGACAGTAATTCCCAAAAAGATGTTGTATTCTGGCCTTATGTTACCATAGGGTGTTGTCAAGGACATACATTTTTTCCCCCAAATTTTTGCATTACTCTATGTAAGCTGTAGGAATTCAATTTAACTCTTCTAAAAAATGTATAAATTCCATGTAAGGAAGAGAGTTCATGTGAATAAAGAACTGCTTAAAACAATTTTTTGGTTTATTATTATTTTCTTAGGGAAGTTATTTTATGTTCGCTCTTGAAATAAAGGTAGGAAAAAGAAAAACAGACCTAGTCCTTACATATCAAACAGTCTACTGCAGTTGTTACTCCTTTGGCTGAGAAATCTGTCTTGTCACAAACTTGCTGCGTGATCTCTGATAAGTTACAAGTTTGGCAGACCTCGTGATAAAACAGATGTGCAGAACAATAATGTTCGTGTTCAGTGTTCTGCACTATGAGTAAATTATAATCAAGGCACATTTACAAATCAAGGAAGGTTTCTCAGATGTGTTGTGATTAAGCTGAGACTTGACCAGGCATTGGACTTGGCTAGTGAAGTAAGGTAAGAAGGGAGGCATTTTAGATAAGGCACTGCAGGTTCTGAGTGTGGCCCTGGGGCAGAGCTGAAGGCTGAAGCTGCAGTGATGAGGAGCTATGAGCTTTTAGAGGCAGGAGACCAGGGTGGTAGGGCTGGGTCTTGAAGAGCTTTTGTAGGCCAGGATTAGATAATAGTGTCTAATCAGAAGACTGGTAATCCTCTCACTGGAAAAAGAAAAAAATTGCAAAACTGCTTTTTCAAACAGTCATTCATGAAATTCTGATAACATATAAAAATAGGTGAATGGAAACTAGTACAGCCACTATGGAAAACAGTGTGGAGGTTCCTTAAAAAGCTGCAAATAGACCTGCCATATGACCCAGCAATCCCACTGCTGGGCATATACACCGAGGAAACCAGAATTGAAAGAGCCACGTGTACCCCAATGTTCATCGCTGCATTGTTTACAATAGCCAGGACATGGAAGCAACCTAGATGCCCATCAACTGACGAATGGATAAGAAAGCTGTGGTACATATACACAATGGAATATTACTCAGCATTAAAAAAAAAAATTCATTTGAAGCAATTCTACTCAGATGGACGAAACTGGAGCCCATTATCCAGAGTGAAGTAAGCCAGAAGCAAAAACAACAATACAGTATATTAACGCACATATATGGAATTTAGAAAGACAGTAACGAGAACCCAACATACGAGACACTAAAGGAACGCAGATGTATAGAATAGACTCGTGGACTTTGTGGATGAGGGTAAGGGTGGGATGATATGGGAGAAGGGCATTGAAGCATGTTAATTTTCATATGTCTAATCAATCGCCAGCCCAGGATTGATGCTCGGGGCTGGTGCAGCGAGATTTCCCGGGGGGGGGGGAGGGAAGAGGGAGGGGGGTTCCGGAGGGGAAGCATATGTAAACCCATGGTGATATCATGACAATGTATGGCAAAAACAATTAAAAAAAAAAATAGGTGAATGGAGTAGCATTGCTCTGGCCGGAGTGGCAGCCGACCCCTCGCCTCCCTGCCCTCTTAACCTCCTCTGTTGGTTCTGATGGCCCCAACCAGGAATCCCAGGGACTCCCGCCAGCGCAAAGACCCTCATTAGTCCTGGGGAGTCTCAGTGGATGTTAGCTAAAGGAATGCCATAACCTAACTTCAGTGTTAGAGATCTCTTCAGAAACAGTGTGGTCTTAAGATGGATTTACAGTGAGAGAGGCCAGCAAACTGGTTAGGAAAATTTAGATTACTTTGTATTTGACAGTAAACTCTTAAGTAAGGGCCATGTTTTTAATACTGAGCAGGGTGCAGATTCCTTAGGAAATAGTATTATTGAGTTCTGAGGTTAGTATATTTAGAGATCCAGATCCATCAAACAGAATAGCAAGTTGGGATAAAATAAGCCTCATTTGAAACTGATTGGCAAGACAGAGAAATATACCTGGGCATAAACTGGGTTTAGCAAAATATTTTTTCCTTGGCAGTTGGTTATAAATAGCAATATGGACTTGTGATAAAATGGTTTGTGAGACTGGAGAATGAGTGAATGATCATCATGTAATACTCATCAAAGTCTTAAAGTATTTACTTTTTTCAATAATGTTTAAAAGATGTGGAGCTACTAGAACAGGAATAGGACAGTCCTATAAGGGAATGAATGGTAACAATCTCTGTGGACTGCACTCAAGGAGATCAAACCAGTCAATCCTAAAGGAAATCAATCCTGAATATTCACTGGAAGGACTGATGCTAAAGCTGAAGCTCCAGTACTTTGGCCACCTGATGCAAAGAACTGTCTCATTGTAAAAGACCCTGATGCTGGGAAAGATTGAAGGCAGGAGGAGAAGGGGATGACAGAGGATGAGATGATTGGATGGCATCACTGACTCAATGGACATGAGTTTGAGGAATCTCTGGGAGATGGTGAAGGACAAGGAGGCCTGGTGTGCTATAGTCCATGGGGTCGCAGAGAATTGGACATGACTGGGTGACTGTACAACAACAACAGCAATCTCTGGGCACCTTGTCTTCCACAGACTGTTTTCTTTACACTTGAAAGTGTTTTGAGGATATAAAATTTACTGTTAAAAATAATTTAAACCTTATTATGTATTTCCTTTTTATATTTTACCAAGGTCATTAGGGGTATAAACTTGACAAGAATTTAATTAGAAGAAAATTATTCTCCTCTGTCCAAATTATATATTTTTTTCAAATACAAACAGAACCTTTCCCCAACCCCTCCTTTTTGTTTTTCTTGTTTTTGGCTGATGTGGAAATAGTAAGAACATTAACTTATGTTTTAACAATGTTTAAAATGCAAGGTTTTAAGTATTTCTCCTTTAGAAAATGCAAGGATTTGTGTATTGGGTAATAATTTCAGCTAGTTAATTATCTAAATACAACAAGCTATAGAGTTGCCCTTACTTGATAGAACTGGTGATTTCTGAATTCCTTTTAATCGTATTCTTTGTTTACATTCTCCCTTAATTAAAAAAGAACCCTGATATGTCAGAATTTTATGGTTTCATATATGAATTGTGATTTAATCAATATTTAGTCAGTGTCTAAAGGAGACCCAGTGAGAGTATCAAAATGATTCAAAATGACACTAAACATATTTGAGATCATCCTGGGAGTTGAAAACCAGGTAGCAGAGCATGAAAGAAAATCTGCAGGGTCACTCAGGACATTTTAGAGTTTGGGGTTAAGCCTAAGTAGTAGCATTGATCACTTCTGCCCACATTCGTTATTTGAACTCAGTCTCATGACCCTGCGTAACATGACCCTGCTGGCTAAAGTAGTTTAGCAGTATCTCAGCTAGAAAATGTAATGACTTTAGAACCTGTTGCTACAATGAGATGATGGTTGTCAGTTTTGCTTCTAAGGATTTAAGTTCAATGACGATTTTGAATACTGGTCTCTTGACAATTGCTATTAAGTGTTTCTAATAGTTACAATAAAACTTCACATTTGGGACTGGCTAGTATAGAATTGGGTGGTATAAAGTAATGTTTATTCTTAATGCTGATTAAAATTTTAAAAGTTCTTATAGGAATTAAAATACTTAGCAAAAAATTATAAATATTTAGAACTTGCAAATAAACTCCATAGAGATCATTTGTATGCTAATCAAATAACATGTATATTAAAATATATTTTACTAAGAGTTTACTACATTTACTTGGATAAAATTGTTTTGTTCCACAGAAAATAATTTTGTGAATTGTTTTTATTGATTTAGACTATCCTAACCCCTGATTAGGCTGCAATCATGATTTATTACTTTGATAAAGTATTATATTTACATTAGTTTTGTCACTTGTCCTTTGAGAAACAGAAATTATCCATTCTAGGAGTAGTGGGTATTATAGACGTAACTCTGTGTAACTAAATATGTGATAACCAGGAGATTCATGAGACCACATAGTCACGGTTCACTCCCATTTACTCTGTTCTTCAGTGTGTACCCCTCACAGCTGCTTCCTCTTTGTTGTTACTTCAGAGGACATTTATTTTACCCTTAAATTGTGTACTAATATATCTAAAATAGTATCACTAACATTAGTCTTACTTTTGTTTCTTTCAGGCCTATGGCATGTCGGCGTTACCTTTAAATCTGATTAAAGGCACGCGAAGCGCTGCATATGAGCGTCTGGAAAACACTGAAGACATCGAAGAAGTGGAGCAGCACATCCAAACCATTAAATCCAAGGTGAGCTGGTATTTTATTGTCCTTGAGGGTCATGAAAGTACTTTGTCTTGGAGCTGCTTTCTGTTGTGACTTAGACATTGGTGAGCCTGTATTTTGATACTGTTTGAAATTTTGTGCAACGTATCCTTAAAGAGCCATATCTTTAGAAAACTACCTTCTGTAAAATGTAGGACACTGACAGTTTGAGCATTTTTATCTGGGTCTACCAACTAAAACACAGAAGTGCTACTTGTGTGTGGCCCTCACTCTGCTCGTCCCCGGGCACGCTGCCGCCATGTGCAGTGCCAGCGTGCACTGTGTCACTTATGTCCAGGGCTCGTGCTAGTGTTTCTTCCTCTGTCACCTTCAAGTGAGATGTAAGTCTTACCTATAGAACATAGGAAAATGGAGAGTTTTCTAAATTATTCTGTTAAACTATGATAATCCAGATATAGAAACCAGATGGTAATATGACACAAAAAAAGAAAACTGTTTATATGACTGGTCTCTCTTATGAAAATAGAAGCAAATAATTCAATATAAGTAAAAATACTAGCAATTCAAAAATGGTGTTGTAGTAAGGAAATATTTTATAATTGTCAGATTAGGTTTATCCTAGGAATGCAAAGATGATATGTTAGAAAATAAAGTAGTTTAATATATTGGGAATAAATGAGAAATATAAACATCCTAATAGACGCCAATGAGTCTTTATTTAGAGTCAGTTTGTAGTTACTGTGTTTAGAGAAGAGTCTTACCAGATTGGAAAAGAAGAAACTATTTACCAAAGGAAGCCTCCGTGAGCTTCATGCCTGATGAGGAAAGGAACGTTTTTGTTAAAGGCACATATGGGACAGTGGTGTCTGCCCTGTTCTTGGAGGTCTTGGTCAGATAAGACATGTGGGAAGGAGAGGGGAGAAAAGGGAAGTAACTTGTATTATTTGAAGATCTTATCTACCAAAAAAATCTAAAAGAATCAACTGACTAATAGAACTAATAAAAGTTCATCAAGGTGCCCATTCATATGTACAAAATCATTCACCAGGTGGAGGATGTAATAGAAAATGATCTCATTCACAGTAACTGTAAACTATAAAATAATAAGAAATGTCAAAATCTTCCTAGTGGAAATTATAAAATTTATTGAAATAATGTAGTAGAAGACTGAAATAAATGAAGAACTTCATCAGTTCCTAATTGAGAAGATTCAATAAGGTAGACATGAGAGTTTTTTGTAACTTTAGGTGGAAATTCAGTATCATGTATAAAAGATAAAAAATGAAATTTTCATAAACCTCCTACCACATAATAAAACAGATTCAGAATTTAAATCAAATACATTTAGAAAACATTAGGGGAAAATAAAAGTAAAGTTGTAATTTGTTGTGTATAGGAGTTTTCTAAACAAGACTCAGAATTCAAGTGTAAATTAAGAAATTGTTGAGTTAAATTTTTATGTTTTTAAATTTATGTACCCAAAAAAGTGGCACTAAAAGGAGTTTAAAGAACTAACAGTATTTTGAGAGGAAATAATCTGCAATATAGGTGATATATACTGAGCACGTGTAAGTCAAGAAGAACAAGGGATAAGCATACATAGAAATAATGTACAAAAGACCTAAATAGTCAGTATACTGAAGGAGAAATTAACCTGCTCAGTGAAAATATGAAATGATCTTTCAGCTCATTAGTAATGAAGTTCATTCACTAAGATCACACTTTGCATGGGTCATGAGGAGTTTTCCAGAACATGGGACTTGCAGTGCTAAAATTAAAGTCCAGGATGGCTGGAAATTAAAGCAACTCAGTATTTTTTTAATCCTTTGAAAGTCTTAAAAATTTTACCTTTGTCATGTGAGAATATGGGGATAGACATACTGTTTGTGGGAATATAAAATACACAATTTCTAAAGAAAATTGAATTTTGTCACATGTGCCCAAACACATAACATGTATGTTTTAATAATTAAAGTTTAATATAACAGTTTGCACCCATTCATGGATCACAGCATTGTTGTGGTGAAGGGACTTGCACGTGTAGGGCCACCCAAGAGGGACATGTCGCAGTGTTGGGTTCTGACAAAGTGTGGTCCACTGGAGGAAGAAATGGCAAACTACTCCTGTATTCTTGTCTGGAGAACCCTAGGGACAGTATGAAAAGGTGAAAAGATTCATCACTGGAAGATGAGCCCCCCGGATTGGAAGGTATCCAGTATGCTATTGGGGAAGAGTGGAAAACAACTTATGAATAGCTCCAGAAAGAATGAAGTGGCTGGGCCAAAGCGGAAATGATGCTTATTAGTTGTGGATGTGTCTGGTGTTGAAAGTAAAGTCTGATGCTGTAAAGAACAATATTGCATAGAAACCTGGAATGTTAGGTCCGTGAATCAAGGTAAAATTAGATGTGGTGAAGCAGAAGATGGCAAGATTGAACATGGACATCTTAGGAGTCAGTGAACTGAAATGGACTGGAGTGGGTGAATTTAACTCAGATGACCATTGTATCTACTACTGTGGGCAGGAATCCCTTAGAAGAAATGGAGTAGCCATCATAGTCAACAAAACAGTCCAAAATGCAGTACTTGGATGCAGTCTCAGAAGCGACAGAATGATCTCAGTTCTTTTCCAAGGCGAACCATTTGATATCACAGTAATCCAAGTCTATGCCCCACCCCTTTGAAGCTAAAGAAGCTGAAGTTGACTGATTTCTATGAAGACCTCCAATACCTTCTAGAACTAACATCTAAAGGAGATATCATTTTCATCTTTGGAAATTGTAATGCAAAAGTAGAAAGTCAAGAGATACCTGGAATAACAGGTATCTGTACTAGGCTTTGTAGTACAGAAGGCAGCAGGGCAAAGGCCAAAAGAGTTTTGTCAAGAGAACATGCTGGTCATAGCAAACATGGTTTTCCAACAACTGAAGAGATGATTCTACACATAACCTCACCAGAAGGGCAATACTAAAATCAAATTGATTATGTTCTGTGGAGCCCAAGATGGCTAGAAGCTCTATACAGTCAGCAAAAACAACATGAAACTGACTGTGGCCTAGAACATGAGCTCCTTATACAAAATTCAGGCTTACATTAAAGAAATTAGGGAAGACCATTAGGCCATTCAAATATGACCTCGGTCAAATCCCTTATGATTAAACAATGGAGGAAATGATCAGATTCAAGGCATTAGATCTGGTAGACAGAGTACCTGAAGAACTGTGGACAGAGATTCATAACATTGCACAGGAGAAGGGACCAAAACTATCCCAAAGAAAAAGAAATTTAAGAAGACAAAGTAGTTGTCTGAGGAAGCCTTACCAATAGCTGAGAAAAGAGGAGAAGCAAAAGGAGAAAGGGAAAGGTAAACTCAGCTGAATGCAGAGTTCCAGAGAATAGCAAGGAGAGATAAGGAGGTCTTCTGAAATGAACAATAAAAAACAACAGAGGAAAACAATAGAATGGGAAAGACTAGAGATGCCTTTAAGAAAATTGAAGATATCAGGGAACATTTCATGCAAGGATGGGCACGATAAAGGACATAAACAGTAAGGGCCTAACAGAAGCAGAAGAGATTAAGAAGAGGTAGCAAGAATACACAGAAGAACTGTACTAAAATGGTCTTAATGATCCAGATAACAACAATGGTGTGGTCACTCACCTAACATCAGACATCCTGGAGTTTGAAGTCAAGTGGGTCTTCGGGAGCATTACTATGAACAAAGCTAGTGGAGGTGATGGAATCCCACCTGAGCTATTTCAAATTCTAAAAGATGATGCTGTTAAAGTGCTGCACTCAATATGCCAGCAAATTTGGAAAACTCAGCAGTGGCCACAGAACTGGAAAAGGTTAATGTTCATCCCAGTCCCAAAGAGCAATGCCAAAGCATGTTCAAACTATCACACAGTTGGTCTCATTTCACATGCTAGCAAAGTAATGCTCAAAATCCTTTAAGCTAGGTTTCCACAGTACATGAACCCATAACTTCGACATATACAAACTGGTTTTAGAAAAGGCAGAGGAACCAGAGATCTAATTGCCAACATTGATTGGATCACAGAGAAAGCAAGGGAATCCCAGAAAAACATCTACTTTTGCTTCATTGACTACGCTAAAGCCTTTGACTTTGTGGATCACAACAAACCTGGAAAATTCTTAAAGAGATGGCAATATCAGACCACCGTACAAACTGCTCTCTGAGAAGCCAGCATGTACCTCAAAAACAAAACAAAACAACAAAACAAAAACAAACCCAGAACTGGACATAGAACAACATTGGAAAAGGGATCCATCAAGGCTGTATATTGTCACCCTGCTTATTTAACTTATATGCAGAGTACATCATGCAAGATACCAGGCTGGTTGAATCACAAGCAAGAATCAAGATTGCTGGAAGAAATACAAACAACCTCAGATATGTAGATAATACCACTCAAGGCAGAAAGCAAAGATGAACTAAGGAACCTGTTGATGAAGGTGAAAGAGGAGAGTGAAAAAGTTGGCTTGAAACTCAGAAAACTAAGATCCTGACACCCGGTCCTCTCACTTCATGGGAAATAGAAGGGGAAAATGTGGAAGCAGTGATAGATTTTGTTTTCTTAGACTCCAAAATCACTTTGGATGGTGACTACAGACATGAAATTAAGAGGCTTGCTCCTTGGAAGGAAAGCTGTGACAAACCTAGAAAGCATATTTAAGAAGCAGAGGCATCACTTTGCTAACAGGACCATATAGTCAAAGCTGTGATTTACCAGTAGTTGTGTATGCATGTGAGAGTTGGACCATAAGAAGGCTCAATGCCGAAGAATTGATGCTTTCAATCTATGGTGCTGGAGAAGACTCCTGAGAGTCCCTTGGACTGCAAGGAGATGAACCCAGTCAATCATAAAGGAAATCAACCCTGAATATTCATTGGAAGGACTGATCCTAAAGCTGAAATTCCAATACTTTGGACACTTATGGACACTTAATGCGAAGAACTGACGCCTTGGAAAAGACCATGATGCTGGGAAAGATTAAAGGCAGGGGTAGAAGGGGACGACAAAGGATGAGATGGTTGGATGGCATCACCGACTTGATGGACATGAGTTTGAGCAAGCTTTGAGAGTTGATGATGGACAGGAAAGCCTGGTGTGCTGCAGTCCATGGGGTCGTAAAGAGTCGGTCAGATATGACTAAGCGACTGAACTGACTAAATCAATGAATAAATTACTATTACTGGCCTCACAATTTTATTCTGAAGATATAAGGAGAATAATCATAAAAGAACAGATCACTTTTAGGCACAGGAAATGTTTGCTATTATGTAAAACATCAGTATGTTTGCATAGAGGGACACATGTCTGTACATAGAATTTTGTGTTGGATGTTGTTGATCTCTGTTGGTTCTGTGACAGTGGTAACCTCAGAAGAGGGAGTGGTTCCTAGGGGACTGTGTGCAGGGAAGCCTCTTTGCCTGCATACAACATAACTACATTTTCTCCCAGAGGAAATAGTTGGTTGGCTGCTGGCTGCCTTTCCTGCTGTGTGTTGAGCACATTTCTTCCGGCATTGGTTTATGTTGCTGGCACAACAGAGCGGGCTCCGTCCCTCACTCAAATAGGCAGATAAGTCAAGCTTGTTTTTCAGTGGATTCTTAAATCATTTTACTAAAAAATATCTTTTCCCTGAAATGGCGAAAGCCAGCAGTGAAGTAAATCTACCTTGTTGGCATCCTTCTGATATTAGAATGGCAGTTGTGAGAAAAATTGTGAAGTACCACACGATTGAAGTGTGGTGGCCTGGATCTGTCTTGTGGAGGGAAGTGTTTTGTTCCTCTTGTCTTCAGAAAATACCTTGCTGTAAGGTTCCTTTGAGGATGCTTGTTGGTAGTAAGCAGTGTACTTGATTTAAAGCAGTGAAGATAGTTAAATATAGTCCCTTGTAATTCCCTGTAATTCCATGTAATTCCCTGGTGGCTTAGCTGGTAAAGAATCTGCCTGCAATGCAGGAGACCTGGATGTGATCTCTGGGTCAGGAAGCTCCCCTGGAGAAGGGAATGACAACCCACTCCAGAATTCTTGCCTGGAGAATCCCATGGACAGAGAGGGGCCTGACGGGCTACAGTCCATGAGGTTGCAAAGAGTGAGACATGACTGAGCGACTGACGCTTTCCACTTTCCTTGCAGAGTATGGTCTCTGGACCAGTAGCTGATAGCACCTCCTGGGAATTTGGTAGAAATGCAAATTATAGGCCTTACCTAATCCCATGGACGGAGGAGCCTGGAGGGCTGCAATCCATGGGGTCGCTAAGAGTCGGACATGATTGAGCGCCTTAACTTTCACTTTTCACTTTCCTGCATTGGAGAAGGAAGTGGCAACCCACTCCAGTGTTCTTTTTTTTTTTTTTTTTTGATTTGGGAAAGTTATGCATTTTATTTTATTTTTTTGATAGAATAAAATTTATTTCTTGAGGCAAAACAAGAAAATTTAAAAATAACATACTCCTCACCCATAAGAATCCCAGGGACGGTGGAGCCTGGTGGGCTGCCATCTATGGGGTCGCACAGAGTCAGACACGACTGAAGCGACTTAGCAGCAAGACCTAACTGAGTCATATTCTCTTGGGGTGGGATCTAGAAACCTGTGTTTAATGTAATGTCCTGTTAATTGTTAGGTGTGTTGAAGTTTGGGAGACAGCATAGCAAGGAGGAGATGGCTGGTTCCAGAAGAGCTTGGCAGGCCTCCATGTGGAGGTCACTGTGACCATGTGCATCTCTTGATGAAGGGGTACCCGGGTGCTGTCTGCGTGTGTCTGTTATTTCACTTGGGGGGTCTCCAGGCTGTGTGCTGTCTCTCCCAGCATCCTGTTTGAACCTCGAAAGGAGTTTAACATTCTAATCATCTAATGTTTTTACATTTTGAAACGGTGCTGCGACTTTCCTGGCAGTCCAGTGGTTAGGACTCTGCGCTTTCACTGCTGAGGACAAAGGTTCCATCCCTGGTCAGGAAACTAAGATCCCACAAACCATGTGACTCTGCCCTCAAATTAAAAGTAATAAAAATGTCCTATGTAAAGATTTTCTTGGTCCTTCCAATAAAAGCAAATGTACATTTCACCTTCTTCGCATTTAGCAGTTGTCTGATTATTGTGGCTTATTACTGTACCTGGTTGAAGGCACTTCGGGGCAGGGGGAGTTCACGAGGAGAGTGTCCCTCAGACACTACAGAAAGGTACTGCTCACAGTTACCGTAAATATGATATGAAAGTACAGGGGAATTATCTTTCAGAGAGGTCAGCCAAAGGAAACCTGACTCATTCACACATGTACTTGGAGAGTAAGAAAGTGCCAGTTCTTAGCAATTGTTATAAAATCTTATGCTCAGCACATCCTAATCCTACATCCCTCTTCTGGTGTTTGAGTCAGGGACCGAGAAGCATCAGCCCAGGTAAACACTGGAACACAATCTCTTGACCAAGGGGAGGAGGAGCGTAGGGCTAGGTATGTGAAGGAATAGGATGAGGGAGTTGGAGGTGAAGGAGAGTAATCAAGCAAAGAACATAAAGCGCCTCATAAAAGGGGTGTTTAAAAAAATTTATCTGTCCCCACATAACTTTACCATATTGAGTATTTGGAAAATAGGGATCAAGGAAAGTTCAGCATTAAATGTGCACACATTCAATCACATTTTGATACTGACCTTGGTTCAGAGATATGTATTCTCAGGTAGAATTTGTTGGGTTTTGCTTTTTTCTTTCAGTTTGTAAATTTGCCTCAGGAGTCAAGCCCAACCTAAAAAAGTTTTTGTTGTCTGAATCTGCTAAATCTGATGGGTACTTTATTAAGACCTTAATGGTAAAAAAAAAACACAAAAATCTTCTATTTTGATCTGTTATTTGCAGAGCAAAGATGGTCGACCTTTGCCGGCAAGGGATAGACGCGCCTTAAAACAATTTGAAGAAAGGTTACGAACACTTCGGAAAAGAGAGAGGCACTTAGAATTCATTGAAAATAGCTGGTGGACAAAATTCTGTGGTGCTCTGCGTCCCCTGAAGGTAAGTGGAGCTTTACAGAATTACGCTGTCACTCTCCCAAGTTTATGTAGTACCTCGCAGAGAGATTGAGTTCTTGTGGAAGCATTGCAGCCTGGCACCTGGAGCATGGGTTTCAGAATTAAAATAATCTGATTTTAAATTGTAGCTCTGATGCTTGGTAGTTTGGGTAAGGGGCATAGCCTCTCTGAGCTTTATTTACTCATGTGTAACGGAAGTACTAGAGGTTTGAAGAAACTTAAAATACAGGTAAGTAATGTAGTATGCTTCTAGTTTTACAGCTTTGTACTTTTCTATAGGAGATTTGGGACCCATATTAGAACTTTTTCAATCAGATTTCAGTATTCAAATTGAAAATTTCAACAGAATTTGCTTCATTGTGTGGTGACATGTTTCTGAAAATATGTACAAGGTATTAAGATGAAAAACCATTCATTTCCCATTTTTTGAAACCATCATTTGCTAGCCTTACAATTCTTCAGACTGTGGTCTTCCTCTCATAATTCAAAAGGAAATGGTGAAATTACCTGACTGCTTACCCTAAAAAGCTTCTTTTCTGAAAGAGGTCTTCAAAACCATAATCAGTTAGATCTCCTGTATATCACTTTAAGACTTTTGGTTAGAATCAGTTTCTTTTTAAAGACTTAACCCTAGTCTGTTTTCCGAAGGTGATTGTTTTCATACCACCAAAGGTGTAAAGAAACTGCTCACCCTTAACTTAATTGTTTATGTATTAGCTTCTTTGTAGATATTTATAACATGGTCACTCACATTAGCTGCCTTGTTTTGAATGCTCTCTGCCATTTCACTGTACCTGTGTTTAGAGGGACTTTCACAACTTTATTAAGTGTGCAAAATGATTTCACCAAATATAGGCTGTAGATAGAGAAGATCCACGTTACCGGACATAAAACTGTGTGTCCTCCCCCGTCCCATCGCATCAGGCCCCAAATAGCCGCTGACGTCCTTCTGTCCCTGAGGTTAACTTTCACATGTTCTATGGAATCACGGAAGGTATAGACTTTTGTCTAGCCTTTGCTCAGCTCAGTGCTTTTGAGGTTCACCCGTGTTACTGCATTTCTTTTCAGCGGTTCATTCTGTTTTCTTGCTGAGTATCATTCTGCTATGCCCGTATCACAGCTTGTTTATCCATTCACCTGCTAATGGGGATTCAAATTGTTTCCAGTTTGGGGTGTTATGATTAATGCTGATGTGAACATTTATGTACAAATCTTTGTGTAGACATTTACACATTCCTTCATTTTTTCATTTTTTTCTTTTGAATTTTTTATTTTATATTGTGATTTAGCAGATTAACAATGTTGTGATAGTTTCAGGTGAACAGCAAAGGGACTTATTTTTCTTTTTGTTTGTACTTCATTTTTTTCCAGTTTTTTTTTTTTTAATCTATTTTTATTTGGGGGAAATTGCTTTACAATGTTGTGTTGGTTCCTGCCATTCAAAGACACAAATTAGCCATGGAAATGAAGGAATAAAATTAGTTTTGAGTTGAAGTCTCTTATAGAAATAAGCATTTAATTTGAATAAGTTAATGGATCCTTAAAATAGTGTTTATATACAATACTGAGCACATTTCTAAGCATACAGTCTGCATTGTTCACTTGATTAAACTTGCCCTCTGACAGATGCATGTTCTTCTAGTGTATACAGCCAATTGGCCTGGATAACCTGAAGCTCCTTATGCACCTCTTGTTATATTTATACCTCTTATATTCATATAGAAAGTTACAAATCCATATCTATAGTTACATCACTTATCTTTTCAGACTTTTTATTGTGGTAAAACACATACAAATACACCATTTAAGCTATTTGTCGATGTGGCATCACATACATTCACAGTGCCGTGCAGCACTCACCACTGCCCATTTCCAGAACTTTCATCGTCTCTAACAGAACACTCAACAGTAACTCTCCATTCCTCACCTCCACCCCCACCCCCACTGAAACCATACAAGTCAGAGTGGGACTTGAACCCACTGTCTTTTAACTGAAGTCACACACCTGGTCTCAGGACTTAATGTAGCTCAGGTTCTTGATGTCTCAAAGCAGAAAGAATTCAGTGAGAGACAAAGTGACAAGTAAGAAGTGGATTTATTTAGAGAGATACACATTCCATAGACAGAATTCGGTCTGTCTTAAAAGTTGAGAATGGTGCTGGGAAAAATACACTCCTCAGACAGAGTGTGAGGCGTCTCAGAAGGTGAGAGGCCCCGAAATATGGAGTGGTTAGTTTTTATGTGCTGAGTAATTTCATAGGTTAATGAGTGGGAGGATTATTCTAACTATCTTGGAAGGTGTGGGGATTTCTAGGAATTGAGCCACCACCCACTTGTTGATCTTTTATGGAATTGTCATAGCACTTGGGGAGGGTGTCGTTTAGGTGATGGATTACAATGAGCATATAATGAGGCTTAAGGTCCACTAGAAGTCTAATCTTCTACCCTTTCAGACCCAGTTGGTTCTTACCAGGTTATGTTGTATCCAATGCTCTGACTTCTTTAAAGATTGTACCCTTTAAAGTTTGTACTCCTTGCCTCCTGATTCACCTGCCAAGCTCACATCCCCCAATGACCTCTGTCCTGCTTTCTGTCTCTCTAAATTTCCTACTGTAGGTACCTTATATAAGTGATTTATATATCCTTCTATGTCTGGTTTATTTGACTTCACATAATTTCTTCAAAGTTCATTCATGTTTTTGATGTATTGAAATTTCATTCCTTTTTAAGGTTGAATAATATTAATTTTGTTTTTCCATCCATCATTTTGTTTATCCATCCATCAGTTGGTGGACATTGAGTTTTTTCCAACTTTTGGCTACTGTGAATAGTACTTGCAAGGTAATCAGTGTATAAATACCTGTTTGAGTCCCTGCTTTCAGTTCTTTTGAGTATATATCTTGAAATGGAATTGCTAGATCTTGATCAGTCTGGTGTAGCGTTTTGAAGAACCTACTATTTTCCAATGACTGCACCATTTTACATGCCCACGAGCAACACACAAGGGTTCTGGTTTATCCATATCATTGTCGGCACCTGTTTTCCTTTGTTTTGATAATAGCCAACCTTATGCTTGTGAAGTGATATCTCATCATGGTTTTCATTTGCAATTCATTTGATCAGTGACATCGAGCATCTTTTCATTAGACTGTTGGCTTTGTATGTTTACTTTGGAGAAATGCTTATTCAAGTTTCATTTTTAATATTCTGAATACTTGTTATCAGATACATGATTTGTAAATATTCTCCTATTCTTGGCCTGTGTTTTCACTCTGTTGATAATGTCTTTTGATACACAGATTTTTAATTTTGATGATGCCCAATGCATTTTTTTTCTTTTGTTACCTGTGTTTTTGTGTCATATCCAAAAAATAATTACCAGGTCCAATGCCATGAAGATTTTTTTCCTTAGAGTTTAATAGTTTTAGCTCTTTAGATCTTTGATCTATTTTGAGGTTTTTGTAACAGTCTGATTTCATTTTTTTTTTAATTTTCTTTACTTTATTGTGTTGGTTTTGCCATACAATGACATGAAACCGCCATGGGTTTACATATGCTCCCCCTCCAGAACCCCCCTCCCTCCTCCCTCTCAATTCCCTCCCCCTGGGACATCTCGGTGCACCAGCTCCGAGCATCAACCCTGGGCTGGCGATTGATTTCACATATGATAATTAACATGTTTCAATGCCATGCTCCCATATGATCCCGCCCTTTCCCTCTTCCACAGAGTCCACGAGTCTGTTCTATACATCTGCGTTCCTTTTGCTGTCTCGCATGCAGGGTTCTCGTTACCATCTTTCTAAATTCCATATATGTGCGTTAGTATACTGTATTGTTGTTTTTCCTTCTGGCTTACTTCACTCTGGATAATAGGCTCCAGTTCCATCCACCTGAGTAGAACTGATTCAAATGAATTTTTTTTTAATGCTGAGTAATATTCCATTGTGTATATGTACCACAGCTTTCTTATCCATTCGTCAGTTGATGGGCATCTAGGTTGCTGCCATGTCCTGGCTATTGTAAACAATGCAGCTATGAACATTGGGGTACACGTGGCTCTTTCAATTCTGGTTTCCTCGGGGTGTACGCCCAGCAGTGGGATTGCCGGGTCATATGGCAGGTCTATTTGCAGTTTTTTAAGGAATCTCCACACTGTTTTCCATAGTGGCTGTACTAGTTTGCATTCCCACCAACAGTGTAAGAGGGTCCCCTTTTCTCCACATCCTCTCCAGCATTTATTGCTTGTAGACTTTTGGATGGCAGCCATTCTGACTGGTGTAAAGTGGTACCTCATTGTGGTTTTGATTTGCATTTCTCTGATAATGAGTGATGTTGAGCATCTTTTCATGTGTTTGTTAGCCATTTTTATGTCTTCTTTGGAGAAATGTCTGTTAAATTTTTTGGCCCACTTTTTGATTGGGTCGTTTATTTTTCTAGAATGGAGCTGCAGGAGTTGCTTGTATATTTTTGAGATTAATTGTTTGTCGGTTGCTTCATTGGCTATTATTTTCTCCCATTCTGAAGGCTGTCTTTTCACCTTGCTTATAGTTTCTTTTGTTTTGCAGAAGCTTTTAATTTTAATTAGGTCCCATTTGTTTATTCGTGCTTTTATTTCCAATATTCTGGGAGGTGGGTCATAGAGGATCCTGCCTTGGTTTATGTCGGAGAGTGTTTTGCCTATGTTATCCTCTAGGAGTTTTATAGTTTCTGGTCTTATGATTAGATCTTTGATCCATTTTGAGTTTATTTTTGTGTATGGTGTTAGAAAGTGTTCTAGTTTCATTCTTTTACAAGTGGCTGTCCAGTTTCCCCAGCACCACTTGTTAAAGAGATTGTCTTTTCTCCGTTGTATATTCTTGCCTCCTTTGTCAAAGATAAGGTGTCCATAGATGCGTGGATTTATCTCTGGTCTTTCTATTTTGTTACACTGATCTATATTTCTGTCTTTGTGCCAGTACCATACCGTCTTAATGACTGTGGACTTGTAGTATAGCCTAAAGTCAGGTAGGTTGATTCCTCCAGTTCCATTCTTCTTTCCCAAGATTGCTTTGGCTATACGAGGTTTTTTGTATTTCCATACAAATTGTGAAATTATTTGTTCTAATTCTCTGAAAAAGACCTCTGGTAGCTTGATAGGAATTGCATTGAATCTATAGATTGCTCTGGGTAGTATACTCATTTTCACTGTATTGATTCTTCCAATCCACGAACACGGTATATTTCTCCATCTATTTGTGTCCTCTTTAATTTCTTTCATCAGTGTTTTATAGTTTTCTATATACAAGTCTTTTGTTTCTTTAGGTAGAAATACTCCAAAGTATTTTATTCTTTTTATTTTGATGGTGAATGGAATTGTTTCCTTAATTTCTCTTTCTGTTTTCTCATTGTTAGTGTATAGGAATGCAAGGGATTTCTGTGTGTTGATTTTGTGTTCTGAAACTTTACTATATTCACTTATTAGCTCTAGTAATTTTCTGGTAGAGTCTTTAGGGTTTTCTATGTAGAGGATCATGTCATCAGCAAACAGAGAGAGTTTTACTTCTTCTTTTCCAATCTGGATTCCTTTAATTTCTTTATCTGCTCTGATTGCTGTGGCCAAGACTTCCAAAACTATGTTGAATAGTAGTGGTGAGAGTGGGCACCCTTGTCTTGTTCCTGACTTCAGGGAAAATGCTTTCAGTTTTTCACCATTGAGGATAATGTTTGCTGTGGGTTTGTCATATATAGCTTTTATTATGTTGAGGTATGTTCCTTCTCTTCCTGCTTTCTGGAGGGTTTTTATCATAAATGGATGTTGAATTTTGTCAAAGGCTTTCTCTGCATCTATTGAGATAATCATGTGGTTTTTATTTTTCAATTTGTTAATGTGGTGTATTACATTGATTGATTTGCAAATATTGAAGAATCCTTGCATCCCTGGGATAAAGCCTACTTGATGATGATGTATAATCTTTTTAATGTGTTGTTTTTGCATGAGGATGTCTTCTTACCAGCGTCATGCTTTGAAAAGACTGTTCTTTCCCCATTCAGTGACCTTGGCCCCCTTGTCAAAGATCATTTGAACTTATGTGTGAGCATTCATTTCTGGAATCTTTTCCATTGGCTATATGTCTGTCTTTATGCCACTACCATGCTGTTTTGGTTGCTGTGGCTTTGTAGTAAATTTTGAAATAAGGAAGCGTGAGTCTTGTAACTTTGTTGTTCTTTTTCAAGATTGGTTTTGATTATTTGGGGTTCCTTGAAATTCCATACAAATTTTAGGATGGGTTTTTCTGTTTCTGCCAAAAATAAAGGTCATTGTGATTTTGAGAGCGATTTCATTGTATCTGTAGAACACTTTCAGTAGTATTGTCATTTTTAATGTATTAAGTCATATTAAACCATAAGTATGGGCTGACTTTACATTTGTTTCTGTCTCATTAAATTTCTTTCAGCAGTGTTTTGTTGTGGGGGAGAAAGAACTTTTTTTCTACCTTTCTCGATTCTTCTCTCTGGTCTAAGAATTAAATTGACATGAGACAGGTTAACAGGAGAATTTCAGACAAAAACCTGATACATGTGTACACAGGAGAGACCCAGGAGAACTGAACTTAGTCTTAAGAACTAGACAGCACTTCAGCAGTATGCTTGGGAGCTGTTTTAAACAACAAAATTGCCTACAGAAAGTACAAAAATGCAAAGAGTGTAGCAGTAAATAGTCCACCTACAGGATACTTGTTTATAGTAAGAGAGCTGAAACAAGAAAGCAGAGTACTGCCTGGTTCAACCTCAGCTAGGAATGTGAGCATCAGCACTACTACCTCTTTGCATGTATTTGTAAGGACTTCCCAGGTGGCGCAGTGGTGAAGAGTCTGCCTGCTGATGCAGGAGATGAATGTTTGATCCCTGTCAGGAAGATCCCCTGGAGTAAGAAATGGCAACCCACTCCAACATTCTTGCCTACAAAATTCAATGGATAGAAGTAGTCGGGTGGGCTACAATCCATGGGGTCACAAAGAGTCAGACATAACTGAGTGACTGAGCACGCATGCACAGGGTATCTTCAAAAGACTGCTAAGAGCCGTGTGTATTGATTTTAAAGCCATAAATAAATTTTAGTGAGCAGTACGTTTATAAATGCAAAATCCACAAATGAGAATCAACTACTTATAAGTAAAAACAATAAAAGACCCCCCAAATCCAGCAAGTTTTCTCTCTAGCTCTTCCTACAAAACTTTGGGTTGAACAAAGACAATCTGGGAAAATTTTGGTAGAGAAAAGATGAAATTTGGAGATGAGCCTATGATTGATCTTAAACCCCCAATCGTAGGTGAAATAAGCCAATCAGCAAAAGACAAATACTGTATAATTTCAACTTTTAAGAGGTAGCTGGAGAACCCTGGTGGTTCTCCACGGGTCGGGGGACAGGAGGTCTGAGGAGGTGTTTAATGTGTACAGAGCTCCAATTTTGCAAAAATGAAGAGAGTCCTGGAGATTGGTTACAGAACAGTGTGAGTGAATTTAATACAACTAAACTGTACACTTAAAAGTGTTTGAGGTGGTGAATTTTATGTTATTTGTATTTTACCACTATTGAAAAAGCAAGAAAACAGAAATGGCAAAAAATCAGATAGAAATAGAGTTGTACTCAGGAAAAAAGGGGAGGAAAATACACTTAATTTTAGAAATGAAAACAAATTTACGGTGTGTCCAAAAGAGAATAGGATCAAATAAAATTTAGTTAGAGGGGATGTTTGAAGAAAGGCAGAGAGATAACCAAGAGAAGGAAAATAAGATGAAGTAAAAAGAATCAGAAAACGAATATTGAAATGGAAGAGGAAGAAAAGCTACATATGTGTAGTGGTTTCCATGCAGTGGCAAAACAGAACAAATTAGCAGAATATATTTAAAGGCATAATATCTCCCCCCAAAAAAATCCTAAAATAAATACATATGAATCTACATGTCATGAATATTCTATTTCATGAATAGACAGGAAATAGCCATTTTGTACCTGATAAAATTTATGTGCGGTATCCTGGTAAAACCGACTTCAAATTTACAGAAAATCCTCAAGATTTCCAAGCAAAAGGATCAGCTCACGAGGGCAACATTATTAGACTTAGACTTCTCAAGAAACATACAAAGCTAGGCAAGAATGGAGGAACATTTAAAAAAATTTTTTTTCAATGAAAATGTATGTAAACTGTCAACTGAAAAGTAAACAAAATGCACAATGTGAGAGTTGTGAGTTAAGTTTTATTGGGAACAAAATGAAGACTAGCCTGGGAGACAGCTTCTCGGGTAGCTCTGAGGAACTGCTCAGAAGAGGTGAGGGAAATTCAGTATTATAAATGATTTTAGTGAAGGGAGTGCATGCAGCCAGGCGCACATTTTGGCAGAAGGTTGTTGCCAGTCATGAGGAGCAGAAGTCAGCATCAGTGATTTTAGTGCTAGATATGAAGAGATGCGAGAATCAGGCTCATAAAATCGTCTCCTGAAAATACCTATCTCGCTGAAGGCCTGTTCTGTCAGTGTTCCTGGATCACAGAGCTGCCTCTCTCCTGATCTCCACCCTAAGCCTCTCCAGGGGTGTCGAAGGTAGGCAGCTTCAGCGGTTTGTGACTTGGTCCTTGCAGAGACTGATGGCGAGTGCCCAGTTTTAGTTGGCAGAACCAAGGAATTTGTATTTAGCCAAAATATCCTTTAGAAAAACAGTTTTTAAACATTTAAACCCTCATGGGTACAGGGGATTCTGTACCCATGAGCTCTTGTTGAGAAATCCCCGGTTGCCAAGTTTTGGTCTATTAAGAGGTGCGAAGGTAAACATCAGCAAAATGACTATGGTGAACATTTAATATTGTAAGAAGAGAAGGTGTGGGCTGGGGCAGAGAATGAAGCACAAACAAATGTGCTGAGGAATAGAAATAATTAAGAAGGGAGAGAAAGAAAATAGAATTTCCCATAGATTACTGTGTAGGCAGTAGGTGGGAGTTGAACACATAAGAACCAATACATTGTTTAGTAGAGGAGTGAATAAAAACATGGGGGCTGGGGGCTATGAGCACTTGAAAATTCAAGTACACAAACAAAACTATAAACTTTCTTAACACAAAAGGACTAAAAACCCAGGAGCAAGGAATTCATATTAGCTGGAGAAAGAAACACAGGAAATATGTACATAGTTCTCAAACAAGATACTTTCGAAACTAAATGTGTTTAGTCGTATCAATAACTGTGAATGGGACTTCCCTCTGGTCCAGTGGTTAAGACTGTGCTCCCAATGCAGGAGGCGCAGGTTTGATAACTAGTCAGGGAACTCGCTCCCACATGCCACAGCTGAATATTCCACATGCCCCACGCAAGATCAAAGATCCAACTGCTGCCACTAAGACCCGGCGCAGCCAAATAAAGAAAGACACAGAACCTCCATGCCTGGAGTCAGAAAGATGTAGTCAAGTGTGAGAAAGAGACACTCAGAACTGAGCTGCTGTTACTGACTTGAGGATGGAGGGATGTGAAAGGGAGGCACACAGCTTCGGGGACTGGGAGGCTCCCAGCCAATAGCCAGCAAAGAGGTGAAGGTCTCAGCCCTTACCCTCAAGGAGCTTTATTCTGTTTCTCAGACTTGATCATCTCAATTGATTCATCTTCAAGTTTAATGACTCTTTTCTCCAGACCGGTCAAATCTGCTGAACTTTTCATTTTGTTTTCTAGTGAGCTATTTGTTTCAATGACTGCATTTTCCATCTTGAGAAATTCTGTCTCTTGGTTGATATTCTGTATTCAGTGAGACTTTGTTTTTGATCTTAGAACATGCTTTTCTTTAGTTCTTTCAGTTCAGTTCAGTTCAGACACTCAGTCATGCCCGACTCTTGAGACCATATCGACTGCAGCACGCCTGGCCTCCCTGTCCATCACCAACTCCCAGAGTTTACTCAAACTCAGGCCCATTGAATTGGTGATGCCATCCAACCATCTCATCCTCTGTCGTCCCCTTTTTCTCCTGCCTGCAATCTTTCCCAGCATCAGGAGCTTTATTAATGAGTCAGCTCTTTGCATCAGGTGGACGAATTATTGGAGTTTCAGCTTCAACATCAGTCCTTCCAATTCAGGACTGATTTCCTTCAGGATGGACTGGTTGGATTTCCGTGCAGTCCAAGGGACTCTTAAGAGTCTCCTCCAACACCACAGTTCAGAAGCATCAATTCTTGGGTGCTCAGCTTTCTTTATAGTCCAACTCTCACATTCATACATGATTACTGGAAAAACCATAGCCTTAACTAGATGGACCTTTGTTGGCAAAGTAATGTCTCTGCTTCTTAATGTGCTATCTAGGTTGATCATAACTTTCCTTCCAAGGAGTAAGTGTCTTTTAATTTCATGACTGTAGTCACTATCTGCAGTGATTTTGGAGCCCCCCAAAAAGAAAGTCTCTCACTGTTTCCACTGTTTCCCCATCTATTTCCCATGAAGTGATGGGACCAGATGCCATGATCTTAGTTTTCTGAATGTTGAGCTTTAAGCCAACTTTTTCCCTCTCCTCTTGCACATTCATCAAGAGGCTCTTTAGTTCTTCTTCGTTTTCTGCCATAAGGGTGGTGGTGTCATCTGCATATCTGAGGTTATTGATATTTCTCCCGGCAGTCTTGATTCCAGCTTGTGCTTCATTCTGCCCAGCGTTTCTCATGATGTACTCTCATATAAATTAAATAAGCAGGGTGACAACATATAGCCTGACATACTCCTTTTTCTATTTGGAACCAGTCTGTTGTTCCATGTCTAGTTCTAATTGTTGCTTCCTGACCTACATACAGGTTTCTCAAGAGGCAGGTCAGGTAGTTTGGTATTCCCATCTCCTGGAAGATTTTCCACAGTTTGATTTGATCCACACAGTCAAAAGCTTTGGCGTAGTCAGTGAAACGGAAGTAGATGTTTTCCTGGAACTCTCTTGCTTTTTCAATGATCCAACAGATGTTGACAATTTGATCTCTGGTTCCTCTGCCTTTTCTCAATCTAAGCTTGAACATCTGGAAGTTCTCGGTTCACGTACTGTTGAAGCCTTGCTTGAAGAATTTTGAGCATTGCTTTGCTAGCATGCGAGATGAGTGCAATTGTGTGGTAGTTTGAGCATTCTTTGTCATTGCCTTTCTTTGGGATAGGAATGAAAACTGACCTTTTTCAGTTCTGTGGCCACTGCTGAGTTTTCCAAATTTGTTGGCATATTGAGTGCAGCGCTTTAACAGTGTCATCTTTTAGGATTTGAAATAGCTAAACCAGAATTCTATCACCTCCACTAGCTTTGTTCATAGTGATGCTTCCTAAGGCCCACTTGATTTCACATTCCAGGATGTCTGGCTCTAGGCGAATGATCACACCATCATGATTATCTGGGTCTTGAAGATATTTTTTGTACAGTTCTTCTATGTATTCTTGCCACCTCTTCTTAATATCTTCTCCTTTGTTAGATCCATACCATTTTTGTTCTTTATCGAGATCATCTTTCATGAAATGTTCCCTTGATATCTCTGATTTTCTTGAAGAGATCTCTAATCTTTCCCATTCTGTTGTTTTCCTCTGTTTCTTTGCATTGATCCCTGAGGAAGGCTTTATCTCTCCTTGCTATTCTTTGGAACTCTAGATTCAGATGGTAATATCTTTCCTTTTCTCCTTTGCTTTGTGCTTCTTTTCTGTTCACAGCTATTTGTAAGGTCTCCTCAGACAGCCATTTTGCTTTTTTGCATTTCTTTTTCTTAGAGATGGTCATGCTCCCTGTCTCCTGTGCAGTGTGACAAACCTCCATCCAGAGTTCATCAGGCACTCTATCTATCATCTGATAGTCCCTTAAATCTATTTCTCACTTCCACTGTATAATCATAAGCGATTTGATTTAGGTCATACCTGAATGGTCTAGTGGTTTTCCCTACTTTCTTCAATTTAAGTCTGAATTTGGCAATAAGGAGTTCATGATCTGAGCCACACATATTTAAAATAGTGGCTTTAAAGTTTTTGTCTTTGAAGTTCAATGTCCTCAAGGACTTTCTCAAGGACAGTACCTATTGATTACTTTTTCTTCTCTGTATTAGCCATACTTTTTTTTCTTGCTGCTTTGCATGTCTGTCTCTTTGGTTTTTTGGTTAAAACCTGAGAAATTTTAAAAGCATAATGTAGTAACTCTGTAGATTAGATTTTCCCCTGAATTTGCTGTTATCACTTTTCGTTGTTGTTTGTTTAGTGACCTTTGTGCATCCTGTGAAGTCTGTTTTCTTTGTTGTTGCAGTCACTGAAGTTTCTGCTTGGTTAGTTAATTATTGGACACAGATTTTCTTAAACACCTGGAATCACTGAGTCTCACGGTCTTGCTGAGGGGCCGTTTGTGAGTGCAATCGTGACTGCACTCAGCTACACTTAGACCGCTGCCGCACCCCGCACTTCCTGCTCCTGCAGACAGGAGTCTATAGAGTGTGCCTTTAGGCCTCTGCTGTCTTCCTGAGCATGCCCAAGAATATGTAGACACATTTCAGAGCCCCTGTGGACATGTCGTTCCTTCGGTTTCCATTTTAATATTTTTGCTTAGTTTATTTTTTGCCTGATATTGACTAGCTCTTGTGGCCATGAAGTTCACTGGTTCCTGGGAAAAAGGAATTTTTGCACTTCATGAGCTGCATTTCAGGCCAGACACAGTCTTGCAGGTGGGATCTTCCATGTACCTCCCAGGCAGGTCAGGCAATGGCAGTTCTCTGGGAAGGAGACTTTGAACGAGCCCCAGCCTCTTTGCTTTCTCAGGGGGCTGCCGAGCTCACAGTGATGAAGGGTTGATACTACAGCAAATTAGAATGCCACAGTGTTCTGTGCTATTCCTGAGAGTCAGCTGTTTTCCTTAAATACATGCTCCTGGATTGTTGCATGCTTCTGGTTAATTTTCATAGTGTTGAAAAAGTTGATTCTGACAATTTATGCCGGTTTTTAAATTGCTTTTAAGGGGGAAGGATTTTCAGAGATTCCTACTCTGTTGCTTTTACTAGTGTCATCTCTTTGGCTTATTTTTTCAAAATTGATATCATAGCTAGTGTGGAATATGTAGCATTTAGGTCAACCCAAGGTGGTCACCGCTGACTTGATAATATAAGAACTACTAACTTCAGTTCTCATATTTAAATGTGTATCGTTTCCTTGGTCTTTATAAAACATTTATCTTTTTAATATTTTTCTTTGTTTTGTTAAGTAGCTGTGGTTAAACAGTCTTAACTCTGGGTCATTCACCTCAACAGATTGGGAATGTAGTTAAGGATTTTATTTTCCTTCTCCACAGTGGGCATCCAGGCAGGGATGCTGATGTCTCCTGCTCTCTGTGTCATGCTCCTTTACTGTTCACTGGTAGCTGGTGCTAGTACTACCTCCTGCTACAAGCTGTTTGCTATCAACAGGCTGCTGAGAAATAGTATGTTTCCTCAGTGTCTGCATATTGGCTTCAGTTCTCCTGGATATCAAATACAGTGCTCAGACCTGGTAGAAAAAGATTGTGTATGCTCCTTTATCCCTGCTACTAATAATCCCTGTTACTATAAAGAAGTCACTTCAAACTTACTTAGCAATGAAACATTTTAGAATAAACATTAATGTGAAATCCCAGTATGTAAAATGGATATATGCAGTATATTTTGAGTGATGGCTATAGCTGTTTTAGTCCTCTTGCCAAGCTGCTTCTTCCAGTGAGTTCTAAAGGTACTCTTTCAGAACCAAAGAATTCTAGAACACAAACTTAAGATTTATTTCCAGATTTATCTTTCCATGCTGGGTAGGATAATGTGTTGTTGTTCTACTTTTCTTTTATCATACCAGAATTCTAAAATATTCTTCAATGATCATGTGAAATAAGATGAAAAATCTCCCTAATATTCATAATGTTTTCCATCTATTTCTATCAATTCCAGGCAAAGGAGAAACCAGAACAGTCAGTTCAGTTGCTCAGTTGTGTCCAACTCTTTGTGACCCCATGGACTGCAACACACCAGGCTTCCCTGTCCATCACCAGCTCCCAGAGCTTTCTCAAACTCATGTCCATTGAGTCAGTGATGCCATCCAACCATCTTATCCTCTGTCATCCCCTTCTCTTCCTGCCTTCAGTCTTTCCCAGCATCAAGGTCTTTTCCAGTTAGTAAGTTCTCCCCATCACGTGGCCAGAGTATTGGAGTTTCAGCTTCAGCATCAGTCCTTCCAGTGAATATTCAGGACTGATTTCCTTTAGGATTGACTGGTTGGATCTTGCAGTCCAAGGGACTCTTGAGAGTTCCAAACATAGATTTCATCATTTTTATTCTGAAATTTTATTCCTTTGGGACACAGTTCCAGTCATTGTTTTCCTTGTATACAGCTCATACACACCCTTCATGTCTCATGCATATCCCCTCACACTGACAAGTTCATGCTTAGAGTATAAGGACGCGTAGTCCATCGATCACAGTACTTAGCACATTTTTCCACAGAGGTAGTTTTATGTGACATTCTCTTCAATGCTGTTAGTGGTCTGTTTCAAAAAGATTACCGGCAGTGTAGGCTTTCCTGAAGCTGTGATACAATTTGTATGTAAGGCATAAGCTGTTAGCCCATGAACAGCGTGGTGTGAGGTGCTCTGGCCCACTCACACGGGGGTACTTTTTTTTTTTTATTATTATTGTTTTTGCCATACATTGTCATGATATCACCATGCGTTTACATATGCTTCCCCTCCGGGTCCCCCCTCCCTCCTCCCTCCCCCCTGGGAAATCTCGCTGCACCAGTCCAGAGCATCAATCCTGGGCTGGCGATTGATTAGACACATGACAATTAACATGCTTCAATGCCCTTCTCCCATCTCATCCCACCCTTACCCTCATCCACAAAGTCCACAAGTCTATTCTATACATCTGCGTTCCTTTTGTTGTCTCCCATGTTGGGTTCTCATTACTGTCTTTCTAAATTCCATATATATGTGTTAATATACTGTATTGTTGTTTTTGCTTCTGGCTTACTTCACTCTGGATAATGGGCTCCAGTTTCGTCCATCTGAGCAGAATTGCTTCAAATGAATTTTTTTTTAATGCTGAGTAATATTCCATTGTGTATATATACCACAGCTTTCTTATCCATTCGTCAGTTGATGGGCATCTAGGTTGCTTCCATGTCCTGGCTATTGTAAACAATGCAGCGATGATCATTGGGGTGCACGTGGCTCTTTCAACTCTGGTTTCCTTGGTGTATATGCCCAGCAGTGGGATTGCTGGGTCATATGGCAGGTCTATTTGCAGCTTTTTAAGGAACCTCCACACTGTTTTCCATAGTGGCTGTACTAGTTTGCATTCCCACCAACAGTGTAAGAGGGTTCCCTTTTCTCCACATCCTCTCCAGCATTTATTGCTTGTAGATTTTTGGATGGCAGCCATTCTGACTGGTGTAAAGTGGTACCTCATTGTGGTTTTGATTTGCATTTCTCTGATAATGAGTGATGTTGAGCATCTTTTCATGTGTTTGTTAGCCATTTTTATATCTTCCTTGGAGAAATGTCTGTTAAGTTCTTTGGCCCACTTTTTAATTGGGTTGTTTATTTTTCTAGAATGGAGCTGCAGGAGTTGTTTGTAAATTTTTGAGATTAATTGTTTGTCTGTTGCTTCATTGGCTATTATTTTCTCCCATTCTGAAGGCTGTCTTTTCACTTTGCTTATAGTTTCCTTTGTTGTGCAAAAGCTTTTAATTTTAATTAGGTCCCATTTGTTTATTCGTGTTTTTATTTCCAATATTCTGGGAGGTGGGTCATGGAGTATCCCGCTTTGGATTATAGCAGAGAGTGTTTTGCCTATGTTATCCTCTAGGAGTTTTATAGTTTCTGGTCTTATGCTTAGATCTTTGATCCATTTTGAGTTTATCTTTGTGTATGGTGTTAGAAAGTGATCTAGTTTCATTCTTTTACAAGTGGCTGTCCAGTTTTCCCAGCACCACTTGTTAAAGAGGTTGTCTTTTCTCCATTGTATATTCTTGCCTCCTTTGTCAAAGATAAGGTGTCCATAGATGCGTGGATTTATCTCTGGGCTTTCTATTCTGTTCCATTGATCTATGTTTCTGTCTTTGTGCCAGTACCATACTGTCTTAATGACTGTGGATTTGTAGTATAGCCTAAAGTCAGGTAGGTTGATTCCGCCAGTTCCATTCTTCTTTCTCAAGATTGCTTTGGCTATACGAGGTTTTTTGTATTTCCATACAAATTGAGAAATTATTTGTTCTAATTCTTTGAAGAAGACCTCTGGTAGCTTGATAGGAATTGCATTGAATCTATAGATTGCTTTAGGTAGTATACTCATTTTCACTATATTGATTCTTCCAATCCATGAGCACGGTACATTTCTCCATCTGTTTGTGTCCTCCTTGATTTCTTTCATCAGTGTTCTATAGTTTTCTATATACAAGTCTTTTGATTCTTTAGGTAGAAATACTCCTAAGTATTTTATTCTTTTTGTTTCGATGGTGAATGGGATTGTTTCCTTAATTTCTCTTTCTGATTTCTCACTGTTAGTGTATAGGAATGCCAGGGATTTCTGTGTGTTGATTTTGTATCCTGAAACTTTGCTATATTCACTGATTAGCTCTAGTAATTTTCTCGTAGAGTCTTTAGGGTGTTCAATATAGAGGATCATGTCATCAGCAAACAGAGAGAGTTTTACTTCTTCTTTTCCAATCTGTATTCCTTTGATTTCTTTATCTGCTCTGATTGCTGTGGCCAAAACTTCCAAAACTATGTTGAATAGTAGTGGTGAGAGTGGGCACCCTTGTCTTGTCCCTGATTTCAGGGGGAATGCTTCCAGGTTTTCACCATTGAGGATAATGTTTGCTGTGGGTTTGTCATATATAGCTTTTATTATGTTGAGGTATGTTCCTTCTATTCCTGCTTTTTGGAGGGTTTTTATCATAAATGGATGTTGAATTTTGTCAAAGGCTTTCTCTGCATCTATTGAGATAATCATGTGATTTTTATTTTTTAATTTGTTAATGTGGTGTATTACATTGATCGATTTACGAATATTGAAGAATCCTTGCATCCCTGGGATAAAGCCTACTTGATCATGATGTATGATCTTTTTGATGTGTTGTTGGATTCTATTTGCTAGAATTTTGTTGAGGATTTTTGCGTCTAAGTTCATCAGTGATATTGGCCTGTAGTTTTCTTTTTTTGTGGCATCTTTGCCAGGTTTTGGAAGTAGGGTGATGGAGGCCTCATAGAATGAGTTTGGAAGTTTACCTTCCTCTGCAATTTTCTGGAAGAGTTTGAGTAGAATAGGTGTTAGCTCTTCTCTAAATTTTTGGTAGAATTCGGCTGTGAAGCCATCTGGTCCTGGGCTTTTGTTTTTTGGAAGATTTCTGATTACGGTTTCAATTTCCATGCTTGTGATGGGTCTATTAATATTATCTATCTCTTCCTGGTTTAGTCTTGGAAAGTTGTACTTTTCTAGGAATTTGTCCATTTCATCCAGGTTGTCCAGTTTATTTGCATATAGTTGCTGATAATAGTCTCTTATGATCCTTTGTATTTCTGTGTTTTCCGTTGTGATCTCTCCGTTTTCATTTCTAATTCTGTTGATTTGGTTCTTCTCCCTTTGTTTCTTGATGAGTCTGGCTAACGGTTTGTCAATTTTATTTATCTTCTCAAAGAACCAGCTTTTGGCTTGGTTGATTTTTGCTATGGTCACTTTTGATTCCTTTGCATTAATTTCTGCCCTGATCTTTAAGATTTCTTTCCTTCTACTAGACCTGGGCTTCTGCATCTCTTCCCTTTCTAGTTGCTTTAAGTGTATAGTAAGGTCATTTATTTGATTTTTCTCTTGTTTCCTGAGGTGAGCTTGTATTGCTATGAACTTTCCCCTTAGCATTGCTTTCACAGTGTCCCATAGGTTTTGAGCTGGTGTGTTTTCATTTTCATTCGTTTCCATGCATAACTGAATTTCATTTTTAATTTCTTCTGCGATTTGTTGGTTATTCAGCAGTGTGTTGTTGAGCCTCCATATGTTGGAAGTTTTGAGAGGTTTTCTCCTGTAGTTGATATCTAATCTCACTGCATTGTGGTCAGAAAAGATGCTTGGGATGATTTCAATATTTTTGAATTTATCAAGGTTAGATTTATGGCCCAGGATGTGATCTATCCTGGAGAAGGTCCCGTGTGCACTTGAGAAAAAGGTGAAATTCCTTGTTTTGGGGTGGAATGACCTATAGATATCAATTAGGTCTAGTTGGTCTATTGTTTCATTTAAAGTTTGAATTTCCTTGTTACTTTTCTGTCTAGTTGATCTATCCATTGGTGTGAGTGGTGTATTAAAGTCTCCTGCTATTATTGTGTTGTTGTTGATTTCCCCTTTCATATTTGTTAGCATT
>ML662442.1:4322179-4347506 GCA_007570785.1 Antilocapra americana
TCTGCTCAGGCTCTCTGTCGTCCGCCCAGCACAGTTGGGGAGTGGGGCTTCTCCTCTCCCCTGGCCCAGCCGCTCTGTTTTCTCAGCGTGCAGCTAAGCAGGCCTTCTTGGTTAGGCTTGTCCTTCTCACAGTCCTACAGTCTCTTTTCTATGCAGTCTGATCTACCGGCAGAGATTTAATTTTGGAGTTTGCCCTGCTCCTGGTGAGAGGGCTTCCCCCGCCCCCTCTGCTCAGGCTCTCTGTTGTCAGCCCAGCACAGTTGGGGAGTGGGGCTTCTCCTCTCCCCCGGCCCGGCCGCTCTGTTTTCTCGGCGTGCAGCTGAGCACTTCTTCTAAGGTGTATACAGCACCGATCTGTCCAGAATCCCCAGAAGTCTTGGTTAGCCTCCCCAGGGCTGGGTTGGGTTATGCCCACTGCTCTCAGGCGGGGGTTGGGCCGGTCCGCAGCCCTCAGCTGCCCAGCCTCTCTGTTGACTCCTCACCGCCGTTTGTTTTGTGCATGGGCCTGGGGAGGGGGGAGCTTTTCCTGGAAGGTTAGGTCCCTCAGGCTGCTCCGTTCCCTGAGCCCGCGGCCCGCCCCTCCCTGAGCAGGAGCAGTCTGCTTAGGCTGTGCTGCTGCTCTCGGCTGTGCTTATAGCCAGAGACGAACCTTGCAGGGCTTAGCTATTAATCTGCTTCTGCTCTCAGCTATATTGCTCTCCAAGATCCACCGCAGATCTGCCAGAGAGAATGCTCCCTGGTATTCAGAAACCTTTCTCCTTTTTTTTTTTTTTTTCCTCTTTATTCCAGACTCCCCTTCCGGGACGGAACCCGTCCCCAGCTCTTTGTCTCTCCCTCTACTTTTTTTTTTTTTCTTTTCTTTCTTTTGTCCTACCTGCTCACGTCGGCACTGGGTCGCCTCTCCAGATGCCCGATGTCCTCTGCCAGCATTCAGTTCCTGTTTTTTGGAGTTTGCTCGGCCTTTAAAAGTTCTTTTGGTATATTTATTGGGGAGAGAGTGTTCTCCCCGTCCTATTCCTCCGCCATCTTAGTTTCCTCTCGGGGGTACTTTTCTGTAGCGCGTGGTGCAGCACTGCCACCCCCAGGTGGGACTGTGTGGGCACGGGGGGCTGCGTGTGCAGAGAGCTGACAGCGAGCGCTGCACAGATGTTTGACTGTGTGGAGAGTTGTCCAAGAGTCAGCTGTATACCTTACTGCTTCTGTGAGAAAATGTTACAAGTTCTCTATTTTAACAACAGGTTAATATCACCTGATGTGTTTCTTGGTTTTGGTTTTCTGTGTGTGTGTATTAGTCTTAATATAGTTTTCAGTTAACTTCTTATATTTGAATGTAAGTCAATATGAACTTTTATTTGACCTAGCAAAGAGTCTCATTTGTTTACTTACCAGTGAAGACTTTAAATGCTTTTTCTCTTCTCTGTACTTGTTCTCAGATAGTCTCATAATGAAAATTTAGTGACATATGCCTAGGATTATAGACGTAAGTTAAAATGTATTTTTAGATCATTTTTTAGATCATTTTCACATGGTACCGACTCATATGGAGCATAATGGTTTTGTACTTTTAGTATCAACTTTTAGAAGTATATTTTAATGATTTTTTTTTTTTGCTTTTAGATCATTTGGGGAATATTTTTCATCTTTGTTGCATTGCTGTTTGTAATTTCTCTCTTCCTGTCAAAGTAAGTACAATAGACACATTTTCTAAAGCACTTACACATCTCCTGTGATATTATACATTTTCCATGCTGAATTCCATTAATGTAGCCTATTCATCTTAAGTAGCTATTTTACTTGAAGTGTTCTATAGCATTAACTCAAAGAATGACTAAAAAGGCCCAATAATAAGCAGTATTTCTTTGGTCTATATCAATTGAACAGTATCTGTAAGATATTTAAGTGATGTTTGATTTGTTATTCGTGGTTTTCTTGGACTCAGTTAAATGTACATGCTTAAGTTATGATTATATTCTTTCTAAATTAACTGAAAATGTGATGGTATAATATATAAATTCACTATATACTTCCTTATAGCTTGGATAAAGCTCTTCATTCAGCTGGAATAGATTCTGGTTTTATAATTTTTGGAGCTAACCTGAGTAACCCACTGAATATGCTTTTGCCTTTACTACAAACTGTAAGTTAAAAAAAAAAATCAATCATTTTATACTTGAGCAAACACACTGTCAAATTATTATGTTGACAAACTCGTTAATGCTTGGCCATATATGCTTGTGCTCTCTGTTGATTTGGCTTTTTATTTACATATAACTTCTATGTTGATATGTTTTTCTAAAAATTATTGTATTGATGTATTACTGAACTCTGTAAGTTATATATTATTTGTTGGGGATACATTTAAACTTAGGGTGAACTTTTCCAAGCATTTCCCGATTTTGCCTTTTAATGAAGTCTTTTATTCCAAATATAAATGTAATTTTTAGTTTAATTTGTTATAGGATTTTTGTTAGGATAATAATACTGAACAGTTTGGTAATAGTTTGGTAGTTTGCTTCTTAGAGGTAATTTTTTTGTGTGTGTGTCATCATAGTAGCCTGATCAGGGTTGATATTTTAAACATTGCCAAATATGAATAATGAAGTTTCACTTAATTGTATTCAGTGCATGACTCCTGGAGCCCTTACTGTTTGTGTATTAAGTTCAATTTTATCTTTTTCCAGGTGTTCCCTCTTGATTATATTCTTATAACAATTATTATTATGTACTTTATTTTTACTTCAATGGCGGGGATTCGAAATATTGGCATATGGTTCTTTTGGATTAGAGTGAGTATATGTTATAATATTTCTTAATTTTTTCTATCATTTTGTATCTAACCTCCATTATTGCAAATTATCTTAGATTTATAACACAGAAGTTATAAATACCTTGATACCAAAATGGTGGACGTAATAGCCTTTTCACTTCATGTTAACCTAAAAGTGCTCTTTGTCCAGAGCGTGCATGCTCAGTTGTGTTCACCTCTTTGTAACTGCATGTACTATAGCCCGCAAGTCTCCTCCGTCCATGGGATTATCCCAGCATGAATACAGGAGTGGGTTGCTGTTTCCTCTTTCAGGGGCTCTTCCTGACCCAAGGATCAAACCTGTGTCTCCTGCATTGGCAGGTGGATTCTTTACTGCTGAGTCACCTGGGAAGCCCCTTTGTCTAAAGCAGCAGGTCTTAAACGGGGGCAGTGTCGCCCTCCTGGTGTATCTGGCAGGGTCTGGAGATGTTTTCAGTTGCCTCACCTAGGAGCCACTCCCGGCACCTAGCGGGTGGAGACCAGGGAGTCGGGTCAGCGCCCTGTGTTGCACAGGCGAGCCCGCAGCAAAGACTCACTTCTCCAGCCCCAAACGTCTGCAGTGCTGAGGTTGAGAAGCCATGGTTCAGACGTTCTGTTATTTCCCTTAGTGTTGGCTATGGCACCACCACGTTGCAGCACAACTGGATACACTATAGTTCGAAAGATGGCCCTGCTACTGGGAGTGACAGATTCCCGTGCCTTTGGAGAAAGGGTTATTTTCTTCTTAGTCTCATTTTTATATTAAAATGAGATATATCACTTCATACTTCCAGCTGTGTGTAAAATGCAGTTAACTAGTGGCTTGAACTAATGAAAGACTTCCTGCTGTGGAAAATTTTTTAAATCTAGCATCGTTTCAGTAACTCAAAAACATCAAGTCTAATATCTCTGTATTTATTCTTCTTGACTTCTCCCTCATGGTTGAGATATGGCTCCTTCAGCCCTATTTATCCTGTCTGTGTTCTGCGAGGAAGAGGCAGCTAGGAGAAAGGGAGACAGAAGGCGTGACTTTCCCAGAAATCTCCCACAGACTGCTTTCTTTCTGATGTGTAATGTTTTATCACTACCAGTCACTACTGGGCGTAGGGAAGCTGGGAAATGTGCCTTTTTAGGTGTTCATATCCCATCCAGAGTTAGAGTCCTGTTATTCTGTATTGTACTATTATATTCAATCGAGTAATAAAACAGGGAGATGCTGTCTCGGTTGCTAAAGTGTGCTCTGCCTTTGAAATGAGAGGCCTGTCACCAGGCTTCTTGTGTCTGCTCCCACATATTTCAGTTTCCATCCATCCATACAGGATGCACGTGGGAATAGCTGTAGTCATACGATCATAAATTACCATAAACTAGATGATAGTTTTATAGTTGAGTATAACATGAGGATGGCTTTCCCAGATGGCGCAGTTGGTAAAGAATCCGCCTGCCAATGCAGGAGATACAAGAGATGCAGGTTCGATCCCTGGGTCAGGAAGATCCCCTGGAGAAGGAAATGGCAGTCCACTGCAGTATTCTTGCCTGGGAAACCCAGTGGACACAGCTAAGCACGCATGTCGGGGCATGTGTGCATGCACGCACACACACACTGAGGATATCATGAGTAGGTCATAGAGTATCTAAAACATGACATGTCTGTCCTTGTGCAATAATATATGGAAAACTGTATTACTAATACTTACGGTTTAAACTCACTCCTTTAACCTGTAGATAGAATTGGACATAGTTCACCGTTCTTCTTAGCTCTAGGAATTTTTAACAGATGCTATTACATAGTAAGTTTAGAAGATTCTTTGAAACAAACCGTGAAAATACTAATATATTTCTCTAGGTCTTGAGTTTTTAAAATAAACATGAATCTGAATCTAAAAGCTTTACAGGGAAAGAATTGTCTTTGTTATTCTTATAGTTATCTGGAAAGATTAAGAAATCTTAGTATTTATTTTGGAAAAAAGAATTGGTGGATTGAACTGCATTCATCACCCCCTAACAAATGCGCAAGACTCAGTGCCTTCATGTAAAACGTATTGCTGAAATATTGTCACTCTGTTTTTTTCTTTCTAGTTGTATAAAATCAGAAGAGGTAGAACCAGGCCCCAGGCACTCTTATTTCTCTGCATGATACTTCTGCTTATTGTCCTTCACACTAGCTACATGATTTATAGTCTTGCTCCCCAGTATGTTATGTATGGAAGCCAAAACTACTTAATAGAGGTAAGTACAAACTTTTTAAAAAAGTCATTATTTTAACATTTTAAACATAGTAATATCTAAAACCAAATTGTAATTTGTGAAAGCTAGCATAAAATATTAGCTCATCAAATTAAATTTAATACTGCTAAAACTTGTTTTACATTGCATTGTTGGGCATATTTACATTTGTTTCATACAAATTCTTTTTAAAAATAACACTGAATTTCATAAATAGTTGTTCCTTAAATGGATCCCATGCTGCCAAACTGCTCCGCTTTATTTCAGCACTTTACTAGAACTCATAATATTTACTTTAAAATAATATTTTAAGTAAGTTTATTAATATGGCTCCCCAAAACGTTTTGGTGAGCAAAGAGCAAAAAATATCTGCTCGTTGGTACCATGAGTCCCATAGGAGAGACTTGATAAATGCTTTATTTGTGGGTAATTAAGCTTTCTCTTATCCTGATGGGCATCCTCTTACCTGTTACACTGATTCCTTGGTGTTATCTTTCAAAAGCCACCTGTGATTCCTGGTTGCAACTGGAGAGCTAGTTTGAAAATTTTGACAGTTTAAAACATTTTGATGATATCTAATTTGGCGTTTATTTAGTTTCCTTTTCCTAAAATATCTCTTGCTCTGCTTTCTAATAGTTCAAATCAAATCTGTGTTTTAGGGCCCGGTTCAAGCCTTACTTTAGTGGAATCTTTCATTATTAATCCATTCTGCCCAGATCATTCCTTTATTATCCTTCATTCTTTCTTTAACATGTAATGTTAGTAGTTGGTTCATTGAGAAATATCAGTAGTGTAAGTGGATCAAGATGAGACACACATCACAGTAAAGGTACACAGATGACTCAAGTTTGGGAAATACACTGCTAAAAGATCACCTTAGTCATTCTTCTCATTTCTTATACCTTTTATTATCTTCTTGCCTTATCCCCTACACCTAGTTCTCTAGCTCATGTTATGAAACATTCTTCTATGAATGGATGAAATAAGATCATGCTTTTGCATGGATAAATGCTGTTCTCTTGTTCCACAGTGGAAAACCAAGGGCTGCTTTCTCTGGGCAGAAGCTCCATTGATTAACACAGGGACTAAACATTGTTGCAGGAAAGCGTTAATGTCAAATTTACCATGAATCTTTTTATTCTAATTGTAATTTTACATAAAATTTGCATTTTAGAATATTAGCCAGATGTAGCTTAATAGAAAACAGGGTATAAATTTCATAATGTTATTACTTTGTAACCAAAATATTTATGTTAATATAGTATTTACATTTTAACTATATCTTCCTTTTTTTAGAGCAATATGACTTTCAATGACCACAGAGGCAATTCAACTCTTTCTGTGCCAAAGAGATGTGATGCAGATGCCCCTGAAGGTAAAGCAGCTTGTGTCACCTGTCTTAGAATTTGTAACTATGTAAGAAAAGATTTGTTTTAAATTTTGGTGTCTTAAGCATTTGATGCATTTGTTTTCAAATGTGATGACAAAGGAACTTGCTTAATAAGAAGAAATTGGTCTCTCCAATAGAATTTCTTGGTAATATAATGATTTCCATTAGGGAGAGGATCTTTATAAATTAGTTACCCTTGAAGAACAAAAGGTGGTTATTATTTACCATACTTACTGGTATAATAAGAAATCATTCTTAAATGCCTTTTTGTTGTTCTAAAAAAGTCAAGAGACTTTTGGTAGAATCTGTAATTTTTAGGACTGAGAACAAAAATATCTATGACCTAGAACAACTTTTAACCCATCCAACTCTGGTCACTTTAGTTAATAAAGTAATAATAAAGTTAATGATGACAGCAGTTAACTTTTAAGAATGTGTAATTGTGAGCCAGGCTTTGTAAGTGTTCATGTGTATTCTGACAAAAGCTCTGAGATCCTGTGCTCTTCATCTCTGAATTTTGAGAGGACCATTTTTTTCTATCTTCTGTTTGCTAAGATGATTTTTTTTTTTCCTTTTGCTGTTATAGTAGTCTGTCCTGATTAAGGATTCCAGATTTCTTCTTTCAAGATATGCAAAAACTTTTTTCTACTTTTGCCTTCAAAATGCTTTTATTCCAGAGTAAAGTAATATGTCAGATATATTTCTTGATAAGTCGTTCAGGGCTTCCATTATGCAAAAGATGAATTTGGAGATTTTTAGCAGAGTCAGCTCTAGAATGTTGGGAGTAACAGGAATAGGTACAGAACACTGGATGACCCAGTGAGGAAGGAATGAACTCTACCTGGAGGTCGCTGTGGGCTGGTCAGAAAGAAAGGCTTCAGACAGGGGCTGGCAGGGCTGCCTCTCAAGGTGAGAGAAGATTTCAGGGAACGCTGCTCCTGGCAGAGGAACGCAGTGCGCACATGAAGGTACCATAGACCAGACAGTTTTGTGTCCAGACAGTTTAAGCACATTATTATTGTTTTGTTTTTAATTGTGGAGGTGTAGGGGGTTGCAGGAAAGAGGAAATGGGGTTGCCAAGTTAGAACACAAATCACGAAAGGTCTTGGAAAGAGCCAGTGGATGCTTTTACACAAGAAAGTGGAAACTGTGGTCTGGCTTGTTTTCAGTAACCTAATTACAGAAGAGAGAGAATGGATTTGAGAAACTGAGACCAGAGCATAGAAACCAGGTGGGAGAGGGTGCCAGGAGGAGCAGTTTACAGTAATCCAGGAGAGATGGTACAAGCCTGAAGTAAATGGTGGTCTTAAGAGTGAAATGAACGCAGAATTGAGAGACATTCTCCTTGCTCGGATCTGAAGAGTGGCAGGGGAAGCAAAATATTCTGGAATGGCCTCCGTTTCTGAGGAATATGGTAAATTTTGATATCACCATGCTGAGGTAAAAATAGATACTAAGATTAAAGAAAAAAGTATAGATACTGCTTAGCTGACTTTAGGTGGTGATTTCACGGGCAGTTGGATGTTTACGGAATGAACTCAGAGGGCAGAGTGTGAGGAACCTGGAGACCCAGGCAGATGGGTAACAGAACTATGAGGGAGCGAGCGGAAAGAGAAGGAGAGATGTGGATGCTGGAGGCAAAAACTGCGTGAAGTGGATAAAAGGGAATGTAAAGCAGTGACTGAGTTTATAGTCTTCTCAGAAATTCTTCATAACGCTTGAGAGGAATTGGATGGAAACTAGAGAAGGTATGCAGCATCAGGAGACAATCTTTTTTTTTTTTTCTCTTTGAATGAGGAGAGACTTTAGGGATGATGGGATGAATTCATGGAGCAGGAAAAGTTGAAGAAAAATATGAGAAAGGATGAATGATGAGCCAGTGTCATCCTGTTCTGGAGGAGATTGTAGTTAGAACATCAAAGAATTCTTTAGGTAGAAGGAAGGACCCTTGTTTAGATTGCAAGGAAGAAGACAACAATATGAACTCAGATAGTAATTTCTTAGTGAGGGTGAGCAGGAAGTTCTATGTGATTGTCTCATCAAGGGCAGAGATGAAATTATCTCTCTGTATTTTTGCTGTATGTGTGTGCACAGCTGGTGCTCGTCTCCATCAGAGCCTAGGCTGTCTGGGAAGATGATTTGAAGGACTGGAGGAGGATGAGAGAGAAGGAAGAGACCAAGCACAGAGTCCAGGGTGCAGGGGAAGGACAGGAAGAGAGCAAAATGGGAGGAAAGAGCAAGATCAAGAGATGAGTCAAAATCAGAATCAGGGAAAGCAAACGTGGAGAAGAAGTAGTAGTAAAATGTTTCTGCTATAAATAAATATGACTTAATTTTCCAGGTCTGCTTTGGTAGCAACAAAGACACTTTAGTCCCAGATTTTTAACTTTGAAATGCACACAGCCCCACCCTGTGCCCCCACCCCCCACCCCCGACACACATCACAAGTAGGGTTGATAGATGAAATGCTTTGGGTTGTCCTTTTTTGCTAAGTGAGTCTAGAATGAAAAATTGCTGTTGGATTGACTTGTAATTTTTTGGGAGGGCTCTAATCTTGAAGATCTAAAATAAGTTCCATTTCTTAGAGTCTTACATTATTGAAACCTTAGTAGAAAAACAGGTCAGAATTTCAGAATTAAGTTGCACTGGTAAAAGGGGCTTTAAAATGCCCCTGTATTGCTGAACTGAATTTGTATATTATAGATCAGTATGCTTTAGTTAAATGATACACTTTGCCGTGACTTTTATATGAGTCCCATTTGGTATTTTTCTTTTTCAGTCTAGTTTATAGTGGTTTGAGTGACCTCCTTTGAATTGTTAAATATTTTTCTAAAACATTTTAGTTGATTTATGCTTTGAAATGTTACTTTGCAGTACAAAACATACCCTTTAGATTTATGGATTTATCTCTCTCAATATTTTGTCTTTGTTCTCTACCAAATCTCTAAATGTCAGATTGCCTGTGCATGCTTGGAAGAGGATCGTAGAAATAACGATCATTAAATTTGGGGTGTCAGGGCAGGTTTCTTAAGAGAGGAAATAAAAACAATGATGGGCTCTGGCCAGATTCAAAATTAAGCATGCTCTGGGTACTGCCACTCATAAAAAAGATATTGATCCTACTCATTCATATATAAGTAAATAAAAATTATTGTTTTATACATTAAAAATTTTAATAAAGGAGAAAGGTGAATGAGCAGTTAACATGAGATTTGCCACGTGGGTCGGGGCTGGGGTAGAATGTGTGGTGAAAGACTGATCGCGCAGTGTCCATTTACTGTGAACTAGGAAACCTCAGCTTGCCAAGAAGGAAATCCACGCTGTTTGTTACTTGTGACTAAGGTAGATGATACTGTAATCATTTTCAGTTCAGTTGCTCAGTCGTGTCTGACTCTTTGCGACCCCATGAATCATAGCACACCAGGCCTCCCTGTCCATCACCAACTCCTGGAGTCTACCCAAACCCATGTCCATCGAGTCAGTGATGCCGTACAGCCATCTCTCCTCCATTGTCCCATTCTCCTCCTGCCCCTAATCCTTCCTAGCATCAGGGTCTTTTCCAGTGAGTCAACTCTTTGCATCAGGTGGCCAAAATATTGGAGTTTAAGCTACAGCATCAGTCCTTCCAGTGAACACCCAGGACTGATCTCCTTTAGGATGGACTGGTTGGATCTTTTTGCAGTCCAAGGGACTCTCAAGAGTCTTCTCCAACACCACAGCTCAAAAGCGTCAATTATTCGGCGCTCAGCTTCCTTCACCGTCCAACTCCCACATCCGTACATGACCACTGTAAAACCTACAGCCTTGACTAGACGGACCTTTGAAATACCCAGGAAGGCACTTGATGTCACCTTTGTTATGACCTGTTGCAAGTAATAGTTTTGGAGAACAATTTTTCAGTTTAGAAACAGAAAAGTTATAATTTATTGTGTTGTACTTAAAATTATTTCTGAGCAAAGATAATCTCCTTTGAAAGATGTTAAAGCAGTGATTTTCTAAAACACATATATTGATCTCTTACCAATACTGAGTACATTTTAGAGATTTTTTTCCTTAGGTAGTATTGCATTCATATATGAGGTGGTCTGGCATTTTTTAAATGTTATAATGTTTGAGAATCAAAAGAGTCATCTAAAAATAGTTAAAGTATTTTGTGTTTAAAATTATCTCTTAAAGAATAATTTAGCAGAGTTATAAACAATGCCTATTATACCATGTTTACAAAGTTCTCTTAAAAGCAAAATTTTTTAAAATTTATCCTTTGACATAATGTATTGTTTAAAAGTTCTAAGTGAGCCAGCTGAGCAAATTAGAAATCCATTTTTAAATTTTATATGCAATTATTACAAAAGGACTTTTACGCTCTTAGTTTTATGTTCTTTAATTGCTACTTAATCTAATAAACATTAATACACAGACAATCTATATGCTAGTGTGAGTAAAATAAACACAGAATTGTGAAAAGTAATATACAGAAATATTTGAGTCTGGATAGGAGAATGAGTAATCAATGTCCTTTGTGGTCTGGCAAAATAGAGCACTGGGTAGGTTCTCGGAAAGAGAGACAGCATCAGAGACATATACACAGGTCCTGCCTTTGGAAAGCAAACAGCCTAATGGATTTGGATATGAAAATAAATAGTAGTAACAGAAAAGTAAATGGCATGCTGTAATGAAATTACAGGCAGAATGCCATGGGAAGGCAAAGGGGTAATGGTTTTCCCTACAGTGTAACATTTTAACTGGGCCCCAAAGCACAAGTGAATCTAAATGAACAAACAAAACGCTGGAGGCCGTACCAAGCACAGAAGGAACCTGTGTTAATAAGGCATAAGGACAAATTTATTTGGCATGTTATGGAAAAAGTGTGTTGTGGCAGGAGCATTGAATATTTGGGAAAGACAGAGAGGGATGAAGCAAGATTATATCTTTCCAAATGACCATTTTAAAAAAATGTGTGAATGATAAGTTTAATTTCTGCCATCCTGTTTAATTATTTTACCTTTCCTTGACGTGAACTTGACTTATTTAGACAGTAAAGCACCTAAAAATGTGGTGATCTGTATAAATCAAGCTTGATTTTTGTGGGATATTCTGGTTAAGTGTGTTTGTTAATGTATATAGCCAGCCTTAAAAATCATCAATCTGTGGCCTTAGATTTTAAGCATTAGGATACAATTTCACTAAGACAAATGGTTAAGATGACTTAATTTAACTGGCTACTAAAATAAAAACTGATGTGTTAAACTAAACTACATGAATTACAAAAAGCTGAACAGATTTAAACTTAAAGAGCTAAAGCAGAGTTATAATTACATATACTAACTACAAAGAGAAAAGTAAGAATAATATTGAATAACGAAAGATAATGTTAGAGGAAAATTAATAAAGTAAAATGTGCATACTTTACTCTAAATACTTACTTTAGGAGGGCTTCCTTGGTAGCTCAGACAGTAAAGTGTCTGCCTGTAATGTGGGAGACCTGGGTTCAATCCCTGGGTTGGAAAGATCTCCTGGAGAAGGAAATGGCAACCCACTCCAGTTCCCTTGCCTGGAAAATCCCATGGACAGAGAAGCCTGGTAGGCTACAGTCCATGGGGTCACAAAGAATCAGACATGACTGAGTAGCTTCACTCACTCACTCACTTTAGAGAGTAGTTGAATACTACTAAGTTTTAGAGTAAACTAATCCATTATCAAGGAGGGCCTCACGATACATTCTGTATAAATAAAATGTATTTACCATGGAAAAACCACAGCTTTGACTGGATGGACTTTGTTGGCAAAGTATTGTCTCTGCTTTTTAATATGCTGTCTAGGTTTGTCATAGCTTTTCTTCCAAGGAGCATACGTCTTTTAATTTCATGGCTGCAGTCACTATCTGCAGTCATTTTGGAGCCCAAGAAAATAAAGTCTGTCACTGTTTCCATTGTTTCCCCATCTATTTGCCCTGAAGTGATGGGACTGGATGCCATGATCTTAGTTTTTTGAATGTTGAGTTTTAAGCCAGCCTTTTCACTCTCCTCTTTAACTTTCATCAAGAGGCTTTTTAGTTCCTCTTTGCTTTCTACCATAAGGGTGGTGTTGTCTGTGTATCTGAGGTCTTTGATATTTCTCCCAGCATCTTGATTCCAGCTTGTGCTTCATCCAGCCTGGCATTGTGCATAATGTACTCCGCATAGAAGTTTAATAACCAAGGTAATAATATACAGCCTTGACATACTCCTTTCCCAGTTTGGAACCAGTCTGTTTGTTGTTCCATGTCTGCTTCTAATGGTTACTTCTTGACCTGCATACAGGTGTCTCAGGAGGCAGGTCAGGTGGTCTGGTATTCCCATCTCTTTAAGAATTTTCCACAGTTTGTTGTGACCCACACAGTCAAAGGCTTTGGTGTAGTCAATCAACGAATGAAGCAGCAGTAGATGTTTTTATGGAACTCTCTTGCTTTTTCTATGATCCAATATATGTTGGCGGTTTGATCCTCTGCCTTTTCTAAATCCAGGTTCAACATCTGGAAATTCATGGTTCATGTACTGTTGAAGCCTGGATTGGAGAATATTGAGAATTACTTTACTAGCATGTGAGAAGAGTGCAATTGTGCAGTAGCTTGAACATTCTTTAGCATTGCCTTTCTTGGGGATTGGAATGAAAACTGACCTTTTTCAGTCCTGTGGCCATAGCTGAGTTTTCCAAATTTGCTGGCATATCTATAGGACTTGAAATAGCTCAGCTGGAATTCTGTCACCTCCACTAGCTTTGTTCATAGGGATGCTTCCTAAAGCCCACTTGAATTTGTACTCCAAGATGTCTGACTCTAGGTGCATGGTTATCTGGGTCATTAAGATCTTTTTGTGTAGTTCTTTTATGTATTCTTGCCACCTCTTTTTAATATCTTCTTCTGTTAAGTCCATATGGTTTCTGTCTTTTATTGTGCCCATCTTCACATAAAATGTTCCCTTGGTATCTCTAATTTTCTTGAAGAGATCTCTAGTCTTTCCCATTCTTTTGTTTTTCTCTATGTCTTTGCATTGTTCACTTAGGAAGGCTTTCTTACCTCTCCTTGCTATTCTTTGGAACTCTGCCTTCAGAGGAGTATAACTTTCATTTCCTTCTTTGCCTTTCAGTATTCTAAAAGCTGACAATACTAAATGCAGGCCGGGATATGGCATTACTGAAGATAACCACTTCTAATTACCTCTTTAGTAGAATTATAATTATATTATTTATATAATTATACATTACTTATATCCTTTTATGGAAAAGGAAATGGCAACCCACTCCAGTATTCTTGCTTGGAAAATCTAGATGAGCTTGTCTGGCTACAGTCCATAGGGTTGCATAGAGTCAGACAGGACTGAAGTGACTTCATGCATACATCCTTTTAAAAATTTATACTTCTATTAATATATTTTTCTTAAATTCCAAAAATTTAAATTTATATGCACAGTGAGCGTTTCAGCATGATGTATTTTGCCCCACAAAATGGCAGGAACATATTTTGAACATAAGAATTAGTGAATATAATGTATGCTATGTGGTAACCCCTAGCAATTTAGATTAAAAGGTGTATCTTGTGAAAGTGAGTTGATCTTTTGTGTGTAATTTCAGTTTTGAATCTGCTGAAAATAATTCATCTCTCACATTTTCCTGTCATTTCTGATATAAATTGTTAGCATCAAATAAACCTTGATTTAATTATAGACATATTCAGTTGTGGAAAATGAGTCATTCTTTGACTTGGTTTATAGAATGTATTCCGTTTGAGGTTCTTTAAAAGGACAGTTTAAATCCACAAAGAACATATTAAAAACTCTTCAGAAATTAAACCTCAGCTTGTTGGATTTTTTCATATTTTAAATAACCCACCAATTTAAATTCAAAAATGATATTCTGCATTTGGTGATACAATTCAACTTAAACAATTCAAGATATTCTTATAAAGTTCTCACTTAGTTTTAAAGATAGAGCAATTTTTATACTTTCTTATGCGAAACATTTGCTTTGAAAACCATGTCCAAAACAGGATATTCAATCGAAATTGTTTCTTGTGATAGTGTCAGAAACCTAGCACCTTCGTTCTGGATATTTTCCATATTTACTCTAACTCCACCATTTTGTCTATTTCAGGGTATTCTATTGTAACAATTTGTAATAGACTATCTAAAGTCTTAATGATTCCCAAATGTTGCTCAATAAGTTTTAAAAGCTTTTGAATCCCATAAAACGTGAGGAACTGACACCAATATCATGTTGCTAACACTCAACAGACACACAGATGCATGCCTCTGCCCTCGGGTCAGACACCACTGGGGACAAAGGCAAATGGCTGACAGCTCCTGACTGTGAAACAACTCCAGTTGCCTCCTTACCAAGATAAGTTGCCTGAGAAGGCTTGCATTGAGACTTGTCATTTCACTGCAGCCACCAACGTAAAACTTGTGTCATAAACGTAGCCCAAATGTAGTTCTCCACCTTTTACAACCATGATTAAAGTGGCCCAGCCCAGGCCCTTAAACCTTATAAATGCTCTTTGCCTTTTCCCTTCTTATTCTCCCTCAGAGTACTTAGTCTAATAAATATAGGTTCACTAAATGAAAGGTTTTCTAAGTCATGTTTTGGAGTGTTGACAGTTGACAATAAATAAACCTAGTGATGCTGGATAATTTAAGGGGGATTTAATAAGTTAATCAATAAATTAAGAATCTTAGATTTCTGTTCCTGTTTTCTAACCACTATCTGGTTTATATGTAACAAAATGCATGTCCTGCCAACCTCTCAAACCTCAGTTCTAAGGCTGAGCTCCTTTCCTTCTCTCTTCCATTTAGCTTTTCCACGTGTCATAGGGTAGAAAAAGTTGTCCTGTGCCTTTTGTGTGTCCTCAGCTGTTTATTTACTCAGAAATCTTGAAATCTTTTTTGCATTTTCTTGCTTTTCCAATACTAACTATTTTCTACATCCCACCAAGGTTACATGAGAAATAGCAAACAAAAAGAAACAATTGGGTATATACCCATCAGTGAGGATACTTGAAATACATTACATACAGTGTAATAATACAGCTTTGTGTATTTTCACAGAAAAATATTCACCACATAATGATAGTGGAAGAGTGTATATATTATCTCATGTTTTATGTTTTGTGCATAAATAGTGTAAAAGTCAAGCTGCAGGTTTATAAGGATGGTTCAATATAGGCAGATCAGTCAGTATGATATACCACATTAAGGAAAGACCAAAATCACATGAGCATCTCAGTAGACACAGAAAAAGCATTTGACAAAATTCAACATCCATTCATAATAAAAATTCTTAGCATAGTGGATATAGAGGGAACATAGCTAAGCATAAAAAAAGCTATTTACAACCAACATAATATTCAGTGGTAAAGCTGAAAGCCTTTGTGCTAAAATCTGGTACAAGACAAGGATACTCACTCTCACCTCTTCTATTCAACACAGTATTGGAAATCCTAACAGCAGTCAAACAAGAGAAAGAAATCAAAGGGATCAGATTGGAAGGGAAGAGGCAAAATTGTCATTATATGCATATGGCATGATACTGTATATAGAAATCCCTCAAGTCTCCACACAAAAACTACTTGAACTGATAAATGAATTCAGCAAGGTAGCAGGATACAAGATTAATATAAAGGAATCGGTTGCATTTCTTTACACTAATAATGCAATAACAGAAAGGTAATGTAGAAAAATAATACCTTTTAATATCGCATCCTCAGAAATAAAATACGTAGAGTTAAACCTGACCAAGAAGGTGAAAGACATATGCCAAGAACTATAAAAATGTTAATAAAGGGAATTGAAGATGATTCAAAGAAGTTTGGAAAGATATCCCATGCTTTTGGCTTAGAAGAACTAATATTGTTAAAATGACCATACTACCCAGAGCAATCTACAAATTTAATGAAATTCCTTTTAAATTACCCTGGATGTTTTTCACAGAACTAGAGCAAATAATCCTAAAATTTATATGGAACCATAAAAGACCGGGAATTGCCAAAGCAGTCCTGAAGAAAAAGAAAGCAGGAGGCATAACCCGTCCAGACCTCAAATACTGCAGAGCTAGAGTAATCACAGTAGCTTGGTCCTGGCACTGATACAGATGGGTGGGTCAGTGGATCGAAACAGATAGCCCTGACGGAAGCCCACACCTACAATCAGCCAGTCTTTGACAAAATAGACAAGGGTCTGCAATGGAGAAACAGTGGTCTCTTGAGGAAGCGGTGCTGGGAAAGTTGGACGTGCGTGTGTGCTCAGTCACTAAGTCTAGCTGCATATAAATCAATGAAGTTAGACGTAGCCTCACACCATACTCAAAAATAAACTCCAAATGAGTTAAAGACTTAAACGTAAGACATAACAACAAAAAACAAAACATCAGCAAAACATTCTCTGAGATAAATCATACCAGTGTCGTCTTAGGTCAGTCTCCCAAGCAATCAAAATAAGAACAAAAATAAACAAAAGGGACCTAGTCAGACTTCCAAGCTTTTGCACAGCAAAGGAAACCATAAACAAAATGAAAAGACAGCCTATAGAATAGGAGAAAATATTTGCAAATAATGTGACCAACAGGGATTAATTTCCAGTATACACAAACAGCTCATACAGTTAAACAACAACAAAACAAACCAATTAAAAAGTGAGCAGAAGACCTGAATACACATCTCTCCAAAGAAGACCATGCAGATGGCCAATGCACACGAAAGGATGTTCAGCATTGCTAATTATTAGAGAAATGCAAATCAGAACTACAATAAGGTATCATCTCACAACTATCAGAATGTCCATCATTGAAAATTTTTACAAATAGCAAATGCAAGAGAGAGTGTGGATAAAAGGGAACCCTCTTGCACTTGTTGGTAAAGATGCTATGGAGGAGACTAAATAAGTTCCTCAGAAAACTAAAATTAGAGTTAGCATATGATCCAGCAGTCCTACTCGTAGGGATATATGCAGATAAAACTATAATTCAAAAAGATACATGCATGTCTATGTTCATAGAAACACTGTTCACAACACCCAAGACAACCTAAATGTCCATCATCAGAGGAATGGATAAAGAAGATGTGGTACATATGTACAATGGAATACTACTAGCCATAAAAATCATGAAATAATGCCCTTTGTAGCAACATTGATGCAAACTAGAGATTATCATACCAAGTGAAGTAAGAAAGAAGAAGACAAATACTATATGATATCATTTAGATTTGGAGTATAAAATATAACACAAGTGAATCTGTCTACAAAACAGAAACAGACTCATGGACATAGAGAACAGACTTTTGGTTGCCATGGGCTGGGGAAGCTTGGGGAAGAATGAATTGAGAGGTTGGGATAGGCAGATGTAAGCTGTTGTATACAGAATAATAAACCATAAGGTTCTACTTTATTTTGTTGTTGTTCAGTTGCTAAGTTGTATCTGACTCTTTGCAACTCCATGGGCTGTAGCATACCAGGCTTCCCTGTCTGTCACTATCTCCTGGAGTTTGCTCAGATTCATGTTCATTAACTCGGTGATGCTATCTAACCATCTCATCCTCTGTTGCCCTCTTCTCTTCCTGTCTTCAATCTTTCCCAGCATCAGAGTCTTTTCCACTGAGTTGGCTCTTCACATCAGGTGGCCAAAGTATTGTAACTTCAGCTTCTGTATAGCACAGGGAACTCTATTCAATATCTTATGATAAAATGGAAAAGAATATAAAAAGAATGTATATGTAACTGAGTCACTTTACTGTACAGCAGAAATTAGCAGGGTAAATCAGCTCTGCATCATAAATATATGCATATATATGTGTGTACACACAAACAAACAGCATATTAAAGCCAGGCTACACCTCAGAACAAAATGTGGAATAAGGACAAGAAATAAGTATTCATTGTTTTTTGTTGTTGTTAATAAATGGTGTTTATTCTATAATTAAAGAAAAAAACATTAATAAGCCTCTTTAAGGATGGAAACAATGAGCGTCCAGATAGTGGCATGCATCTATCTGTCCAGTAGCTATTGGTTGAAGAGAAGACCTTTTTCCTTCTAGTTTGTTGAATAGTGGCAGTGGAGAGGGTGGTTTCTGAGACTTTGAAAAAATGTAATTCTCAAATTCTTGGTAGCATTTTTTTCCTGGAATATGAAATGTCTCGTTCTACTTATACTTTGTTGCAGGAAATTTTATTTAGAAGTCAAGGTGCCTGAGCAGTATTGCTCAAGTACTTACATTATCACCAACAATGGATTCAGGTGATTTTTTTTTTTTCCACCTATACTTCACCTCTAAGCAAAAAAAGAGAAAAATGGGTTTTGCAGGAAAGACTCATTTCTGTTTAAAACTAATTTCATTAGAGGAGCTATGTACTCCTTTACACTTGATGTATAGTTTTATTTATTTATTTTTAAATTTTCTTTACTTTATTGTGTTGGTTTTGCCATACATTGACATGAATCCGCCGTGGGTATACATATGCTCCCCCTCCAGAACCCCCCTCCCTCCTCCCTCCCGATTGCCTCTCCCTGGGTCATCCCGGTGCACCAGCCCCAAGAATCAAACCTGGGCTGGCGATTGATTTCACATATGATAATTAACATGTTTCAATGCCATTCTCCCATATCATCCCACCCTTGCCCTCTTCCACAGAGTCCACGAGACTGTTCTATACATCTGCGTTTCTTTTGCTGTCTCGCATGCAGGGTTCTCGTTACCATCTTTCTAAATTCCATATATGTGCATTAGTATACTTTATTTTTGTTTTTCCTTCTGGGTTACTTCACTCTGGATAATAGGCTCCAGTTCCGTCCACCTGAGTAGAACTGATTCACATGAATTCTTTTTAATGGCTGAGAAGTATTCCATTGTGTGTATGTACCACAGCTTTCTTATCCATTCGTCAGTTGGCCTGGCTATTGTAAACAATGCGGCGATGAACATTGGGGTACACGTGTCTCTTTCAATTCTGGTTTCCTCCGCGTGTATGCCCAGCAGTGGGATTGCTGGGTCATATGGCAGGTCTATTTGCAGCTTTTTAAGGAATCTCCACACTGTTCTCCATAGTGGCTGTACTAGTTTGCATTCCCACCAACAGTGTAAGAGGGTTCCCTTTTCTCCACATCCTCTCCAGCATTTATTGCTTGTAGACTTTTGGATGGCAGCCATTCTGACTGGTGTAAAGTGGTACCTCATTGTGGTTTTGATTTGCATTTCTCTGATAATGAGTGATGTTGAGCATCTTTTCATGTGTTTGTTAGCCATTTTTATGTCTTCTTTGGAGAAATGTCTGTTAAGTTCTTTGGCCCACATTTTGATTGGGTCATTTATTTTTCTAGAATGGAGCTGCAGGAGTTGCTTGTATATTTTTGAGATTAATTGTCCGTTGCTTCGTTGGCTATTATTTTCTCCCATTCTGAAGGCTGCCTTTTTACCTTGCTTATAGTTTCCTTTGTTGTGCAGAAGCTTTTAATTTTAATTAGGTCCCATTTGTTTATTCGTGCTTTTATTTCCGATATTCTGGGAGGTGGGTCATAGAGGATCCTGCTTTGGTTATGTCGGAGAGTGTTTTACCTGTGTTTCCCTCTAGGAGTTTTATAGTTTCTGGTCTTATGGTTAGATCTTTGATCCATTTTGAGTTTATTTTTGTGTATGGTGTTAGAAAGTGTTCTAGTTTCATTCTTTTACAAGTGGCTGTCCAGTTTTCCCAGCACCACTTGTTAAAGAGATTGTCTTTTCTCCATTGTATATTCTTGCCTCCTTTGTCAAAGATAAGGTGTCCATAGATGTGTGGATTTATCTCTGGGCTTTCTATTTTGTTCCATTGATCTATATTTCTCTCTTTGTGCCAGTACCATACTGTCTTGATGACTGTGGCTTTGTAGTATAGCCTAAAGTCAGGTAGGTTGATTCCGCCAGTTCCATTCTTCTTTCCCAAGATTGCTTTGGCTATACGAGGTTTTTTGTATTTCCATACAAATTGTGAAATTATTTGTTCTAATTCTCTGAAAAAGACCTCTGGTAGCTTGATAGGAATTGCATTGAATCTATAGATTGCTCTGGATAGTATACTCATTTTCACTATATTGATTCTTCCAATCCATGAACACAGTATATTTCTCCATCTATAGTTTTAAATAAAAAGTTCATTTTAAGGAAAGCTAGTTTTAACAGGCTGAAATGAAGCTGGTCAAGGAGTTTCATTAGAATCTGAGCCTTATGGGCTGAGGTTAAGAATGGACACTGATGCTCTGTGATGGCAGTATTTGTTACTGTCTTCCTGTGGCGCTGAGTGCCCAAGTGGGTGATCTATAAACATCATTTGAAAAGAAAATGGTAGCAAACTCCTCCTTTGTGGGTTTAAAAGACAGGTTTGAATATGGACTTCAGATTTAATACCTCCTACCTACTTCATATTAAGTGAAGCTAATTAATTTTAGCTCTCTGGAGTTTTGTAACAGGAAGAGCCAATTTGAGAGAATATAAGTCATTCTTCCCCTCTGACTCAAGTACATGGAGCAGTGGCCTTTAAAAATACTACATGGTCTTTTTGTCTTATACTCTTCACATTTGGAGGGAAGGGACGAGGTAGTTTAGGACGGTTAGATTTAGTCTAAAGATGAGGATAAATGAGGTCACCTAGAATTAATGCTGTCCTATTTATTTAAGGAATAAAAAATTAATAACAGCCCTTGCAATTTAAACACATTTGGAAGATATTGACATATCAGTTTTCATAATACTGAGAATCACAGTCCAGTGTGTCTTGAAATTCTAAAATTTATAAATGTCTAAATTTCCAAGATTCTATTTGTTGTTGCTGTACAGTCGCTCAGTTATGTCCAGTTCTTTGCAACCCCGTGGGACTGCAGCACAGCAGGCTTCCCTGTCCTTCACTGTCTCCCGGAGTTTGTTCAAACTCAAGTCCATTGAGTCAGTGATGCCATCCAACCATCTCATCCTCTTTTGACCCCTTCTCCTCCTGCCCCCATCTTCCCCAGCATCAGGGTCTTTTCCAGTGAATCACCTCTTTGCATTAAATAGCCAAAGTATTGTAGCTTTAGCATCAGTGCTTTCAGTAAATATTCAGGGTTGATTTCCTTTAGGATTGACTGGTTTGATCTCTGTACTGTCCAAGGGACTCTAAACAGTCTTCTCAAGCACCACAGTTTAAAAGCATCATTTCTTCGGCACTCAGCCTTCTTTATGGTCCAGCTCTCACATCTGTACATGACTACTGGAAAAACCATGACTTTGACTATACAGACCTTTGTCGGTAAAGTGATGTCTCCTCTGCTCTTTAATATGCTGTCTAAGTTTGCCATAGCTTTTCTTCCAAGGAGCAAGTGTCCTTTAATTTCATGGCTACAGTCACCATCTGCAGTGATGTTGGAGCCCAAGAAAATAAATTCTGTCACTGTTTCCATTTTTCCCCTGTCAGTTTGCCATGAAGTGATGGAGTCGGATGCCATAATCTTAGTGGTCTGAACGTTCAGTTTTAAGTCAGCTTTTTCACTTTTCTCCTTCACCTTCATCAAGTGACTCTTTATTTCCTCTTTACTTTCTGCCATTAGGGTAGTATCATCTGCATATCTGAGATTATTGATATTGCTCCCCGTAATCTTGATTCCAGCTTGAGCTTCATCCAGCCCAGCATTTTGCGTGGTGTACTCTGCATAGAAGTTAAATAAGCAGGGTGATAATAGACGGCCTTGATGTACTTCTTTCCCAATTTGGAACCCGTCCATTGTTCCGTGTTCTGTTTCTTCTTGACTGCATACAGATTTCTCAGGAGGCAGGTAATGTGGTCTAGTATTCCCATTGTGATCCACACAGTCAAAGGCTTTAGCGTAGTCGTTGAAGGAAAAGTAAATGACTGTTTAATTTTTATCTATTTTTCCTTGCTTTTTCAGTTAACTTTTTAAATTGGTATCTATTATGTGGTAGGCACTATTCTAAAAGCTACTGATACAAAGCTAGTGATACTAGTGAACAAAGCTTAGATGTGCTGTCCCCATGGAGCTCATTTAGAAGGAGACAAATAAGTATATCCAGTAGTAATCATCATGGAGAAAAAGTACCAGAGGAGAGTAAGTGGTGCCCAGAAGGAGGGGTGGTTTGAAATGTTGAGTAGGGTAGAAAGGAAATCCTTCCTGAGAAGCTGACATCTGGGCAAAATGGCCTGAGGGAAGTGAGGTCAGATACCTGGAAGGAAGGCAGGTACCTGCAGAGAAGCCCTGCGTGCCCCAGTGATGCAGGTGCGGCGGTGTCGGGGGCAGGGGGAGGCCAGTCATCAAAGAGAAGGGCTCCAGCTCTTATGCTCAGACAGGAAGTCTGGGGGACGGAGCAGGTGACCTGAAGGGCCTCATATCCTCAGGGGTCCCTCTGCCCACTGTGTTGCATGTAGATCAGGGTGTGGGAAGCTTTTTTCTGAAGAAGACCAGTTAATAAATAGTTTAGGCTCTGTGGGGCCTGGAGTAGTGTCCACACTGCTCAGCTGTGTAGTTGGAAACACAGAAGTTGCCGTAGACAGCGTGTCCTGTATCAGCATAACTTACAAAAATAAGTAACGGACTGAGTGAATCCTTTTGGAGTGTAGTGTACTAGCCCCTGAGATGACTGTAATAAACCAAGGGCAAAGGCAAATTGATAGGACTTTTGCAGGAATCCAAGGCAGAGCTTGTGGTAGTAGAGTTGCAGGAAGTGGTCAGATTCTGGGTAGATTTTGAAGATAGAGCCAGTGTGATTTGCCAATGCCATTCCTCCAATAGGAACCTTAACTATACCACTGTTCCACCAAGGGTCGAAGGATTCCGCTTTTTAACCCATCCTGCATGTTTCCAGTCTTTTTTCATAACTTTTCTGAACTTGGTCGTCTTTTCCATCATTGCTTTGCAACTGTTTGTTCTGGAAATGTCACAGCCAGTTTCTGCCCAGCTCCTCCCATCTTCATCAGTCAGATTCCTGGTCATCTTACAAGGTTTCTTCCCAACTTGACCCTCTTTTTTGAATCTCCAAACATGTGTACAGTTTTTCTTTTTTTTTTTTCACTTCAATTCCCATAGCATTTTTACTTCCTAAGGTGTGACTTTTATCTTAATCTATAGTCATTTATGTAGCTTATATCTGTCCTACTCTTTTGTAGGAATGTCAGCTCCTTGAATTAAGAAGACATATTAATATGTATATGAAGTATATTTTTCTATCTTGTTCAACCAGCATTTGTTGAATTGAATCACTTTTAAAATTTGTCCCTTCTTTCTTTATCTTGTTAAAAAATATTCCTGAGGTAACAAGATTAACATCACCTAATACCTTTTCTCTTCTCTCTCACTTTATCTATTGAATGAAATCCATTGTATTAACTTCTACTTGGTATCAATTGCTTTCTAATTGTGCTGTTTAGCTCTAATGTTCCAATTTCTGTTCATTGGACTTCCGGTGCATTAGAAACCATATCTTCTTTCTGGATTTCCTTCCCAAAGATTAGTTTTCCAAGAGTTTAAAAAGAGAAAAGAAATGCTTTGTACAAAATATGTGTCTGAAAAATTCCTTGGATATCAACATCCTCACAATTGATGATATGATGGGCAGTTTGTGCTATGTAAAAAAAATCATTTTTTTTTTAGAACTTTAAAAGTATTGTACCATCTGTGTTTCATTTCTGACGGGTGAGAAATCCAGTGCATCTATTTCTTCTTTTGAAGTTAACTTGATAGCTTCTCTTTTCTCCATTTTCCCTTTGGGGAGCTCTTCTTCATTAGTTCCCGGATGTCTTCAATTGATCATCTGTTTCTGCTCATATTTCAGATTTTCTGCCTACCATTTTGCTCTAGATTCTTGGGTACGTACTCAGTTTTATCTTCAAACTATACCCTGAATTTTTTATTTCATATAACACATTTGTACTTTCCTTGAGGTACTTTATGTTTTTAATTTTTTTCCAAGCATCTTGTTTTGTGATGTAATATCCCCGTCAATATATGAAGATACTAAACATTTTTCTTAATGATTGCATTTAAATAGAATTACAGTTCTGTTCATCTTGGAGCAGTTCTGTTTATCTCGTTCTTTCCCTTCATGCTGATAGTCTCCTGTATATATCTGATGGTTTATTCATATTTATGTTAATTTGTATTTAAGTATCAGGAACTAGGAAGCCTCATCACTGGGGACTCTGTGATTGGGGTTTCTTGATTCTTGTTTTTAAATAAATGAGAGGGAGACCAGGTATTTCACTGGAGACCTTTGAAGTGTGGCTTTCCACCTTCCAGAATATTGCCGAGGTCTCCTATCACCGAGTGGCCTTCCTCCCTTTCTGTTTGCTGTTAAAGATTGCTCCTGGCTTTATTCATGTTTGTAACTTTAATGAGGTCCTGGGAAACAGGACAGGAGGCAAATGACGGTTCTCGTAAACCTCTTGTGTTCAACAAGTTAAAATAGTTCTTCATGGTTAAGTGCTATAAGCCTATAGTATTTTCCTTGACTAATAACAGCTGTGTCTATAGCCTCATTCAATTTAATTCTTCCCATCAAAGAGGCAGAGCAGTGTTGAAATTAGGGTGACGAGACAGTGTTACTATTTAAGGATCCTGTCATGCCCTGATCGCCAGCTTCTGTATTTGAGTCTGGGTGAGTGAAGAGAGAGTAAGCTAAAGTATTAGCAGATGGCAGTTTATTAATTTACCATAGGAAGTGTTGTGTTACAGAAGCTAGAGGCTCATGGTTAGTCAATCCTCACCAGAGAGAAGGAATCTGTATGGAAAGCTAATTTTACAGTCACATAGTTTCTAGGTGGGCCTGGAGTCTGGAGAGGGCCTCACTGATATTGGCTGGTATCATCCAGCTGAGAAAACCAGATGGAGTGTGTCCACTGTCAGGTGAGGGGGTGTGTGTGTGTGTGTGTGTGTGTGTGTGTGTGTGTGTG
>ML662442.1:4347606-4605476 GCA_007570785.1 Antilocapra americana
TGTGTGTGTGTGTGTGTGTGCGTGCGCGCGTGTGCGCCCGCGCACTCAGTCATGTCCAACTCTTTGCGACCCTGTGGACTGTAGTTCAGCAGGCTCCTCTGTCCAGGGAACTTCCCAGGCAAGAAAACTATAGAGTGGGATGCCATTTCCTTCTCCAGCGGGTCTTCCTGACCCAGGGGTTGAACCCGTGTCTCTTGTGTCTCGTGCATTAGCAGACGAGTTCTTTACCACTGAGCTGCTGGGGCAACCATGTAGACCAGAAAATAAAGTATTGATCAGAGCATATTTCTCTTGGATTTTGCTTGAGATACAGAAAGTTTCTTTATTATCAAAGTTCTTTTTCTAGGTGACATGTTGATTGTGTTGATAACAGTTCAGCAGGGACGGTACAGTGAAATTAACTAGGCATAAGGTTTCTCAGTTTTTGGGAGTCCACGCTAAAGCAGCCCAGGTGATTCTGTGAAACTTCTCAGCTACTTTCTACAGATCTTTGCTTAAGGATTCTAACTCATAAAACATCAACCTTTTTTTAAAAATCATATTTAGAATTCTCTCTAAATTTAATTCTCAGAAGGTCAGTTTATCTTATCACAATCCATCAGAAGCAGATACTATATCAATGACATTTAGAAAGAGACTGACCTAGATGTTAAATGACTCAGTTCAGAATCTCATAGTAAATGTAAGCAGTGGGCTCAAGAACCACATCTCAAATTTCTGTCTCTAATGTTTTCTACTATACCCCTTAGATTGCTGTCGTTTTATGAAAAAGATAAAAGTAATAGAAAGCAGTTGCTTTATATTTTACCTTCTTGGACAATTATGAGTAATAAAAAATCTCATTAATTTAGAGTTCACTAATATAGTTTGAGATTGTTTCTACATTTACATGCTAATGCTTACCTTTGAAACTATAAGTTGTGTATGCCCAATTATATTTTGTATGGTCAGGACAAATGAAATTAGGTACATTCTTTCTTAAAGGAGCAGTACATATTTTAGCACCTTTGAAATACATTATACTTACCTAAATGTAATCAAAGCTCAACACAAATTATACTGGTTCTTAACACAGTCACTGTGAGACTTATTTTTCAGTGCAAAGCATGTGGCGACTGCTAGCTTTGTTAGCCTGGTACAGTTTATATATTCATAAAATATAATCTGTTCCCTTTAGGATTTCTATGACTTTTCATGTTCACCGATTTTCTTTCCCTTTTACCCAGTTCCTGCAGTGAGTTTTAACAAAACATGATTTAGATGTATGTGATTTGTTGAATTTCAAGATAAACGTACAGTTTTGCTTTTTATGCAAATATTTAAATTTAAAAAATTTTCTTCTGCCTTCCCTTTTCTTACTGGATATATATTGCTGGTTTCTCAAATCTTGCTCTGTGTGTATATTTCATATGCTATAAATCCATTTGACAGTGATGGTTAACTGGGGCTTTAACTCCCCAGATTCCCAGGTCTAGCATTCATTCTATCCCAATAGCATGTTTTCCCCTTTCTCAGAACCATTTGATAAATGATTCCTAATCATATCACAGTGAAGCCCTAGGTGCTTAGCCTGTTTACATTTAAGATTTATATATCTAATATAAATATCCGATAGTAGCAAGACCTAAAGTTAGCGTAATCACATGCATCCATGAGAAATTAAGCGTTGTTCTAAGGAATCTAGTCTTCTCCCAGTTCTTTTGTCACTAAAGGAATTGCTTTAAAATCCTCTGCGGTACATGAATTTTCCCAAATACCCTCCCTCTACTGCATATGTATCAGAAGGATTCTTTTTATAAATAGGGCACAAATATAGACTTAATTCTAAGCTGATTCCAAGTGAAGGTGTAACAAGATGATGACTTCATGGTGGCTTAAATCAGCACTAAATGTTGTTTTTCAAAATATATTTAAAGTAGAAGGTGCTATTTATTATAGTTAGTAACCTAAGTTATCTTAGTGGCAGTCAGTACACACTATCAGTGACATAACCAGCAGTCTAAAAGGAAATAAGTATATCAAACTCATCAGGTATATTTGTAAAAGCTGTTATTATATGACAGACAGAGGCTTAATTGTACTTTCTGCTGGTTATTCATCTAGTTTGATAAGTGAGAATAGATGGGGGAAGGTGGTAGAAGTGGGAGTCAAGTCTTTTGATTTTTTTTTTCCCCCAGATATCTTCCATGCCCTTTCTTGGCTCTTTTAATTTTGGTCTTTTTCATATGGCCACCTTGTCTGAAAAACAAAAAGCTTTTGTCTGAACCCAGATTTTTAGTTGTTAATTGTAAACATGCACTCTTTGGTTTAACTGGAAGTTTATGTGTCCCTTTGAGGAATAACAGCCAGAGTCTCTTGAACACCTGTGATTTTAAAATGCAGTTCCTAAATTGAGCAATTCACATTTACTTTGAAGGTGAAACCAAGTTCAGAATACTTACTCTAGTGTTTCAGATAACAGTAGAAAGACTCTCTAGATCTCCTAGATACCTGTGATGCAGATCGGCTGGGAGAGGGCAAATAGGGGAGAGGAGAGAAGCCCCTCCATGTTACTCAGTGTGGAGTCGTGGCTTGGACATAAAACATTTGCATGAGGATTGTTAACCAGAATTCCTCTGTGGACATCTGCCCCTTTATGTGCATATAAGTATACTGATAAATACATGTAAAGATAAGTATAAAAGCTGTTACATACTTTTCAACAACAAAGCAGAATACAATGATCATATTTTTTTTCCTCTTTATTTTAGAAGGCTTGTGTCAAATCTTTAAACAATGCAAGTGGTAAACATGTGAATAATGTAATACGAAAAATAAGATATACTCTTTGTGGAGGAGGAAGTGTCAGCAGATATAGCCAATTAAAGTGTCACTGAGTGAGTTAGTAGAGCCCTGGGAAAAGTCATTTGATTTCACCTGCTTCTGCCAGTTCAGCCACCGTCTTATTCCTGTTCTAAAGCTCCCAGTTCACTCTAGCTCTGACCATACACCTCCCCCCCCAGATACGTTTAGGTGTGGAAATGAGTAGTAGAACTTTTATTTTCTATGTTTAGAGCATTAGCAATGTTGAGAGGGTTGAATAACTTTTGAAAAAACAGGTTTGTGCTTAAATAGTAGAGTTTATGTAGTACTTAACCCACGAAAGGGTACCACTGATGTTTTTAAATTAATTGTGAATAGGCTTTTTTTTTTAAAAAACAGCCTGTTCCTCTCTTCATTACAAGTTGGTTATTTTTATTTAAAGGCATGTTACTGCTTAGCAAGTATTCTTTTACTGAATTATATACGTTTAAATTATACCAAATCCTTTCGTGTCTGTTTTGACTGTAGAGACAGAAAAAGAATGAACATGTCCAGAGTAATAATAGCTAAGCAAGTATTTTCCCTAGTATTAAGGAGCACTAGTCACCTTCGGGAATTTTAAGATGAGTTTTTATTGGCACCACTTGAACAGCCCTTGAAAACTGTATTATTTATTATGGGCCTGGTTATATCTTGAAGAAGAAAATTAACGTGAACTGCCACTCTGCAGACCTCATCTGGTCTTTAGGGTGAGCCCGTAAGGAAGGTGGTGACAGGTACGCAGCGTCAGTGGTCAGATGCGCCTGTTCACGGCAGAGAACACCCACACCCCATCTGTGAGACCCGGGTCTGCACCGCTTTTCCTGTGCTGGACACTTCAGTTATGCTTTCATTTTCAACGTGGATTCAAGTATCTTGTTTGGACATTCTGGGAATCTTCAGATTTTAGTCAAAAGAAATTAGAAAATGCATTATTTATCAGTATGATTTTTAAGTAAAAGACCTCCCTTTTGAACAATTTTTAAGTAAAATACTTCCCTTTTGAACAATTCAGTTTACTTCATCAGTCATATTAAATATGAGTGCCAGGTACTCCGAGGGGTACTCTGGAATACTCAGGGCAACCTAGTGGGAAAAGTGGCAAACTTCATAAGTTACCTTCCTGTGAAGCATGCTTTATAGTCACTGGGAGGGCTAAGGGACTGAGCCGCAGCTTTTTCGCCCAGAAGGCTCTGCTGCTGCCTGAGCTGCAGGGCCTGGTGTGAAGCTGTTACCTCGGGAGCCAGGAACGCGGAACTGTGGAACACTGGTTCCACACTGCCGCTCGATTCCGTCTTGGTTTTCCTTAGGAAGCTTTGACTGTTCCTTCTAGACTTTTCTGTTTGAAAGAGAATGAGGAATGCTCAGGGTGCCCTTGGGGTTCAGTGGATTGGCATTCGATTGGCTGCCCTGCCCGTGAAAAGAAGGTGCATCCCTGCTGCACTGCGCACTTTCCGCAGGAAGTAGAGGCTGTCTGTCCAGCTGGGCCTTGAGCCATTCAGAAGGACATGCTGAGCTTCATGGGAAGGGGGGAGGAGACTGGGATAAAATAGGACCAAATGCTGCTTTTCAGAAATCCATGTCACAAGTGGTTTTAATAAACAACTATTTCCTTAGATGTCATATCTTAGATACACAGCTAATGGAAACAGTGAATTTAGATAAAATAATATGGAGTCTCACAAAGATATCAGATAACGAGTCTGCTGCTTTCTCCTTAAGAGTTATTTTTTTTTTTGAAGGAAAAAAGTACATGATTGATTTTAAATTCAAGTTATAATACTGTCTGAAGTTCAGGGAGTAAGCAAGTCAGCCATCTTTTCAATAGCATTCTTAAGAAAAGCTCAAAAAGATCTCTCTTTAAAGGTATCATCACTTTATTGTTTCAATTACTCAGTTAGAGTTTGTATATCATGGCTGTGCTGGACCTTCATTGCAGCCCGTGGGCTTATCTGGTGGAGCCCGGGCTCTGGGGCCCATGGGCTTCTGTAGTGTGGCTTGGGGGTTTAGTTGCCCTGCGGCGTGTAGGATCTTAATTCCCCGACCAGAGATCAAACCCAGGTCTCCAGCATTGGCCGGCAAATTCTTAACCCCTGGACCACCAGGAAAGTTCCCCCCAAAATCTCTTACTTGGATTCTTAGAAAAGTGCAGCCTAATATTAACCACCTCATCTCCTTACTTTCTCCATTTCTTTTTTTCATTCTTCACCAGGAAAACTGTTTTGTTTTAGGACATGTCTGGCATTCCAGGTTAAAATGCTTCTTCTAGTTTAGATACATTGAACTAGCCAATGTAGTTCTTTTATACCGAACAGCAGGAATTACATTGGTGGTGCTCGCTTTTAAAAATGTCCTGTTATATTAAGGTGATTGAAAGAGTGGGCTTTGGAGATAGACCTGGATTTCCATCCTGTCTCCAACACTGATTTAGTTTTGGTTAGTAACCTTTTAGGTAAAGTATTAATAGTCTATTTCAAGAGAGAAACTGCTTCCCCTTGGTCCTTTATTTGCTTTCATAGATCAGTGTACTGTCACCCGGACCTACCTGTTCCTTCACAAGTTCTGGTTCTTCAGTGCTGCCTACTACTTTGGGAACTGGGCCTTTCTGGGGGTAAGTGCAGGCGTCCCAGGGATGCTGTGGCCATTAGTGGCCTGTTTGTGATTGGGTTTGGATTTTAAAGTCGGTACTTTCTGGGAGGTTTCAAGTTTGAGAAGTAACATACAGCTTGTTTACCTGTGCAGGTGTTCTTAGTTGGATTCATCGTGTCCTGCTGTAAAGGGAAGAAGTCGGTCATTGAAGGGGTAGACGAGGATGACTCAGACCTGAGTGATGACGAGCCCTCTGTCTACTCCGTTTGATGGCCTCTGTCCTGCAGCATTTACAAAGCGGACTGCGTCTCATGTGCATTTCAAAGTGTCAAACTAACATTTGGATGAACTAACTAGCTTTCATCAAAAATGGGAGCATGGCTATTAAAAAAACTATATTTTTTATGTTTCCTGAAGTAACATTATTGTATCATAGATTAACATTTAAGATTGGTATAATAATAACTATGTAAATATAAAACTACCAGCTTTGTGAGGGAATGTTCGTGGAGATTTTTTTTTTCTCTAGGGTATAATAGTGTGGAATTGATTAAAAACCCTCCAGAATTAATACTCCCTTCATCACTTTTTAAAAACATAATAAATCACTTGTACCTGTGCCTTTTAGTCTCTAGAGTACTGTGGAATTTTCAAGTGTCTATATCTGATTGTCAAAAAATAATATTCACAGTATAGCTGATAACTAAATATTACTCCTTTATGCAGCTTGTTTTCTAGTTTCTACATTAAATTACTAGTGCCATTGAAATAGATTTCATGAGCAAATTTCAGGCTACTTGGTGTCTCAGATATATTATATTGTTCATATAGTAATCCATTAGATATATTGTCACCTCTCAATATTTAAGGCACATACATTGTTGTAAATAACTAACCTTAAAATTTGTATTCCAGCATAAATGGGAGTATTTTCAAGAATAAGTAATCCTGAAAAAAATGAGTGAACTGATCAGCTTAAAACATATGACTTCATATTTTGGCGTTAAAGATAGTTTTTCATTCTAAAGATACAGAATTTGCAAACGATAAAGGGAAAGCTGGATAGTGTTGATAGGGCGTTTTGAACACATTGTGGATACTGAGAATTCATCACACGTTATATTCTGGTTTACTAGTTTACTAACACAGGCAAATTAGAACTCATAAAAAGCACATAGTATGGTCCTTAGAATAAAATACCATTGAGTTTCTGAAAAAGACATAGGAATTAACAACTATCTCCCACTCATTTCTTCTCTCCCTTAGTTTTTGTGCCACCTTGCTCTGACAGACCTTCACACCCTTCGTTTGGTGACCTTTAATATTCTTCAACAAGCTTCTGTTCCCTCTGTTCTTATTTCCCGTTTTCTTCCTGGCAATCTCATATAGCCTTGATTTTCATCTAAAGGCGTTGTTGCCTTGGAGAGGGGTAGGGGGGCTGGGTGCTGAAACTAAGGTTTCAGAGGACAGACCGGGAGAGGGCTGCGGTTGGCCTCACAGAGACAGCTTGAAGGGGGTGGAGTGTACCGTGGCTGCGGCCGGGGTGTGCGGGAGGAGGCCCAGGTCTGCGGGGGAGGGGAGGCCGGGTGTGAGTGGAGCGCCGCGGGAGGGGGGGCCCTGGCCGCCTCGCTGTGGGCTGGGCGCACAGGGGCTGCCTTCGGCCCCGAATCGCAGTCGGAGGGCCATGGGGGGGCTCCAGGGCAGCCTCTTTCCCCGCACATGCTCATCGGACCCAGCGCCACCTCTGCCAGCTCCGCTCGTGCATGAGCACCGGCAGGTTGCCCGCATGCAAGGTGGAGCTGAAGTCAGAGCTGACCCCCAGGGGTCGCGTGGCTTAGGAGGGAGGGGTGAGTCTGAGACCCCTGACACGGCCGGCAGTCCGACGCCAGGTTTGTGAACGCAGTGCCTCCGGGACGCCCACGCGGCTGGGACCGGTCTGGCCGTAGGAGCCGTGGGCTCGTGCGGCCGCGGGGGTCTGCCCCGCCTCCGTGACTCCTCGGCGGGCCCACGGATACGACTGCTGCGGCCCTGGCTCCGGACGTCAGTGGGGGGCGCCGGTGGCCTTGTGAGCAGAGCCCCTGAGGGGCGCGGGCGACTGCCGGCCTTCCCACGCTTGAAGCGGGGCTGACGGCAGCGCCCCAAGCTGTCCTTTGTGAGCCGGCACAGCGGGTTCCGTGACAGCACAGAGCGCACTCGCAGTGGGCCTTCCAGCGAAGGGTACTCAGGGGCCCTGTCTCACTGGGAGTGCGCCGAGCCCGTACTCACCCCAAGCTCAGAGGGGTCTGGGCTGTTCTGCTTCACCGGCTAGAGAGCGGCCACCGCTCGCAGCAGGGCGCTGGCGGCCGCGGGGCGCGGGGAGGGCCCCTGCTCAGCCTCTAGTGCAGGCTCACGGCACGCTAGGCACACCCGCTGTCAAGGGGGCGGCGGCCAGCACGCTGGGGAGGGACGTGAGGCATCCACACGCAGGCAGTCCTCACACCCCCGATGCCGAAACCCTGCAGTCTCCACGGGCGTGCGCCCACGTAAATCAGCCCTTCAGGGCCACAGTGGATAACTGTTCCTTCCGAACTCATGAGTGAAATGAAGTCACTCCGTCGTGTCCAGCTCTGCGACCCCATGGACCATAGCCTACCAGGCTCCTCTATCCATGGGACTTTCCAGGCAAGAGTACTGGAGTGGGTTGCCATTTCCTTCTCGGTCTCCCGCATTGTGGGCAGACGCTTTAACGTCTGAGCCACTAGGGAAGCGTCTAAACTCATACAGTCAGAGAAATACAAGTAAAATGAAGAAGCAGAGGAACCCCTCCCAATAAAAGATCAAGAGAATTCCCCTGAAAGAACAAAAATCCAGACTTCCTCAGTCTAATAGACACCAGATTTTAAAAAGAGATAATGAAAATCCCGGAGGAATTGAAGTTTGAGAGAATTCCCTGGTGGTCCAGTGGTTAAGACTCCATGCACTTTCAGTGCTGAGGGCCCAGGTTCAATTTAAGGAGCTAAGATCCTACAAGCCAGAAAAGAAAAGAGAGGGAGGGAGGGAAGGAGGGAGGAAGCAGAGGCTGGGCATCAAGTCATTCAGGTCATGCTGAACTTCAGGGGAAGGGAGGAGAAGAAGGAAAGTTATCAATAGAAATGCAATTTTTATGCCAGCCTGAATGGGAGGGGAGCTTGGGGGAGAACGGATACATGTATAGCTGAGTCCCTTCACTGTTCACCTGAAATTATTACAACATTATTAATCAATACAAAATAAAAAGCTTTTTAAAAAAAGATGCTGATTACTGTAAACAGGAACCAGAAACTGTAGAGAGGAGCTGAGAAAAATTATAAAACCCATTTGCTGAGACAAATGCTGAGCAAAAGACAGTGAATAAAAGTGAAATTCGCTCAGTCATGTCCAACTCTTTGAGGCCCCATAGACTATACAGTCCATGGAATTCTCCAGGCCAGAATACTGTAGTGGGTTGCCTTTCCCTTCTCCAGGGGATTTTCCCAGCCCAGGGATCAAACCAGGGTCTCCTGCATTGCAGACAGATTCTTTACCAGCTGAGCTACCAGGGAAGCCCTTAGAAGTAGATTGAATAATGCAGAAGAACAAATAAGTGATCTGGAATATAGAATAATGGAAATCACTCAATTAGAACAGCAGAAAGACAAAAATGAAAGCAATTTCACTCAATTAGAACAGCAGAAAGACAAAAATGAAAGCAATATAGGAGATCTATACGACAGTATAAAGTGAACTATATATACATAATAGTAATCCAAAAAGAAGAAAGAGAAAAGGGTTTGAAAGTGTATTTGAAGAAATTATGGCTGAAATTTTCGCAGATCTAGAGAAGGAAACATATCCAAGTACAAGCCACACCAAGGATCCCAAACAAGATGAACCCAAATACTAAGACAGTCAAAATAACAAAAGTTAGAGGATTCTAAAGGCAGCAAAAGAAAAGCAGAAAGTTAATTACAAGGGAACCCCCATAAAGCAATGAGCTGATTACAGAAGTTTTGCAAGCCTAAAAGAAGTGGCATGATATAGTCAGAGACCTTAAAGGGAAAAATATACAATCTAGGATACTCTACCCAGCAAGATTATCATTTAGAATAGAAGAAGAGAAAATTTCTCAGACAAGCAAAAACTATGAGAATATAGCAACACTAAACCAACCCTAAATTTTTTTTGAAAGGCCTTCTCTAAATAAAAAAAGAATCTATAGGAAAGAAAATCACAATTGGAAAGTTAATCACTTAAGCCAGTAAACAAATTTTTTTTAAAAAGTTTTTTTTTGTGTGAAAGTGATGATAACCACAATAAACAGCAAAAGGATAAACACAAAGATGTAAAAGAGGACATCTAAACCAAAACACATTGGGGAGGAGAGTAAGAAAATGTTGATTTTTTTTTCAAGAATATGTTTGAGCCTCTATGGCTAACAGTCTAAAGCAAGTAACTATAGGAAGGGGTTAACACCCTTGAAAAACAGGGTAACTGCAAATAACAATCAAACAATAGATTCACAAAAATCAAAAAGAAGAAAACAGAAGCATAATACAAAAGAAAATTGTCAAATCACAATAGAAACAACAAAAAGCAAGAAAAAAGAAGAAATACAAATCAAATGGAAAACTGTTAAAATGGCAAAAAAAAATGGTTATGTATCAATAATTACTTTAATGTCAATGGCTTAAATGTTACAATTAAAAGTCAGAGAATGGCAGATTGAATAAAAAATCAAGAACCTATAATTTGCTGCCTACATGTGACCCACTTTAGGGCAAAAGGCCCAAATAGATGGAAAGCATCAGAATAAAAAAAGATACTTCATACCAATGGAAATAACAAGGAAGCAGGGGTTGTAATACTCACATCAGATAAAATAGACTTTAAAACAAAGGCCATAAAGATTTAAAAAGGATACTATATAATGATAACAGGATCAATAGAAGAAGAGGTTGTTGCACTTGCTAATATATATACACCCGTATAGGAGGACCCAAATACATAAAACAAATACTAAGAGACATAAAGGGAGAAATTGACATGAATACAGTAATAAGAGGAGACTTTAACATTCCACTCACATCAACGGACAGATCTTCTATACAGAAAATCAGTAAAGAAACAAGATATCCTTAATGATCTAATAAAAAGCTAGACTTGACAATTTCAGCACATTATATCCCCCAGAAACAGTACACACATTCTTTTCAAGTGTACATGGAACATTCTCTGACATTGACCACATCAGTTCAGTTCAGTTGCTCAATCGTGTCCGACTTTTTGCAACCCCATGCACTGCAGCATGCCAGGCCGCCCTGTCCATTACCAACTCCTGGAGTTTGCTCAAACTCTTGTCCATTGAGTCAGTGATGCCATCCAACCATCTCATCCTCTGTTGTCCCCTTCTCTTCCCACCTTCAATCTTTCCCAGCATCAGGGTCTTTTCCAATGAGTCTGTTCTTAGCATCAGGTGGCCAAAGTATTGGAGTTTCAGCTTCAGCCTCAGTCCTTCCAATGAGTATTAAGGGTTGATTTCCTTTAGGATTAACTGGTTTCATCTCTTTGCTGTCCAAGGGACTCTCAAGAGTCTTCAACATCACAGTTGAAAAGCATCAGTTCTTTGGTACTCAGCCATCTTTATGGTCCAGCTCTCACATTTGTACATGACTACTGGAAAAACCTTAGCTTTGACTAGACAGACTTTTGTAGACCAAGTGATGTCTCTGCTTTTTAATACACTGTCTAGGTTTATCATATCCTGTCTTCCAAGAAGCAAGCATCTTTTAATTTCATGGCAATTTAATCACTGTCAGCAGTGATTTTCGAGCCCAAGAAAATAAAATCTGTCACATGGCTCAGACGGGGAAGAATCTGCCTGCAGTGCAGGAGACCTGGGTTTTATCCCTGGGTTGGGAAGATCCCCTGGAAAAGGGAATGGCTACCCATTCCAGCATTCTTGCTTGCAGAATTCCATGGACAGAGGAGCATCATAGGCTACCATCGTGGGGTCACAAAAGAGTCAGAACAACTAACACTTTTCCATTTTTTCCCCTTTTATTTGCTATGAAGTGATGGGACTGAATGCCATGATCTTAGTTTTTTAAATGTTGAGTTTTAAGCCAGCTTTTTCACTGTTTTCATTCACCCTTATCAAGAGGCTCTTTGGCTCCTCTTCACTTTCCATCATTAAAGTGGTCTCATCTGCATATCTGAGGTTGTTGCTGTTTCTCCTGGCAACCTTGAGTCCAGCTTGTGATTCATCCAGCCTGACATTTCGCATGATGTTTGATCCCTGGGTCAGGAAAACTCCCTGGAGAAAGGAATTGCAACCCACTCTAGTATTCTTACCAGTAGAATTCCATGGACAGAGGAGCCCAGCAGGTTACAGTCCATGGGGTTGCAAAGAGTTGGACATGATTGAATGACTAACACTTTCACTCACTCTGCATATAATTTAAATAAAGAGAGTGACAATATTCAGCCTTGTCTTACTCCTTTCCCAATTTTGAACCAGTCAGTTTTTCCATGTAAGGTTCTGTTTCTTCCTTACCCACACACAGATTTCTCAGGAAACAGGTAAGATATTCTGGTATTTCCATCACTCTAAGAAGTTTCCACAGTTGTGATCCACACAGTCAAAGGCTTTAGTGTAGTCAATGAAGCGGAAGTAGATGTATTCCTAGAATTCCTTCGCTTTCTCTATGATCCAATTAATGTTGTTTGACCTTTTCTAAATCCAGCTTGTATATCTGGAAGTTCTTGATTCATGTACTGCAGAAGCCTAGCTTGACAGATTTTGAGCATAGCCATATTAGCATGAAAAAATGAGCACAATTGTATGGTGGTTTGAACATTTTTTGGCATTGCCCTTATTTGGAATTGGAATGAAAACTGACCTTTTCCAGTCCCATGGCCACTGTTGAGTTTTCCAAATTTGCTGACATACTGAGTGCAGCACATTAATAGCATCATCTTTTAGGATTTTAAATGGCTCAGATAAATATGAGAGCACATCAATGAACCTGCTAAAGATATTGGATAGAAAATTAGTGTACAGAAATCTGTGGATTTTGTATAACTTCCAATGAAATGTCAGAGAAAATAAGGGGGAAAAAATCCCATTTACCATTGCATGAAAAAGAAGAAAATAAATAGGAATGAACCTACTTAATGAGGCAAAAGACCTGTTTCTGAAAACTATAATGTTGATGAAAGTAATTGAAGATGACACAAACAGATGGAATGATACACTGTGTTCTTGAACTGGAAGAATCAATATTGTTAAATGACTATAATACCTAAGCCAAACTACAGATTTAATGTAATCCTTATCAAATTACCAATGGCATTTTTCACAGAACTAGAACAAAAAATTTTATCATTTGTATGGAAGCACCAAAGAACTCAAGTCACCAAAGCAATCTTGATAAAGAAGAACGGAGCTGGAGAAATGAAGTTTTTGCTGACTTCAAACTATAGTATAAAGCTGCAGTCATCAAAATCCAATATGGTACTAGCACCCAACAGACACATAGATAATGGAACAGGATAGGAACCCCAGCAACAAACCAAGACATTTATGGTCAATTAATCTATGACAAAGGAGGCAAGACTATATACTGGAGAAAAGACTGTCTGTTCAAAAAGGCGTGCTGGGAAAACCTGACAGCTACATGTAAAAACATGAAATTACAATGTTCTCTAACATTGTATACAAAAATAAACACAGCATGGATTAAAGACATTACATTTGTAAGACAATACTGTAGAACACTGTTTGACATAAATCACAACAATTTTTTTTTTTGGATCTGTCATCTGGAGTAATGAAAATTAAAGCAAAAATAAAGCAACAGGACCTAAACTTAAAAGATTTTGCACAGCAAATAAAACCATAAACAAAGTGAAAAGAGAACCCACACAATGGGAGAAAATGTTTGCAAATGATGCTACCAAAAGGGATTAATTTTCAAAATATAAAAATAGCTCATATAACTTAATATCAAAAAGCAAACAAGCCAATTAAAAAATGGGCAGAAGTTCTAAATAGACACTTCTCCAAGGTAAACATATTGATGGCCAACAGGCACGTGAAAAGATGCTCAGTATCACTTTTTACTAGAGAAGTGCAAATCAAAACTACAATGAAGTATCACCTCACCCTAGTCAGAATGGCCATCATCAAAAAATATAGAAATAACAAATGCCAGGGAGCTTGTGAAGAAAAAGGATCTCTCCCACACTATTGGTGGGAATGTGAACTGGTGCAGCCACTATGGAGAACAGTGTGGAAGTTACTTAGAAAACTAAAAATACAATTACCGTATGATCCAGCACTCTCACACTTGGGCCCACTTCTGTGAAAAGTCTAACTTGAAAGGCTACGTGATATGGGAGAATGGCATTGAAACATGTTAATTATCATATGTGTAATCAATTGCCAGCCCAGGATTGATGCTCGGGGCTGGTGCATCGAGATTTCCTGGGGGGAGGGAGGAGGGAGGGGGGTTTTGGAGGGGGAGCATATGTAAACCCATGGCGATATCATGTCATTGTATGGCAAAACTAATAAAAAAAAAAAAAAAGAAAGAAAAGCTACGTGAGCCTCACTGTTCATATCAGCACTGTTTGCAATAGCCAGGACATGGAAACTACCTAAGTGTCTGTCGACAAATGAGTGAATAAAGAAGATGTGGTTCCTATATACAACAGAACATTAATCAGCCACAAAAACAGAAGGAAACCATGCCATTCCAGCAATATGGATGAATTTAGAGATTATCATACTAAGTAAGGTAACTCAGACAGAGAAAGAAAAATATCATATGATATCACTTCTATGTGGAATCTAAAGCAATGATACAAATGAACTTATTTACAAAATAGAAATAGACCAACAGATATAGAAAACAAACTTAGGGTCACCAAAGGGGAAAGAGGTGGGGGGGGATAAATTAGAAGTTTGGGATTAACAGACACACAGTACTACATATAAAATGGATAAAGAACAAAGACCTACTGTATCGCACAGGAACTACTCAATATCTTATAATAACCTATGATGGAAACAAATCTAAAAAAAAATGTATATATGTTTAATTGCTTTGCAGTACACCTGAAACTAACACAACTTTTTGAATCAACTATACTTCAATAGAAAAAAAATCACTTTACTGAAGGTAGTTTAAGTAAACCAAAAAAGGTTGGCTAATGACTACAGAAGGGGTACTGGTAACCTATGTGAAAGATAATTTTCTTCAAGTGCTTATTGCATGCTGTTTTATATTTTTTTCATGATTAAGCATAACTTTGAGCTTAAAGGTGATATGAACTTGTAAAAGAATTCAGACAACTCACAGATTATAACTGACCTAGAGAAATAATAATAAATAGAATATGCAGTGATCTCTGAATTTATTTGATCAAGTATTTGTCCAGTATCTTCTCATATGGAGCCCAATGGGAGAAATAATGGACAGAATTATGTCCAAGCTACGTTCCACTTCCAATATTTGTGTCCTATATCTCTCTTTTGGTCAAAGAGAATTATAAATGTGACACCAGGATTGAAAATTGTGAGTACAGTTGCCCTCCAGTATCTGCAGGGATTGCTTTCCAGACACCTCCAGCAGATACCAAAGCTGGTGGATTCTCAAGTCCCACATGTAAAATGGCAGAGTGTTTGCATAAAACCTCCTACACATCCCGTATCCTTTAAGTCATCTTTGGATTACTTATATTACCTAACACAATGTAAATGCTATGTAAAAAGTTGCTAGTGTACAAGAAATTCAAGTTTTTTGGAACTTTCTGGAATGTTTTCTTTCTGAACTTTTTTGACCCCTGGTTGGTTGAATCTGTGGGTATAAGACCCTCCCATGTGAAAGGCTAGTTCCACTAGTGATTTTTCTCTCTGAGTCATAGTTTTCTCATTTGTAAAATTGGGATAAGAATATCATTCCCTTCAAGGGATTATTGGAGGCACAAAATTAACATAAAATTCTTAGTATAATACCTGTTAGGTGATAAATTCTCAATATGTATTAGCTTTTACTGTTATTTCTAAGATGCTTTCCTGTATTTAATAATGCTCTTTAATAATCAGGACCCCAGAAATTTTATATTCAAGAAATCCTCCTGTACCCTCACCTCTAGTTTAAGTACCTAGTAGATTTAAAAACATTTAATTGAATTATGAAAGCCCAGAGTTTGAGAACCCCTAGAGAGGAAATACCCTTGAGACTTACATTTTTGTCATGTGAATGATCGCTGTTAATGCCTGTTTCTTTCTGTTTAGAGATCTTATGTTCTCACATTGTATTTCAAAACTCTAAATAATGAAACGCAAGAATAAAGCATCCCAATTACTTGAGACATAAGAGCAGTGAGTTCCACTCAGAGCACTGATTACCAAGCCCAGCATTGTGCGCTTCCTTCCCCGCCTGGCTCGCTGGCTGGGTCTCCATGAAAAGACCACAGTACAGTCTTTGTCTTCCAGATTGTTGTGTTTCTGTTTGCCTAAGTGTACAGAGTGGAGATTTTCTCTTCAGTTTCTCTTGGGAACATTGTGAATTCAAAAAATTACATTTGTAAACCTTTTTTCTCTTGCAGAGTGAATAAACATTGTACACATCCCTGTGGAGTTCAAAAACAAAGTGAAATTAAATGAAACATCCGTCACTTTAACGGCTAGAACTTGCGATATATTATTACCTAAGTTTCTATTTCTTCATACTCACATCTCCAACAGACTTGCTTCCATCAGCAGTGTGAGAAAAGTAGAAAAAGAAAACTGACCTGGGTCAAAATCGAACCTGAGATGCTTAGTATCTGGGTGAATTTAGGCAAGTTATTTTACTTCTATAAGCCCATTTCTTTATCTGTAAAATGGGCTTGCACTGCCTGTGCTGTTATCAAAGCTCTCTGAACATAGTAGGAGACAAAGACCAATCTTTAAGCCTTAGGAAGACCTAGGAAGGCACAGGGTGTCTAACCAAAATGGATGTGAGTGCTTTGGGTGGAGTGTTGATTCTCCAGGTGGCCATACTGCTAACCCAATAGCATCACACATTTGCAAATACAGGCTCCAAGAAGCCTTCTGAGTTTGGTGTGGATTCTGTCCCAGAGTTCAGATGGACAAGCTTCCCAAAGGAGCAAATCAACAGCATGGGTTTCCCTCCCCATCTACTTTACAACTATTCCTGTGGGCCGACTGAGCAGAGGTGGAGACCTACAAAGATGGATAAGGCATGGACCCCTAGGGCAGGCTGCTCTAACATGTGCGTCAGTGGCATATTGATAATTCTGAATTAAAGTTACCTAAGAAACAGCCAATGCGAAGCAGACACTGACTCTCCCATTTGTCTCCATGAAAGCAGGAAATAAATCTCTCCTGTGAAAGGGAACCTTCCTGCATCTCGAGGCAGAGGGACCCTCACCCCCAGAGACAGGGAATCTGGGCTGAGAAGCCTGTGCAAAGAAACTAAACCGCACTGCTTCAATTTTGTACCCCAAACCCACACTTTGTGTCAGTTCTTCACTAATTAAGCCCCCAAAGCCTCTGTTTCTTTGTCCTATCAATTCATCACAATTTATTGTCTCTTTTTCTAAAAAGTATAAAAAGCTACCTGCTTTTGGTCAGTCTCTAAGCATCATTTTATGATCTCCTGTGCGCACAATATTAAATTGATTTTTCTCCTCCTAATCTGTCTTGTGTCAATTTTATTCTTATTCTAGCCACAAAAGCTCAAGAGAGGTAGAGGGGAAATTCCCTCCTCCTGACATTCCTATCCAAGGAACTTTTCCATTCAATGACTTTGTAACAGCTGGGATTAAAATTGCATAATATATTATGATCAATTATGTGTGGCAAGATTTAAATGCACACAAATGCCACAATATAAAGAATTATATTGTTTTAGCTTTAACTCTTCTCAGCCTTAATTCTAATCTCTTTCTCCTAAAGTTTCAAACATGGAAGCTCTAATTCTTCATCTATGCTACCTCAGATGCCAATTTTCAGCATAAGAATGCAGTTTCACACTGTCAAAGACAAATGACCCCCAGCACCCATCTTGGACCTGGCAGGGGTGTGTTATCTCAGTGTCGCCCTGTTTAGTGTTGGAAGTAATTTCCTCAGAGAATTGTGTGCTTCGCTCCTTCAAAACGGTCTTTCTCTTCCCTTTTGTTTGACAGAAAAAGAAGACATTTCAACCACGGAGGCTCCACATTTCCCAGCATGACTCCACTTTTCTACTCAGTAAAAGCAATTTCTCACTTTTTCCAAGTTACAGTCAATCCTCTCCTCTTGAATTTTTTTATAACTACTGCAACTTTTTTTCCCTGATCCAAGTTGTTCAGATGTACAAGAACCAGACTTTCTCTCCAAACATATTAAAACAATGTTGAAACACACATTTCAACAATTTAATGCATTTCGGACCTATACGTGAATGTGTCCTAACTCATACATTTTTAAATGTAAACATAAGCGAAACAAAAACCAAAATTTGCTCTCACTACATAAAAATCATAGGAACTTCGTGGTTACAGTCTTTTCCTGACTGTCCTTTTGAAATAGATATACATATCATATACTTATAAGATTAAGCATTTTTAGAATCATTAAAGAAAAGAAAAATAAGTTAGAGTCTATAGAAATTTCCAGAAGACCCCATAAAAGAAAGAGCTGGGGTCAAGGGCTTGCCCTGGAGGTAGCCTCAGAACATCTCCGTACCACAAGGGCTTTCCAGGCTGCGTGGCCCTTTACACAACGACCCCAACGTCCCTAAGGTGACACCTGGCTTTTGTAGGCATTCTGTGAAAGGTAGGTGCTACTATGTCATACACTGATGTTCCTGCCGACAGAACTCAGTCTTTCCAACCATCTCTCAGTCCTAGTAGCTGGGAAATGGCGACTTTTGATTTCATCCATCCATATCCCTCCACCTTTCTGGCTAAAAATCATCCTGTTGGGAATGTCCAGGCATTATGGCACAGCGGATGTCTTCTGTGAAAAGGAACGTTTGCAATTGTCGCGAGAGTTATGTTTTTTAAAAGTATAAGGCCCTCACTTAGGCAGTGTCTTGTTCAACCTGCAATTAACGTGTACCGAGGAAGTAATGTAGCTGTGGCTATTTAAGCATTTGAAGATCCATCTCTCTTCACATTTACAGCAACATTCCTTTGACATTATTTGCCTGAGTGCAGACATTATTATAAGGAGTCATGGTGACTTAACAAATGCAACATGCTTTCAATCAGAAACATATTGTGAACGGTTAGTGTGGGCCAGCTTCCAGGAGATGCTGAGATTACAAAGACAAATGCAGCCTTCCACACAGAATCCTTTCACACCTTGAGGAAGTCTCATAAACAAGCTTGCTCCGGAGCTTTCAGGAGAGCAGATTGCATGGTTCTAACTGACGGAGCATGTGAGGCCAGGGACATCAACGGCCCTCATCGCCAAGACTCCTGCACACCTCAGGTTGGTGGCTGTGTGCATCGTCTCCAGCCTTCCCCGGCATCTGCTCCATAAATAATTTATGAGCTTTGCTCGCCACAATTTCTTTATGTGATTATGAATCACTCAATGGCATTTTTTTTATCAGTCAACAGGCACTCTAGAACCCACCTTGGGAAGTACACGTGTATACCTCTGTTTACACTCCTAACTGTACCCAGCAAGCTGGGCAGTCGGTACGCCTCATCATTTTTATTTTCTGGCCAAAATATCCACTGTAGCTGTTTATTCCACTTCACTGAGAATGAAGCAGGGAAGAAATCAGGAGTTTTACAAATAAATTGAAGGTGTGAGGGTCCTTTGAAGTTCAAAAACTTTAGGTAAACACCATGTCAAAAGTGAAGGATTAAGAAATATTAACGGTGGGCTTTGACTTATGACGTTAGGATTTTGAAAACAAATATTTACAAATGAATTGTTTCATACCAGAGAGGAGCAGCTGCACCATCCTTTTCCTGTAGAGAGCACAAACGGTGCTGGGACCTCTGTGTCTCTCTCTCTTGCTCCCCCAGCCCCAAGGCTTTGTGATTTGGGTTCACTGTGGTTCATGCTTTATTGTAAACAATGCTCAAATTGTTACTCAAACACACTTTTCAAAAACATCTTTTTTGCCTAAGTGTTCAATCTTATATTTTCATTCTTATCAAGACTTGAAAACAACATTTTTGAAAGGAAAGCATCTCCAGTTAAAAGTGAGAAAGGTCGATGGGGAAAATATACCTTGGTTTTCAGAAACACACTACCCTTTGGAAGTTTATTTTAAACTGTTCAGGGAGACATGCCTGGTGGACACATCAATGTTAGGTTGTGTGTTTGACTGAACAAGTGATAGAAGGAATCTTGCCAGCTTGAATACTAATTTGATCTTTTAGATCAAATTTCTTGTACTCTGCTCTTCCTTTTGGAAAAATGTTAAGTTTAGGCTGGTGTGATGAAATAAGTTATTTCTATAATTTTACTCGATTTAAATATCTTAAAGTATTTACGTTTTATGTATGGGTCCTTTTGTGGAGCTTCTGTTATTAAAAACTGAGTTAACGTTTGCAGGGCAGGAGAGCAGCTTTGTGGTGGCTGTTTGGGACATGGTTCCTCCAACTTCATGCTCCTCAGTGTTCAGCTCCCAGACCGGAAGCAGCGTCACAGGAGAAGGGACAGAGAAGGGAACTCGTGCAGTGGTTGAGCCACGTGGTGCCTGGAGCTGTCTTCTCCTTTGTTTTTTGTTCCCTACAGCACTCTGTGTTCTTCCTTCATATTTTGGATTATTTTTTATTTTCCAGACTAGTAACCAGCTGTTCTCAGCTGTGACCATCTTCTCTTTTAGTTTGTCCATTAAAATTTTAACTATTTATTATATAATCACATGATTGCTGCTGCTGCTAAGTCGCTTCAGTCATGTCCGACTCTGTGCGACCCCATAGATGGCCGCCCACCATGCTTCCACATCCCTGGGATTCTCCAGGCAAGAACACTGGAGTGGGTTGCCATTTCCTTCTCCAATGCATGCATGCATGGTAAGTCGCTTCAGTCGTGTCTGACTCTATGTGACCCTATGGACAGCAGCCCACCAGGCTCCTCTGTCAACAGGATTCTCTAGGTAAGAATACTGGGGTGGGTTGCCATTTTCTTCTCCAATTACATGATTATATTATATAATTATAGTAATTAATGGAATTAGTAGTATATATAACTCTGATATACATTATTATGTGTTTATGTAATTACATGATTTGAATTTAATGTCATTTGCCAAATTATTAAATGAAATCATTTAATTGAACAATGTGCACCCTTTCCCCCCCAAAACTCTACTTCTGTGCTCTAATCTCATCTCTTTAAGATTTATATTTAATTTTTTGTGTGTCTTCACTTCTTCTTCAAAGGGAATGTTTTGTTCCACATGGTCAATTTGACTTGTTTTTTGGATCCTCTTAATTGTATTCTGATTTTGCTTTGCTTGCTTGCTCATGGTGCGTTCCCTGTTTTGGCCACTCCACCCTTGTCAGCAGGGAGTGTCTGGGCGATTAGGAGACAATGAGTCCTCATAAGGACCGAGGCAGCAAGCCATCAGATTCAGCCCCACACTGCACCCTGCGCTCCCTTTGAGAACCATGGGCATTCCGACCTGCCTGAGTCCTGGAGGACTGTACCCAAGTAGGACCCTACAGGGCCTTCCAGGACAGAGCCCTGTCCCACATCCACTACTTTCCCTCCTCCCCAAAGTACCTAAATAATAGTGTCTGATGTGCATTCCCCAGCTGTTTCACAGTTTTAAATGATAGAAATTAACTACTTGGTGACCGTGAGCACGTAGCCCCCAGACCTCCTGGAGTCTGAGGGTTGATGATGTTAACCCCTATGACACAACCCTGTGACCTCACCATTAACCAGCCAGAGAATTGTGCACAAGCTGGTCACATGCCCTAGGATGCCCCCCACACACACCTGGCCCTTACAAATGCTTCCCTGAGGCCCATCAAAGGGTTCAGGCATTTTGAAGATTAAGCTGCCTGCACTCCTCATCTCCTTCTTACAATCCTGCAGAAAATGCTGCACTTTCCTTCACCACAACCTAGTGTCAGTAGATTGGATTGACTGCATGCAAGCTAGTGGAGCCCAAGTTTTGATTCTGTAACAAGAAAACAAGGCTTGAAACCAATTCTGACACATCAAATGTCTTAGACATCAAGATGACAATTCCTTATTAAAATTAGAACACGAATCAAAACTACAAGTTATCACCTTATTCCCGTCAGAACTTGTTATTGTTGTTGTTCAGTCGCTAAATTGCGTCCGACTCTTTACAACCCCATGGACTGCAACACGCCAGGCCTCCCTGTCCATCACCATCTCCCGGAGTTTGCTCAAACTCATGTCCACTGAGTCGGTGATGCCATCCAACCATCTCATCCTCTGTTGTCCCCTTCTCCTCCTGTCCCCAATCTTTCCCAGCATCAGGGTCTTTTCCAATGAGTTGTCTCTTCACATCAAGTGTCCAGAGTATTGGAGCTTCAGCTTCAGCATCAGTCTTTCCAATGAATATTCAGGGTTGATTTCCTTTAGGATTGACATATTTGATCTCCTTGCAGTCCAAGGGATTCGCATGAGTCTGCTCTAACACCACAGTTCGAAAGCATCGGGTTTTCTGCTCTCAGCCTTCTTTACAGTCTAATTCTCACATCTGTACATGACTACTGGGAAAAAACCATAGCTTTGACTATATGGACATTTGTCAGCAAAGTAATGCGTCTGCTTTTTAGTATGCTGTTTAGTTTTGTCATAGCTTTTCTTCCGAGGAGCTAGCATCTTTTAATTTCATGGCTGAAGTCACTGTCTGCCTGGCCATCATCAAAAAGTCTATAAACAACAAATGCAGGAGAGAGTGTAGAGAAAGCGAAACGCTGCTACACTGTTGGTGGGAATGTAAATCGATGTAGTCGCTATGAGGAACAGTAGGAAGTTCCTTAAAAACTACAAATAGAGTTGTTATATGATCCAGTAATCCCATTCCTGGGCATATATCTGAAAAAGAGACAAACTTTAATTGAAAAAGATACATTCACTCCTATGGGTGTGTGAGACCTAAGTGCCTGACTAATCACAGAGCACCACCTGTGATGCTCCTCACTCCTCCACCTGTAGCCATTTTCCGCTTCACCCCAGATGTAGCCATTTTCCCTCTAAAAAGCCTTGTACCATGCGGCTCGGGGCCGCTGCCCTCACTCCGCTGCGTCGGTGTGTGTGTTGCGGTCCAGACCCGGGTCTGCAATAAACTCCCTCATGCGCTTGCATCGGTGTAAGGCCTCCTGGTGACTTGTGGAGATTAGGGTCTGGGCATAACAGGTGCAGGGCTGTCGCAGTACAGCCGTTTACAAGAGTCAAGACTTGGAAGCAGCCTTCATGTCCATCGATAGAGGAATGGATGAAAGGGTATATTACGCAGCCATAAAAGGTGAAATGGTGTCACTTGCAACAACATCGATGGACCTAGAGACTATATTATGTGAAGTAAGTCAAAGAAAGGCAAATACCATATGATGTCATTTACATGGGGAATATGAATGACAAAAGTAGCCTTATCTACCAAACAGAAGCAGACTCACAGACATAGGAAACAAATGGTTGCCAAAAGGAGAGGGAGAAAAGGATAAATTAGGAGTCTGGGATCAGCAGATACAAATAACTATATATCAAATAGATACACATCAAGGTCCTCCAGTACCGCACATGGAACTATATTCAATATCTCTTAACTATAATGGAAAAGAATATAAAAACCATTATGTATATATTTACTAATGCTAATAGTTCTAATAGATTTTTATATTTCCTGTATGTGCAGAAGTAATATACGTGTGATATCTTCATTCCATTTTATGAATGAAGGCCGAGATTTTGATTTTATTGTTTTTCCAAAACAGCTATGGCTTGATATGTGGAATCTAAAATATGACACAAATTAGCCTATCTATGAGACCGAAATAGAATCATGGGCATAGAGAACAGACTGCTAAGGCAGAAGGGGTTGGGGAGGGACGGAGTGTGAGTTTGGATTTAGCAGATGTAACCTTTTGTATATAGGATGCATAGACAACAAGGCCTTATTGTATAGCACAGAGAACTATATTCAATATACTGTGACAAATTATAATGGAAAAGGATATTTACAAACACACATTCCCTTTGCTGTACAGCAGTAATTAACACTACATTGTAAATCAACTATATTTCAATTAACAAAGCAAAACAAGTGTGGTTATTTGTTCTATACAACCTAGCTCAAACTCAAGCTTTGATCCAATTTAACCTGGCTGTTACACTACAAAGAAAATGGTGACATCTCATTGTATTTCTAGGTAAGAACCATATTTAGGTTAGGAGTCAGACAAGTTTAAGATATAAAGTAGGAGATTTAGATCCAATTCTGAAGCCATAAATAAAATTTTAAATATTTTACTGTGGCTGTTGTTTAGTTGTTAAGATGTGTCCAGCTCTTTTGAGACCCCATGGACTGTAGCCCTCCAGGCTCCTCTGACCGTGGGATTCCCCAGGCAAGAATACTGGAGTAGGATGCTGTTTCCTTCTCTGGGGAATCTTCCCAACCTGGAGATAGGATCTGCACACCCTCTGCACCTTTACAAAAGATCAGTTGTCTTTCAATCCTTGGATGTATTTCTATAATCTCTATTCATTTCTACTCAATTATTTGTTCATCTTTATACCAATACTACCCTATCTCAATTACTTTATATTAGTCTTGAAGTAAGGTACTGTAAGCTCTCTACTTTGATCCTCTTTTAAAAAATTTTTGGCCCTTTGTTTTTTTTATATTTTACAACTGGCTTGTCAGTTTTCACCAAAAAATATCTGCTGGGAGTTTGATGAACTTTTACTAGAATCTACAGATTAATTTGAAGTCAATTGCTATCTTAGTGATATTAGGTCTTCTAACCCATAGACACAGTACTGTCTTTCAATTTATCTAAGTCTTTAATTTTTCTCAGCAATGTTTTGTAATTTCAGAGTACAAGTCTTATACACCTCCAGACACACTTATCCCTAGGTATTTCATAGTTTAATGCAATTGTAAATGGTATTGTTTAATTTCGGTTTCTAGCCATTCATTGCTATAACAACTGATGTTTCATATTGACCTTCAAGTCATTTAGTTGTTCCAAGATATTTTTTGTAGCTTCCATCTGCAAAGACAGTTTAATTTCTTCCCTTCCAATATGAAAGCCTTTAATGTCTTTTTATTGCCTTTGGCGTCTCCAGTATGCAAATACAATTTAGAGGTCAGTCAACGATTTAAAAGAAGTTTTGCTTTTTTCTTTTTGCATAGATTTTGGGGCTTCTTCCAATGAATGACTCCCTCCTTTTCAGGGTTTTCCCTCTCAACTTCCAGCCACTCTGATGGCCCCAAATTCTATCCTTTAATGTTGCAAGTCAGTAAGACATTTTCTGCCTAAGGTCTAGTGTCTCTGCTCGAGTGGGCTGAAGAGGGCCTCAGGGCAAAACTGTCTGGAAATGGGTCTGTATGCACATCCGTTCTTCCAATTTTTGTCTGCTTTTGGTCACTCTCCAATGGTTGTTAAATAGTTTTTTTTTAATATTTATATTTTGTTCAGAATTTATATAATTTTGTATGCAGGAGGGTGTTGAAGGGCATGTTTCTATATACTTCATGGGCAGCTTTTCTCCCAGGTAATCTCTATACTGATGTTTGAATAGAAAACACCCTTGGAATATAGAAACAGGAGCTCTGTTACGCCATGAGAAGGAAAGGCCTTCATTTTTGACCTGGCAGTCTGGTTTATTGTGCCAGCATCTACAAAAGTGACAGACTTAACTTGCTCGCTTCAAGAGAATTAAAATCTGACTGCCCTCAGCCCTTGACAGAGGGCTACTCATATTCCTGTTTGTTGTTTAGTTGTGAAGTTGTATCTGACTCTTTGGGACCCCATGGACTGTATAGCCCACCAGACTCCTCTATCCATAAGCTTTCCCAGGCAAGAATGCTGAAGTGGGCTGCCATTTCCTTCTCCAGGTGATTGTCCCAACCCAGGGATCAAACCTCTGCCTCCTACATTAGCAGCTGGACTCTTTACCACTGAGCCACCAGGGAAGACTGTACCTGTTAATCCACTATTAAAAGAACCTGAATCTTCATGCTTTATATGTAAACCCTGCATGACAGTCCATGGTGTATAAACACATTTATTCAATTATTCTCACACTGATGGGAATGTTTTTTTTCTCTCTTTCCCTCTGGCAGTACAAATAATGAATATAACAATAAATACACTCTTGTAAAAAATCCATCTTGTTCTAGTTCTTTTTCAAGTTGGATAGATCACCAAGAATATGATAGCTTTAGCCTATTCCAATTCTGTTGTTTGCCTATTGACTATGTTTGAAATCTCTTTGCCATACAAAACACTTAATGTAGTCAATTAAATCTATCTGGGCCAGTTATTAAACATTTTGTTTTTAAGTCTCAAAGTCCAAAATCATTCCAAATGTCAGAGCTGAGACATCGTTAGATCACTCTTCTCCTTGAAGCCAGCCTCGTGTAGGGTCTGTGGCCCAAGCTTGCAGGGTCTTGAGCTTCTGTTGTTGTTGTTGAGTGGCTCAGGCATGTCTAACTCTTTGCGACCCTATGGACTGCAGCATGCCAGGCTTCCCTGTCCTTCACCTTCTTTCAGAGTTTGCTCAAACTCATGCACACTGAGTCGGTGATGCCATCCAGCCATCTCATCCTCTCTCGTCCCCTTCTCCTCTTGCCCTCAATCTATCCCAGCATCAGGGTCTTTTCCAATGAGTTGGCACCAAAGTACTAGAGCTTCAGCATCAGTTCTTCCAATGAATATTCAGGGTTGATTTCCTTAGGATGGACTGGTTTGATCTCCTTGCAGTCCAGAGGACTCTCAAGATCTTCTCCATCAACACAGTTTGAAGGCATCAGTTCTCTGTCACTCAGTCTTCTTCACAGTCCAACTCTCACATCCATACATGACTGCTGGAAAAACCATAGCTTTGACTAGATGGACCTTTGTCAGCAAAGTGATGTATCTGCTTTTTAATATACTGTCTAGGTTTGTCTTAGCTTTTCTTCCAAGGAACAACAGTTTTTTAACTTTATGCCTTCAGTCATGAATCACAGTGATTATGGAGGCCAAGAAAACAAAGCCTGGCACTGTTTTCATTTTTTTCTTATCTATTTGCCATGAAGCGATGGGACTGGATGCCATGCTCTTACTTTTTTGAATGTTGAGTTTTAAACCAGTTTTTTTCACTCTCCTCTTTTACTCTCATCAAGAGGTGCTTTAGTTCCTCTTCTCTTTCTGCCATTACTCATCTGCTTATCTAAGGTTGTTGAGATATCTCCCAGCAATCTTGATTCCAGTTTGTGCTTCATCCAACCCAGCGTTTTGCATGATGTACTCTGCATATATGTTAAATAAGCAGGGTGAGTATATACAGCCTTGACGTACTTCTTTCCCAGTTTTGAAGCTGAACTCCTAGGCTTTGACAACGCCAACCTCTTCTCTCTGCTCTCCCCACCCTAGGGTAGGGTGTGTGTGTGTGTCTGTGTCTGTGTGTGTGTGTCTGTTCACAACTGCTTCTGCAGTTAATATCTCTGGGTTTTCTCAGTGTCTTCTTCTTGCCTGCTAAGCCCTCCAACAACTGTGTACCCAATTTTTATACTAAGTTCCCTCTCCTGAAATAACTGGTGCATTTCTTTCTTTTGTGACAGGATTCTGACTAATGCACAATTTCATTAGAAACTTCTAGGCCTTGGTTTTTAAGTATTCCCTAAATACTAGTTTGTACATATTTTATATTTTCTGATACTACTTAATTCTCTGGACATTGAAATCTTTAATATATTTGAAATTTAGTTTTGGATTATTATATAAGAGAAACAAAATTTTAATTTAAATCAAATTTTAATTTTATTCAAGATGCATTCTCAGTTAGCATCACAGCTATTTATTAACTAATTCATCCTTTTCTCACTAAGTTATAATATAAAATTATCTTATACACTCAGATATATTTCTGGAACCCAATCAGCTTTAGACTACCTGACTACCTCTTTGCATTTCATATTGCAATATTATAGTAGATTTATAGTTTTTAATATATTTAAATTTTCCTGTTTTTATTTATAGCTACTTATATCTAGAAATTTTTAAAAGTTACTGATTTTTTAATATTTATCTATAGTAGTATCCAGCTTTAGTTGATGGGCTTATGACATATAAAGTTTAATTTGCATGAAAATAGCATATATTAATGCTGTTAAAACAAACCTTTTTGTTTTGCTCTTTATTTCATCTAACATTAATTTGGATTTGTGAGCTTTTTCAAAATCTTTTAGTATTTTTTATTCATTTATTACATACTTTCTCTAACCTATACAATCTGTATATAGCTGTATTTTTAGTTTATTTCTTAACATTTCTGATAATATATCTCTTTTAATTAAAATTTTGGCTCACTTAAATATATGTTATTATTTATAATGTGGATTATTCCTGCATACTTATTGAGGTTTTTATTTACCTTGATTTTTTTGTTGTTATTTCTTTTTTCTCCCTCTGTGCCTTCATTCTTTCTCTCCTTTCTTTGTTTTGACTTAATCAGGCTGTATTGCATTGGGAATAACAATCTCTGTTTCTATTATTTTAGTTCATATTTTGGAAATTTAAATTCTAACATAGTCAGTATCCTTATGCTTCCCTTAAACCAAGGATATGTAAACTTTTTTAAAATAAAAAACCAGATAGTGAATATTTTAACCTTTGGGGTTTTTTTTCAACTGCAACTCTGCCATTGTAACATGAAAACAATCATAGACACTAGGTAAAGAAACAGACATAGTAGTACTCCAAGACAACTGTATGTATGAAAATTGATGCTGAGTTGTCCCCAAGGGTCCAGAGTGTGGGGCCTTCTCCAATTCCAAAGGCTAAGAGAGTAGAATATCAAGCCATAGATGTTGTGAGTTGAACTTTGTCCCACAAAAGGATATGATGAAGTCCTAATCCCAGTATCTGTGAATATGACTTTATTTGGAAATAAAGCCTTTGCAAACATAATCAAGAAGAAGTCATACTGGACTAGAATGGATCCTAAAATCTGATGGTTAATGCCCTTCTGAGAAAGCCAAGAGGACACAAGCTGGTTCACAGACAGAAGATGACCACATGAAGAAAGGACAAAAATTGGAGTGATGCATCTGCAAACCAAAGAGCCCCGAGAGCTGCCACCAATTATCAGAATCTGACAAGAAACAGGAAAGAATTCTCCCCTATAAATGGAATCCTGTAAACTCCTTGATTTTGGATTTATAGCCTCCAAAATGGAGAGAATACATTTCTATTAAAATACATATATATATATATATGAGGCAAATGAGTTTCAGCCAAAGGATGTAGCTCATAAACCTCTGTCATATACTTCAAGTACTAAGCAGAATGCTTCATCTCTGGTCACCCTATTGGTTTGTAGCTTATATTCAAATGTTTTCAGATCATCTATCTATACCCTTTAAAAAATTATACAAAGTGGACATTATTTTATTATTATTTATTGTTTTATACTTGTACGTATTCAGATTTATCCACGTTTATAATTTTTATTTACCTACTTTTTTCTCTTTGATATCTTTTATTTTAGTTCTTGTAAACTGAAGTATAGATGGTTTACAGTGTTGTGTTAGTTTCAAGTGTACAGCAAAGTGCTTTGGTCATGTGCATACACTCAGGAACCAGCTCTGCCTGACTGCAGTAAGCACCAACCCCAGGATCTAGCTGCACATGCCAGAGGTGGCAACCGTCCCAGCGTCCCTGGGGCCCTGACTCTGCCCACTAGTGGACCAGCAGTAACAAAGGGGACCCTATAGGATTCTGCAACCAGCTACCTTGTGACCAGGCCAATTAACAAAATGGCAGAAAGAACATACATGTTGATAATTACCTTCAGTGTGGTTGGACTAAATACTCCAAGCAAAAGACAGGCCACAATGCTATAAGATTAAGAGTTGACTACAAGAAAAACAAAAAAACTGCAAAAAAAATAAACATGTGGAAGCTAAACAATATGATACTAAGCAACAAATGGATCAAGAGAAGATCAAAAAATTACCTAGAGACTAGTGAGAATGAAAACATGACAGCCCAAAACCTATGGGATGCAGTAAAAGCAGTTCTAAAAGGGAAGATTATAGTGATGTAGTCTTACCTCAGAAAACAAGAAAAATCTCAGACAACCAAACCTTATACCTAAAGCAACTAGACAAAGAAGGAAAAACCAAACCCAAAGTTAGTAGAAGGAAAGAAATCATATAGATCAGAACAGAAATAAATGAAATAGAGACAAAGAGAAGATCAATGAAACTAAAAACTGGTTCTTTGAAAAGAGAAAGGAGGAACTTCCCTGGTGGTCCAGTGGCTAAGTCTGTGTGCTTCCAATGTAGGGGGCCTGGATTTAGTCTCTGGCCGGGGGACTAGATCCCACATACTGCAACTAAGACCCTTTGCAGCCAATTAAATAAGTAAACAGAAAAGAATGAACTCATGCCATTTGCAGCAACATGAATGGACCTAGAGATTATTAGATTAAGTGAAGTAAGATAGATAGAGAAAGATAAATAAATCATATGATATTGCTTAAATGTGGAATCTAAAAGAAAATGATAGAAACAGACGCATTTACAAAGCAACAAGAAGACTCTTGGACATCGACAGCAACCTTATGGTTACCAAAGAGGACAGGGTGGGGGGTTAAATTAGGACTTTGGGATTAGCAGATGCACACTGCTATATATACAATGGATAGACAGCACACATCTATGGTATCACACAGGGAACTACATTCAATATCTTATAATAACCTATAATGCAAAAGAATCTGAAAAAGAATATATAAATATACAGTATATATATATGAGTCACTTTGCTGAACAATTGAAACATGATAAATCAAATACACTTCAATAAAAATTTTTTTAAAAGATCCTCTATTTCCCACATATTTGTTTGACCTCTCCCTGCTCCCACCTTTTATTAGATGGGAACTTTATAGCATCTTAACTTTCCTCCTCTCTTGTCTGTTTTCTACACTCTCAGCTAGATGAGACATCTGGAAAAATTTTAATTTCCTGTATCCTTTCCTCCACATCAGTTCTTTGGTTTTGTTAAATTAATTTAATATTTTAGTTCTAGATCAGAATTTCCATTGAATTTCCTTTTCAAAAATGACTTTGCTTTAGGGTGCTTATTTTACAGTTAAATAATATTAGCATTAATAATAATAGCATATGATTTAATGTCATATATACAATATATATTACACTAACATCATATAGTTAAAAGCATTTTCTCAGAAGGTCTAAGATAAATCCATTCAGACTTATCCATGTTTTCCATTATTTCTCTCTTCCTCATAGACACCGATTTTGAGGGCTCTGTTTTGCTCCATTTAAATTTTTTTTTCTCTTTTTTTTTGTTTGAATAAAATCCTTTCTAGAGTATTTCTCTCAGTTGGGGAATGTGATATGCTCTTTAATTCTTGCATCTTTTTGACTTGCTGGTGAATAATTTTTGGCTGGGTATAGAATTCTTAGATTGCAATACTTTTCTCCCATTTGTCTTCCAAACTTTATTTGGGAAAAATAAGTCTGAGTTTATTATCAGATTTTCATAAGCAACACTGGTGGCAGGAAAGATGTGGACTCTCAGAGCCTAGATTTATTCCACTGTGTTATTCCACTACCAATATTATGTTTGAGAAGTCCAATATTAACATAAGTCATCTTTTATCTAAATAACTTGCTCTTCTGTTTAAAGATTTATCCCTTTGTCCTAAGAACTTGAGAATCAGATTAGAAAATGCCTAGGTTTCTCTTTTCTCTTAACCCTGCCTGAACTCATCAAGTCATTTACATCTGCAGGTTCAAGATTTCTTCAGTTTAGGTAATTCTTTTCCAGGTTTAATTGCTTTTGTTCCTTGTGTTCCTTTATCTCTTCCTGGAAATGGCTACAATTTTGATGTTTCATATACTGGCTCTATCACCCAACTAGTCTTTTTTCATTGTTCTGTCTGGTGTAGGCCAAGCAATCTTTCCTTCAGAGATGTCCATGTTCTAATCCCTGGACTCATGAATATGCTAACTTGCATATATAATTAAGGATCTTGGCATGCAGAAATTATCCTAGATGATCATGCTGGGCCAAGGTCCTTTTATAGGGATTTCCTTTTTACATGAAGGCATGTCAGAGAGGAAAGAGGGTGCTGTGCTGCTGGCCCTGAAGGCAGAGGAAGGGACCATGAGCAAGGAGTGCATGTGGCTCTCGAAGCTGGAAAAGTGGGGAAACACATCCTCCCAGAGCCTCCTGAAGGAAAGCAACCCCAAAGACCTATTTTAGGCTTGTGACCTCTAGAACTGCAAGATATTGACTCTGTGTGGTTTTAAGTGATTGGGTATGTGGTACTTTGTTACAGCAGTGGTAGGAAATCAATTCACCATCTTCTCATGCTTTAAACTGCAGATTGAGATGTTTCTTATAATGCCTCTCCATGCTTCCAATTCAAGTATCACAAGTATTAGCCTCTCTTTCAGATCTCCTACTAAAATATTTAGTTGGAAAAAAAAATGTGTGTTTTGGTAACTCCAGCAACTTTTCTGTGCGCTCTTGGAGTCTCTTCAAGGGTGCCTGTTATTGTTTTATTCATTTTGTCATGTGCCTCCTTCACTGCTGAGCATTCTGCCCTGACGGAGGCTTTCTCTATCAGGTGCTGGGCCCGGTGTGAGGTTATTTTTCTTTGCCAGCTCACTGGGAATTACTCCGGCAGTGGGGCAGATGTCTGTCCCCTCCGTTGGTCCGACTGCAGAAGCAGGCAGGCTGTCAGTCTCCCACCAGGACACCTGGATGAAGCCTCCACGCGTTCCGGTGTCTCTCATCTCTCCCGCGCTCCAGGCCAAGGCGCACTCGCCCATTATTCCAGATCCTTCCTGACCTCCTCAGGGGCAGCCAGTCTGCACGTGGTCACGCCCTTCCTCCAGAGAGACTGACGGCACTGTGGCTGTGACCGTCCACCTGACTTCCCGGTGCTGCCCGCCGGGCGCGGGCCGACCCGGCCCTGGGCATTAGCCTCACCTCACGTCTTTCAGGAGCCCACAGCTGTACTCGGATTTGGTTGCCTGTTGCCACCAGCAGCCACTGGACTCAAGTGGGGCAGAGGGATTGAAACTGGCTCTAGAAAAGGAGGTCATCATCCTCCTGGAATTCCCAGGGTCCCGGATATTTTTTAATCCTTTGGAATATTCTTCATATGTCCCATTTCCTGTTAAATGTAGTGTGTATCAGCACTAATTTTACATTTTTTAACCTGACACTTCCATTCAACATTTTATCTTCATCTCTAGGGTTCTAGAATAGGTCTTCACCTGACTCCTCTAAAAAGGTTAATATATTTGCATATCTGGGAATGTCATTTTGATGATTTTCCACATACGCAACACCTTGATTCATTCAACTGTTTATAAATGAGATTTCCTCACTTTCTGGCCTCGGTTCACCCAGATGGGAAAATGTTTCTCTGAATTTTTATTTTTCTGTCCCTTTAGTATAACACTGTTTTCAAATTGTATGTTTACAAAATTATTTTTTAAGTAGCCAATTATTTTTTAAGTCCTAAGACATAGGTGATGCCTATTTCCAAGCTTAGTTACTATTTTATTTATGTTTGCAACGTTTTAATTTACATTTTCAAATTACCAATGCCAATATGCATTCATTCTGTGTTCTTCTTTGGAAAATACTGTCATCTGTAGATTTATTAGCCTGGATTGTCATATTTTTGCAGATTTTAGTTGTCACTTTTATCATCTACTTGATTCAGCATTTTTTCATGAGGCCTGCTTTGTCATGCTTTTTTGGTAAAATTAACATGTTTGAACTGCCTGCCATGTATTAGAAATAGATGCAATAACATTATTTTATGGTAGACCTTTAGCATGCTGTGTTACATAGCTCCAGGGGCACCATTTACGTTATATTCCTCAGGGTTGTACACTGGGGTGTTTCTGACTGGCCTAGGACGTACCATTAATCTCATTTTACATATGAAGAAACTCGTTCAGAGACAGTGAGGGATTTTCTCATGGTCACATAGTGAACCAAAGTTCACTATGGTGAAATAATCCCAGATCCTCGGACTCCGACTCTCACACTGTACCCACTCCATCACCCAACAGCCTCTCATAAGAATCAGCTCTTGGATGCTTCCAACAGTGATTTTATTTGGTCTATTGCAGATTTCATTTTGTTTTTTATTTTATTCTGGATTGTTCTTCTTTAATAGATGTCCTGTCCCTTTTTATCTCTTTGAGAATAGATTTTATCCCTTCTCTAAAAGCTTCTTGTAGCAAATCTATTTTGGGGTTATGTTTATCTCTGAGCTCTCACAGTTTTATTCTACTTAAGTGCTATAAAAGCTTTTCAGTGATCCAGATTATTTTTGTTCTGTTTACTCACCCTATCTTCATCTATGCGGCTTTGTTTTTCTGCAGAAAATGATCTTTTTGTGAACTATTTCATCATATATGTATTGAAGTCAATGTGTGTAAATATATGCATATATTATATACAAAGACCAAATATTAAAAGCAGCAAGGGAGAAACAAAAGATAACTCACAAGGGGAATCCCATAAGGATAACAGCTGATCTCTCATCAGAAACGCTTCAGGCCAGAAGGGAATGGCAAAACATACTTAAAGTCATGGAAGAAAACAATCTACAACCCCGACTACTCTACCCAGCAAGGATCTCATTCAAATTTGAAGGAGAATTCAAAATTTTCTCAGACAAGCAGAAACTGAGAGAATTCAGTAATACCAAACCAGCCCTCCAACGAATGCTAAAGGATCTTTCCTAGATAGGAAACACCGATGGGATAGATAATCTGGAGCCCAAAACAATAAAATAAATGGCAGCGGGATCATACTTATCAATAATTACCTTAAATGTAAACGGGCTGAATGCCCCAACCAAAAGGCAAAGATTGGCCGATTGGATACAGAAACAAGACCCCTATATATGTTGTCTACAAGAGACCCACCTCAAACCTAGGGACACATATAGACTGAAAGTTAAAGGCTGGAAAAAGATATTCCATGCAAATAAAGACCAAAAGAAAGCAGGAGTGGCAATACTCATATCTGATAAAGTAGACTTTAAAATAAAGGCAGTGAAAAGAGATAAAGATGGACATTACATAATGATCAAAGGATCAATCGAGGAAGAAGAAATAACAATTATAAATATTTATGCACCTAACATAGGAGCTCCACAATATGTAAGGCAAATGCTAACAAATATGAAAGGGGAAATCAACAACAACACAATAATAGCAGGAGACTTTAATACACCACTCACACCAATGGATAGATCAACTAGACAGAAAAGTAACAAGGAAATTCAAACTTTAAATGAAACAATAGACCAACTAGACCTAATTGATATCTATAGGTCATTCCACCCCAAAACAAGGAATTTCACCTTTTTCTCAAGTGCACACGGGACCTTCTCCAGGATAGATCACATCCTGGGCCATAAATCTAACCTTGATAAATTCAAAAATATTGAAATCATCCCAAGCATCTTTTCTGACCACAATGCAGTGAGATTAGATATCAACTACAGGAGAAAACCTCTCAAAACTTCCAACATATGGAGGCTCAACAACACACTGCTGAATAACCAACAAATCACAGAAGAAATCAAAACTGAAATTCAGTTATGCATGGAAACGAATGAAAATGAAAACACAACAGCCCAAAACCTATGGGACACTGTGAAAGCAATGCTAAGGGGAAAGTTCATAGCAATACAAGCTCACCTCAGGAAACAAGAGAAAAATCAAATAAATGACCTTACTATACACCTAAAGCAACTAGAAAGGGAAGAGATGCAGAAGCCCAGGTCTAGTAGAAGGAAAGAAATCTTAAAGATCAGGGCAGAAATTAATGCATATATTATATTAATAAACAAATATATGTGTAAGTAAATAAATAGAAACCTCAGTTAAATAGAGTCAAGAGACCAGCAGGGGGAGCTGTCACACACTGTGATGACAGCAGAGCCCATCAGAAAAAGAAAGACTCCTATTTTTTTCCTGGTAAGGACTCAGCCAATGAAAAGCCATGGACGCTTTGTTTGCTCCAGCCCTCCTAGCTTCCTTCTCCCTTTATAAAAGGTGGTCTTTCCCCCTTGCCAGGCTTCCCTGGTGGCTCAGACGGTGAAGCGTCTGCCTACAATGAGGGAGACCAGGGTTCAATCCCTATTTCGGGAAGATCTCCTGGAGAAGGAGAAGGCAACCCACTCCAGTATTCTTGCCTGTAAAATCCCATGGCTGGAGGAGCATGGTAGGCTACATTCCGTGGGGTCGCAAAGAGTCGGACACGACTGAGCGACTTCACTCACTCACTTCCCCCTTGCCATCAGGAGACTTGTATGTGGCTTACCATGTTTGCAGACCCTAAATAACAATTCTCTGCTGATCCCAAATAAACTCATGTTTGCTGGAGAAATACCTGGCAGTTTATTTGTTAGAGGTTATGTGTACACATACATGTATACACCCAGACACATACACATACATACGGATTACAATGTAGCTTTCTGTGTAATGTTTGCTTGCTTGCTTGTTTACTGGCCATTGGGAAATACATACCTGCAAAACATGGCAAATCTGCGAGCTTTATTAATAGTGCAAGGTGTCTGAAAAGGATGATTGCCCCTGAAGAAACAATACTGTATTCTTTTTGTTGTCTATCCTTCAAACGACCCAGCTCTTCATAAGGTAGGGCCAGTTCCCTACATCTCAAGTTCATTGTATGATTTCCAACAAGTTCTATTATTCTCATAGTTACTTTAATTCTAAAGCTCCTCTTCAAAATATGGAGATTAACTTATTTTGGAAACTATATTTTCTGAGTAGATGCTCAAGGTACCATGAATAAAAACTGCTCAGAACCTGCAAAATATCCACTTACCTGACATCTCTTCAAAATGGATATGGGTTTACTTTATTAGATTTCCTGCTTGTCTGATAACACTTGAAGAATATTCCATTTGCTCATTTAAACTACTTTGTTTTGAAGTGTTTTGCTTGGAGCAAAAATAAAAGCTAAATTAATCACAGCTGCATATTCCTATCCAGTGACTTATGTGAAATGAAATTGATGACCTGCTCTTGGGTTATACAGATGGTTCTTGCTATGGAAATAAACTCCACATGTGAAAATTCACTTTGGCTAAATATATAAAGAGAAATATTTACCTGTTCCCAATCATGGTTAGTTAATAAAGTACCTTTTGGCCCCACCTTCTGCTGTCAAATCATCCTGATAAAAATAGTTCAGAACAGTTCAAAATGGCATCTTTGCTGTTTGCATTTATAATTTCTTAGATATGCTTCACTGATGAATAAAGGGATCAAACCTTCAGAGTGAGCAATTTTCAACACAGTAATTCAAAGGTTAGCAAGCCTTTTAAAATTATGTTTGTGCCTATAAACAACATTCCAATAATTCATTTACGTAAGTTTTTAATCAAGATCCAATTTGGGTGTTTAGAGTCCTCTCTCCTTCCTTCCAGAAACATTATATAAGCAGTGAAATACAGGCTTACAAGAGCCCCTAAGCTACAGTACCTCCTAAGAACACAAAGCAAACCATGTAGTTGATCAGGCATGACAGGCATCTTGAGGATATTTACTCAAAGATGTGATGTAGAGCAAAGGAAAAATAGCAAGAAAAGTCTAAAGAAAGGAATAAAGAAGAGTGGAAAGCCTCAGAACGGTTACAAAGTGGTTTATATTGTGTTCATTAAAAACAACACCTACACAGGCTCTCCCATCTCACCCCCAGGTGAGCTTGCCTCATGAGTCACTGTGTTAGGCCCAAGCAAATGGGCCCTATCAAAACTGATGTGCACAGTATCTTAGCCATCAAGATTCAGACACAGGTTATTAAGAAACCTCTGGCACTTAAGTATACTGATAAGGGCAACTTAGATGGAATTTCCCATCCCATCTACAAAATTGAGGAGTCTTTAAGCATGGAATTAATGATAAAGAAGCTCTGTCAGAGGAAGTATGACCTTATAACTTTCAAGGAGCTAAAAAGCATCTTCCCCACAGCAGTGAGTTTTCTTATTCAAAATTCCAGTATGTGCAGCTTTCTTAAACGATGCCCTTTCTTTAACAGTATTGGCTGCTGTTCACCACACTTTGGAAATGAATTGACAAAAAGGAAGGAAAATTTAGAAATAGAAAATGAAAGTGTAGCAAAGGACAGAGAGGATAAAAGATTTCTTTAACAAAGTCTTGGCAAGAGGAAGGAACCTGGGAAAGGGAAGGTCCTAGGACTGAGTTGAAGTGTGACAGCGTTGGAAGGTCATCGTCATGGAGAACCTGAGATGCGCCCTTTGTACTTTGGACAGGATCCTTGAAAAATAACTTTTCGAATATTGCAGACATCTAAAATGGTATCCCAGTCATCCACCATTTGTGCATTGCCCAGAGGTACCATATACATGGCTGCTGGAATAAGCCCTCTCCACTCCTTAAGGATGTCAGTAAATGAATAAAAATCAGTGCCAGTAGCAGAAATCTCACAGGTCCTTTTGGCTCCTTACCACTTGCTTTTGTTTCAAATCACCGTGTCTAGTTTCTGAGCTCATTGGTATTTGGTCAACCATTTTCAGTTTTTGTAACATATTTACTCTTCTCTACCAGAGCTGTAGCCCGAAATCTCCCCTCTTTCTCGTCAGTATAGAAGTTACTGCCTTTCTGCATCTTGGATAATGAGCTGAGGGTCAGGAAAAGTGAATCCGCAACTGAGACATCTAATCAGAAAGGATGCCAATTTGAATGTAGAACCAGACACAGAAAAACATCCCTCAGGATGCATCTTACCAAATTTGGATTCCTATCTTTCTTAGATCCAAAAGTTTTATAAAAGATGAAAAACATGTGGGTTGTAGGGTTTTATCTGCCTCCTGAAAGCCCAAAACCCTGTATTAAACTCAGGACAAAAAGGAATACTCATAATACTCTTGAGGGAAATACTATTTCCCCCAAGTAATGGAGGAAATCATTGCTCTTGTCCTCCAAATCCACATCATTGGTCTGATCTATAAGAATCTAGAAACAAAATCTTTTCTGCCTTAGAAAAAATCATTGATTCTTTCTGCCCAGAGTTCTCAGACTATCCTTTGGATCACTCCCCTTCGCTGGGTGCTTCCAAGGGGGATCTCTTCCACTCACCTCCTGTCTATAATTGAGGAAAGGGGAACCTCATGTTTTCCATAGAGACCTAACATGTATCTGTTAGTCGTTCAGTCGTGTCGGACTCTTTGTGACCCCATGGACTGTAACACCCCAGGTTCCCCTGTCCACGGCATTCTCTTCTCCAGGAGATCTTCCCAGCCCAGGGATTGAACCCGGGTCTCTTACATCACAGGCAGATTCTTTACCATCTGAGCCACCAGGGAAGCCCACAGAGACTTAATAGCTACTCTAGAGTTAGAAAGCCCTAGGTGATTTTGTTCCTCCCTACTTCTTCCCCCTCATTCTTTCCTCTCCTGCAAAAAGTCATTCCCTCCTGGTCTCTATACCTGTGATCCCATTTGCTTAGAATGCTCCATCTCCAGTTCTTTATACAACTGGGTTCTTCCATCACGTCAGTCGGATTCAAGGAGGCTTGCCTGACCATCCTATTGAAAGTAGCATCCCTTCACCCAGCAGATGTTTCCTATACCACTGTACTGATTATTGTCTTCAGAGCAGTTATCATGATTATTAGATTGGCTTCATTATTTTTTGTTTCTGCCCACTAAATTGTAAGATTTGTGAGAGCAGGACTCTAATCTAACCTGTTTACAGCTGCATCTCCAGTACCTGGCACAATGTCCAGCTCATGGTAAGTCCTTAGTAAATATCTTTGAGTGAATAAGTAAGTTAGTAAGTAGAAACACCTTATCCAGGGCCTCAAGCCTTGGGGGACCCAAATGACCTTGACAGTCAGACAGTCATTCGATGAACAGAAGTTTGAAACTTCGGTGCCACACACCACATGCTGCCCCATAAATGATAAACAGGAACACTGGCAGCTGGCATCCTGCCCATTGAAAAGCATCCATATATGGCCAGGTTTCTGCAGGAAACTGATGCGAATGGCTTAGTAAAGGGACCCTTTACAAAGTGGGGGCAACACAGAAGAGAAGAAACAACAGGTGTGGTAGTGCCGTGGGCAACAGCTGACCACATGAGGCGTCAGCATCCCAGAGACGAGGACACAGAGAAAGACGCAGCCAGGGAGCGGCGCCTTGGCAGTGACGGTGGGTATGTGCAGCTTCTTCCCTCTGCCTCCTCCTGCCCCTGGCTCGTCTGCTGATGCTTCTCCGTGGTGAGTCTAGGCTGGAGCAGGAGAGCAGGTGAGCCTGTGGAGGCACAAAGCAAGCTGAAGTGGATCTGGAGGGGCTGAGAAGGGTCCAGCACAGCACACATTGCCCAAGTTGCCAGTGAAAGCCAGGAGCTCTAAGGAGCTGACCAGCATCTGTCAAGAACCAGAGAAGCCACATATCCTGATTAAAAGCTTGGGCCCTGGAGCTGACAAGCGGGTCTGAATGCTGGTTCCTTCACGTACTAGCTGTCTAATTGAATTTATCAGTTGCCTTACAGGTAAAATGGGATTAGAGAGATTTGTCATGAGGATTAAATAACTTAAATAAGCTAATGTGTAAAATGCTTAGAAGAATGCCTGACATTCACTGTGTGTTGGCTTTTATGATAAACTTCCTCTTATTTCAGTGTCCTGATATGATATAGAATCTAGGCTCTCAGAACCAGCCTAAAATGATACAGATATTGATTGGCTAGGCCAGTGACTATAGATAGAGGACTTTAAGATAAATATATCCCAAGTGTTTTTAATTTTGAGGTTCGGGTTTGAGGTTTTTCTCTCTTTTCTTTCTTTCTTTTTTCTTTTTAAGTTAATGTACTCAAATAAAACACTGGCTGGCAGAGCACCTTTAATTTTCTATCATTAATGGATTGTGCTCTGTCTTTCCAGAGTCGAAGCTCATTTCTTGTTGTAACTTTCTAAAACCCTGAAGGTTTTGTTTGAAGCCCAACAGAATGGATATTTGTCCTGGGACAAATCCAAGGAAGTCTAGCGCCTGAAGAGAATTTCTAGGCTCTTCCAAGATCCTAATGAAGATGATGCCATGTAAAGTAGGTAGTACTCCCAGGAAACTCATACCCGTGGTCTCTTTTCCATCCACACCTGGAAGAAGCAGGGCTCTCTAGGACCCACTGGAGCGTTCTCCCATATTCCCCACAAGGAGATGAAAGCTGCCTTTCTTTGTTGCCTCTCCTTAGACCCTTGCAAATGCAGATCCACTAACTTTCTAGCAATCTATGGGTTACTGTAGAATGTTGTTCCAGAGACCGGTGATGCACACAGATCTGGGTTTATCCAGTTGTTTTCTTGATCATACAAGCCTGCCAACTGAAAAAGAGACGTGCCAGCAGAGTCGGATATGTGTGGGCGCGTGTGTAAGTTCACAATGCAGCAGCCACTTAGGATGCTTTCTCCCTCACCATCTCATTGGAAACATGGAAGGTCAGGGTCCAGTAATAGGTGGAGAATCCAGTGTCAGTTGTATAGAAGTGCTGTTCATTTGCTTAAAGTGTCTGTTTTGCCGTTTTATTTGACACAAATATTTAGAGGGCTTTCCTGAATTCACTTCCTACATCAGTCTACTGAACTCTAAAGTCCTAAACTTCTCTGTCCTGTAAGTTCAGGTTTTTCAGAAATCTATTCATGGACTCAGTCAGTCAGTTCGGTCGCTCAGTTGTTCCCGACTCTTTGCGACCCCGTGAACCACAGCACGCCAGGCCTCCCTGTCCATCACCAACTCCCGAGGTTTACCCAAACCCATGTCCATTGGGTCGGTGATGCCATCCAACCGTCTCATCCTCTGTCGTCCCCTTCTCCTCCTGCCCTCACACTTTCCCAGCATTGGGGTCGTTTCAAACGAGTCAGCTCTTCGCATCAGGTGGCCAAAGTATTGGAGTTTCAGCTTCAACATCAGACCCTCCAATGAACACCCAGGACTGACCTCCTTTGGATGGACTGGCTGGATCTCATTATAGTCCAAGGGACTCTCAACAGTCTTCTCCAGCACCACAGTTCAAAAGATTCATGGACTAGAGCTATTGACAAACCCAGGAAACTATCCTGCATAAACTGATGACAATAGATAAAAAGGTCAGTGGGGACTGTAATCACCAAGGTCAGGAAATATGTGTGCTCAACAGGATGCAGGGCCAAAGAATGCAGAGTGGGGTGCGGGAGATGAAACAGGATTAAATAAGGCTCGAAGTCAGAGCATGAGAAGAAAAACCAAAATAAACTAATGACCTACAAATGGAATTAATTCTATCAATGTTTAAAATCCTTAAAATTCAAAAATAAGACCAAATCTTGATCTAGTAAAGGTATCAAATATAGCGTGAATAAATTGAGAAACTTTAGGAGACCAAAAAATGTGAACTACAAGTAGAACTTCGGTATAAATATACTTAGTATTTGATATATCTACAGAACTGACAATGTGCATGGTATTTATTTTAACGACACGCAGATGCATTCCCTGCTCTAGATACAAAAGACCATAGCCAATAAATGCAAAAGTACATGTTATTTCACTTGCAATTTGTATATAATACATATTTTAAAATGTCAGCCTACAATTTGACTCAATTTTCTTTGTAAAATTCACAATTATGCAAACAGTAAGTACATTTAATTCTACATAATTACAGTGCAAAAAATACTTCCAGAAAAATATAAAATACATTTTTATTATATAGGACACATTTTTACTTTAGATCTAAAATATAAAACAATGAGTCCACAATAAAAATATCAGGCTCCAATTTTGAAAGTTATTCTGTTTTCTGGAAGTAAGAGTTTCCCTTTAATGAGCTGCTTGACACCCAAGTTTTATTATTTTTCCTGAAGCTTCAAGAAGTTACTCTCCTATAATCTAAAACAAGATCATATTTTGATATATTCTGAACAAAGAGGAGGATAGAGATTAAAAGCTTAATGTCACGGCGTTTCCTCTATACCCAGGTTTTACCATTTGCCGAACAGCTGCTCTTTGATTTTGACGACGATTTTGAGAAAACTGCATTTTTCCTTATGTTTCTTTTCATCATAAGGCTCTTATCTGCTTTTCTGAGTTGTTAGCATTTTTTGTGTTCCATCAGGGGCTTATTTTCTATTGTGTATTAGCACATGCACACACATGCACCCTTTCCTCCAGAATAATTAGACTCATTTGCCAGCTGATAGCTTCAGCTGGGCTTTAGAGTGGTGACTTAGGACAGAGTTTATTGTTATCTAATTACTCAGCTGCAAATGAAAGTGTGAATTTGGGTAGTCTTGCTTGGCCTTACTATGCTTTGCCGATAAAGAGAGAATTCATTAATTTTCTTCTTTGAACACAGGGTCTGGTCATTTCCTGCAGTGGCAATTGTTTTTATGTGTTGTAGTTTGATAGAAAAGTGCAAATGTGGGCCCACTTAATGTAGCTTTCATTCTAATTGCTAAACGTGGGTGAATCCAAAGTGGTGAGCGCTATGAAGGTAGTCAGAAAAAGCCTGAAGCTAGAGGTGTTACTAGAGAGGGGGACAAACAAGTTGACATTTCCACCGCCTTTTTGAGGGGCCAGGGGTCTAAAATCTGAGTTGGTAGTTGGTGCATACCTGTGCCATGCTGCCACCAAAACAAAGAAGCACACGTTTAGCACTGCCACCTATTTGGAGTGGGACATCAGCTAAGACAAGTAGAAGTGAGAAGCTTTGGAAACAGAAAACCGATCCACCCTGGACAACATTTTCCAAAGTGTGTTTGCTTTTAAGTTAATTGATGCTCAGAGATGAAAATTATTTCAGTATCAATTTAATGACCTTGGGACCTGGACAATGGCTTGACTTACCTGTAACTGGAGATAATTGTCACCCATGGCACTGGATTGTTCTGTCAGTCAGGTAAGATTGTTTAAGGGACTCAGCATGGGCCTCACATGGAGTTAGCTTGGTAAGTGGTAGACATGTCAGGACCCTTTGTATTCCCATGTGCACTGTTGTCTACAATTTAGTGTGATGTACAGTTTTCAGTACTTTCTGACTGCAGTTGACACAGCATCACTTACTTTTAACTTTTTCTCTTTTATGGGGGTATAGTTGATTAACAATGCTGTTTTAGTTTCATGTGAACAGCAAAGTGAGTCTGTTATACATATATATGTACCTATTTTTGTCAAATTCTTTACCCATTTAGGCTGTCATATGATGTTGAGTAGGGTTTCCTGCACTACACAGTAGGTCCTTGTTGGTTATTTTTAAATATATGTAGCAATGTATACATTTCAATCTGAAGCTCCCTAAGTATCCCTCCCCCATTTCCTCCTGGTAACCATAAGTCTGATCTCTAAGTCTGTAGCATCACTTAGTTCTCATTATGCATCCATGGGATTACTATTTTGAGGAAACATCTTTAGAAGACACATCTCAAGAGACAATGTTTTTTGTACAATATTACAAATATTAGTAGGTATTATAATACAAAGGTAATTTTGAGAGAGCAGCCAAGACAGAACAGACAGACTGAGCTCACCTCCTCTCATGAGCACACCAGAATCACAACTATTTGAAGAACAACCATCGGTGAAAACAACCAGAACCCACAGAAAGATGACTACTTAAAAGATAACCACAACCAAAGACATAAAAAAGGATCCATGGTGAGGCAGGTAGGAGGAGACCTCTGGGACAACATCAAACACATTGACAACCCCTTACTGGCATCCCAGGAGGAGAACAGAGAAAGGGCCTGAGAAAGTGCTTAGATAATAGCTGAAATTTTCCCAAACCTGGGAAAGGAAGCAGACACACAGGTTCACAAAGCAGAGAGTCCCAAACAGGATTACCCAAAGAGGAACACACCAAGAAAAATTGTAATCAAAATGACAAATTAAATATAGAGAACATTAAAAGCAATACAGGGAAAGCAACAAATAACATTTAAGGGAAACCCATTAAGGCTATCAGCTAGTTTTTCAACAGAAACCCTGAAGGTCAAAAGGGAGTGACATAATATATTTAAAATGATGCAAAGGGAAAACCTAAAGCCAAGAGTACTCTACTCAGCAAGGCTTTCTTTCAGATTTGATTGAGAGAGCAAAAGCTTTAAAGACAAGCAAAAGCATAAAAAATTGAATACCACTAAAGCAGATTTATAGCACAAGTTAAAGGAGCTATTCTAGGTAAAAAAAGAAAAGGCTAGAAACAAGAAAATTGTGAAATGAAAAATTTCATCAGTAAAAGCAAACATACAGAAAGGAATCATCCACACACAAAGCTAGTAGAGAAGTTTGAAGACTAAAGTCATATAATCATCTGTATCGACAATAAGCAATTAAGGGATAAACAACAAAATATGTAAAATATAACATCAAGCAGTAATCATAAGGGGAGGAGGGTACATGTGCCAGGTATTTAAAATGCATATCAAATTAATAGATCAGCAATTTAGACATGTATATTGTTGTTCAGCTGCACAGTCATGTTCAATTCTTGCAACCTCATGGACTGCAGCACGTCAAGCTTCCCTGTCCTTCACCACCTCCCAGAGTTTGCTCAAATTCCTGTCCATTGAGTCAGTGATGCCACTCAACAATCTCATCCTCTGTCATCCCCTTCTCCTCCTGCCTTCAGTCTTTCCCAGCATCAGAGTCTTTTCTAATGAGTCACCTCTTCACATTTGGGGCCCAAGAAAATAAAATCTGTCACTGCTTCCATTGTTTCCCCATCTATTTGCCATCTATATGAGGTTTTTGTTTCCCCATCTATATGAGGTGATGGGACCAGACGCTATGATCTTGATTTTTTGAATGTTGAGCTTTAAGCCAGCTTTTTTATTCTCCCACTTTCTGCCATTAGGGTGATGTTATGTATATATCTGGGGTTGCTGATATTTCTTCTGGAAATCTTGATTCCAGCTTGTGCTTCATCCAGCTTGACATTTCTCATGATGTACTCTGCATATAAGTTAAATGAGCAGGGTGACTACATACAGCCTTGACATACATATATAGAGAGCCATAGACACACATGTACACAGACTGTTATACATAAACATCATGGTAACCACAATCCCAAAATCTATAGTATATATACACACACAGAAGTAAAAAGAATTCAAACATAACTCTACAGATAGTCATCAAATCACAAGAGAAGTGAAAAAAAAAAGAATAATGGGAGAAAAAGACAAAAAAAAACCCCTCAAAACTATGAACAGAATGGCAATAAGACTATACACATTTATAATTACTTTATTTATTTATTTATTTATTTTTATTAGTTTTGCCATACAATGACATGATATCACCATGGGTTTATATATGCTCCACCTCCAGGACCCCCCTCCCTCCTCCCTCCCCCAGGGAAATCTTGTTGCACCAGCCCCGAGCATCAATCCTGGGCTGGCGATTGATTAGACATATGGTAATTAACATGTTTCAATGCCATTCTCCCATATCATCCCACCCTTTCCCTCATCCACAGAGTCCACAAGTCTGTTCTATACATCTATGTTCCTTTTGCTGTCTCGCATGCTGGGTTCTCGTTACCGTCTTTCTAAATTCCATATATATGCGTTAATATACTGAATTGTTGTTTTTGCTTCTGGCTTACTTCACTCTGAATAATGGGCTCCAGTTTCGTCCATCTGAGTAGAACTGTTTCAAATGATTTTTTTTTAATGCTGAGTAATATTCCATTGTGTATATGTATAATTACTTTAAATGTAAATGGATTAAATGCTCCAGCCAAAAGACATTGAGTGACTGAATGGATATAAAGATAAAAACCTTTATATGTATATTGCCTCCAAGTAACCCACTTAAGATCTAGAGACATATACAGACTGAAAGTGAAGAAACGGAAAAAAAATACTACATGAAAACTGGAAATCAAAAGAAATCTGGAGTAACAATGCTTCAGTTCGGTTCAGTCACTCAGTGGTGTCCGACTTTTTGCATTCCCATGAACCGCAGCACACCAGGCCTCCCTGTCCATCACCAACTCCCAGAGTCCACCCACACTCATGTTCATTGAGTTGGTGATGCCATCCAGCCATCTCATCCTCTGTTGTCCCCTTCTCCTTCTGCCCCCAACCCTTCCCAGCAAAAGGATCTTTTCCAATGAGTCAACTCTTCACATGAAGTGGCCAAAGCTTATATCAGACAAAATAGACTTTAAAATAAAGACTGTTACAAGGAACAAAGAAAGACAACACAAAATAATCAAGGGATCAATCCCAAACAAGATATAACAATTGTAAATATATATGCACCCTGCATGGTAGTGTCCTAATATATAAGGCAAAAAAAAAAAAGGAAAAGTCAACAGTAACACAGTAATAGTGGAGGACTTTAACAACCCATTTACACAAAGGACAGATAATCCAGAGGGAAAATCAATAAGGAAACACAGGTCTTAGTGACACATTAGACCAAATGAACTTAACTGATATTTAAAGAGCATTCCATTCAAAAGCATCAGATTCAAAGCTCACACAGAAACAGTCTTCAGGATTGATAACATATTGAGCTACAAAGCAAGCTTCAGTAACTTAAGAAAACTGAAGTCATGCCAAGAATCTTTTCTGATAATTATGCTCTGAGACTAAAAAATCAACTGCAAGAACAAAACTGTGAAAAACAAAATGTGTGGAGGCTTAAAAATAACTAAGGGCTCACTGAAGAAATCAAAAGGGAAGTAAGAAAATAAGAAAATACCTGGAGGTCCAGTGGTTGAGACTTCACCTTCCAATGCAAGGGGTGTGTATTTGTTCCCTGCTTGGGGAGCTAAGAAAGATCAGTAATATACCTGTGTACTTATGGTTAATTAATCTATAACAAAGGACGCGAGACTTTACAATGGAGAAAAGAAAGTCTCTTCAGTGAGCAGTGCTGGAAAAACTCAACAACTACATGTAAAACAATAAAATTAGACCATTCTCTAACACTGTGAACATTAATAAACTCAAATAGGTTAAAGACCTAAATGTAAGAACAGGTACTATAAAATTCCTAGAGAAAAACATAGGCAGAAGACTCTATGACATAAGTTGCAGCAATATCTTTTTGAATCAGTCATCTAGAGTAATGGAAACAAAAGCAAAAATAAATAAATGGAACCTAATTAAACTTAAAAGCTTTGCACCATAAAGGAAGCATAAACAAAATGAAAAGACAACCTACAGAATGGGAGAAGATACTTGCAAACAATGCTACTGCCAAGGGATCAAGTTCCAAAACAAACAAAGAGCACATACAAGTCATTATCAAAAATTTTTAAAAAATAAGCAGAAGATCTAAGTAGAGATTTCTCCAAATCACATATTTAGTGAACAACAAGCATATGAAAAAATTCTCAACATTACTAATTATTAGATAAATGCAAATCAAAACTATAATGAGGTGAAACCTCATACCCATCAGAAAGGCCATCATCAACATGTCAGAAAGGCTATTGAAAAGATGTCTACGAATAATAGAGTATGGAGAAAAGGAAACTCTCTTATCCTATTGGTAGGAATGTAAATTACTGCTGCCACTATGGAGAATGGTATGTAGGGTCCTCAAAAATCTAAAACTAGAGTTACCATATGATTAGCCACATATTTATTGGGTATATATTCAGAAAACATGAAAGCTAATTCAAAAGATACAAGTACCCCCATGTTCATAGCAGCACTATTTACTATAGCCAAGACATGGAAGGAATTTAAGTTCCTATTGATGTACGAATGGACTATGTGTTTATGTGTAATACATACACAGATATACACACACAGTTATACACACACACAGTCAGCTATAAAAGACCCATATCTCTTAATGGAATCTAAAAATTGGGTTCTGTCCCTGGGTCGGGAAGATCCCCTGGAGAAGGGAAAGGCTGCCCATTTCAATATTCTGGCCTGGAGAATTCCATGGACTGTGTAGTTCTTGGGGTTGCAAAGAGTCCAACAAGACTGAGTGACTTTCATTTTAACTTATTTCATTTACAAAACAGGAACTGGCTTACAAACAATAGAAAATAAACTTTGGTTACCAAAGTGTTAATGGGGGTACAAATAAGGAGTTTGAGGTTAACAGATACACACTCCTGCTGCTGCTCTTGCTGCTGCTAAGTCACTTCAGTCATGTACGACTCTGTGCGACCCCATAGACGGCAGCCCACCAGGCTCCCCCGTCCCTGGGATTCTCCAGGCAAGAAGACTGCAGTGGCTTGCCATTTCCTTCTCCAATGCATGAAAGTGAAAAGTGAAAGTCGCTCAATTGTGTCCAAATCTTAGCGACCCCATGGACTGCAGCCCACCACGCTCCTCCATCCATGGGATTTTCCAGGCAAGAGTACTGGAGTGGGGTGCCATTGCTTTCTCCAAGATACACACTACTATATATAAAATAGATAACTTACAACATCCTACTGAATAACACAAGGAACTATATTCAATATCTTGTAATAAACTGTAATAGAAAAGAGTCTGAAAAAGAATATATATATATATATGATTCACTTTGTTGTCTACTCAAAACTAAAACAACATTGTAAATTGTACTTCAGTTAAAAAGGTAATTTCACATAAATCAAATAAAAGCAAGTTAATTAATAAATACAAATTAGAACAGATTTGTAGATAGTGTGAACCCTCTTCAGCCAGTTCGCAGTTGTTTAAAATCGTTAGGAGCGCGGCGGCCAGGTTTTCTTTCTCGCGGTCGCGTGTCCGGAGGGTCCGAGCGCAGGTCTCGCCTTTGGCCTGCGGCGTGAGAGCGGGGTGCGTACGAACTGCAGCAGCCGGAGTCGCGGCAGGACGGGCATTTAGAAAGTTTCTTCCCCTCTTTGACCGAGTATTAGTTGAAAGAAGTGCCGCCGAGACTGTAACCAAAGGAGGCGTTATGCTTCCAGAAAAATCACAAGGAAAAGTATTGCAAGCAACGGCGGTAGCTGTTGGATCAGGCTCTAAAGCAAAGGGTGGAGAGATTCAACCAGTTAGTGTGAAAGTTGGAGATAAAGTTCTTCTCCCAGAATATGGAGGCACCAACGTAGTTCTAGACGACAAGGATTATTTCTTATTTAGAGATGGTGACATTCTTGGGAAATATGTTGACTGAAATAAGTCACTATTAAAATGGCATCACGTGAAGCCGCCCATTCCACTGAAGTTCTGAAATCTTTCATCATGTAAATAATTTCCATGTTTCTCTTTTATAATAAACTAATGACATCCAAGCTAATGACATCAGTGTCTAAAATTTAGTTTCACTGTACTGATACAAACATTTCCAAATAAAAATATATGAATCAAAAAAAATAAATAAAATCGTTAGGAAACAACCACTTAAGTCATTAGTATAGCTTTGTCAAGTCACCAGACAAATTCCTTCTTCCTTCTTGCTTCTCACAGCCCCAAACATTCTTTTTTTTTTTTTTTTAACACCGGCTTTCATTCTTGGCTGCTAAGGACTTCCTCTTCCACCGTGAATGTAGAGTTTTTGACATTATCCCCATGGTCATACAAATAGTCATTCTGATTTAATACATTTATTAAGAGGATTAATTTTTATATATATAATTTTCCATACACTGCCTTTTGATATTTTTCCATCTTGTCATAATCCAGAAGATGGAGAGGGGAAAAGGAAGCAGCTCTGTTTGTGTTCCTATTGTGTGTGCTCCTCAAGTGTGCCCCGCCCTGACCTCGCTTCATCACACACCCTACTAAATGGAATGTTCCTCCTTAGGGCTGATGGGGACTCCATCATCCACTGGGGTCAAGAGTGGTCCTTCCCTACCAGTTACCCACTTTGCCCTTGGGATTAAAGTGAAAAGTGAAAGTGTTAGTCGCTCAGTTGTGTCTGACTCTTTGTGACCCCATGGACTGTAGCCCGCCAGGATCCTCTGTCCATGGGATCTCCAGGCAAGAATACTGGAGTGGGCTACTACGCCTTCCTCCAGGAGACTCTTCCAGTCCAAGGATTGAACCCAGGTCTCCCACATTGAAGGTATATTCATTGCCATCTGAGCCACCAGGAAAGCCCTTGGGATTAAGTCAGTTGTCAAATGCTATAGGACCTGTCCTCATATCTGCTGACCCATCCCCACTGCTAAGTCATGAGGCTAAGTTTAGATCCTTTTCATCCCTTACCTTTACCATCTGAGCCACCAGGGAGACAGCGAAGATTCTACCTACAATGCAGGCGACCCAGGTTCAATCCCTGGCTTGGGAGATGCCCTGGAGAAGGGAATGATACCCCACTCCAGTATTCTTGCCTGGAGAATTCTGTTAACAGAGGCTACATTCCTTGGGTCGCAAAGAGTCGGACACAACTGAGCGACTAATGCTTTCACTTTTATCCCTTACCTGAAAATATCTTCCTACCTTTTTTCTCTGTCTTATATATATTCACACACACACACATATATGTATATATATATATATAGATATCTCTCTATATATTTGCTTATGCAAGATGCATATGTGTGTGTGCATGTATGTGCGTGCAAGCTAAGTCACTTCAGTTGTGTTCAACTCTTTGTGACTCTATAGACTATAGCTCCTCTGTCCATGGGATTCGCCAGGCAAGAATACTGGGATGGGTTGCCACACCCTCCTCCAGAGGATCTTCCTAATCCAGAGATTGAACCCACATCTTTTATGTCTCCTGCATTGGCAAGCCTGTTCTTTACTGCTAACTCCACCTGGGAAGTGTGTGTGTGTTGATGTTGTTAAGTCATGTCCAACTCTTGTGACCCCATGGACTGTAGCCCACCATTCTCTTCTGTCCATGGGAGTTCTCAATCAAGAGTACTGAAGTGAGTTGCCATTTTCTCCTCCAAGGGATCTTCCCAACCCAGGGATCGAACCTGTGACTCCTAAATTTGCAGGTGGGTTGATTCTTTACCACTGAGCCTCCAGGGAAGTCCAAAATGTTTATAGTTGAGAACATTTATATAGATATGTGTGTGTCACACAGATACATACATTCATATCATGTAAATATATCATATATATATACACACATTTACATAACAAGTAAAATTGTATTTGCAAATATAAATACATAATGTATACACACACAACACCTTCTCAGCTATAAGCATCTGAAAAGTGAGCCTTTGTCTAATCATTTTTGGTCTCCTCCACAGTACATAGTAGGGAGAATATAGCCATGACAATGATGTATATTAGGGAGGGAGGTACAATGAACAGGAGAAGCAGAAAGCAGACAAGCACTATATGATGTAACATATTAACGTTATGTTCTATGACCTTTCAAATGCTGTCAATTTATAGTCACAAAGCAGAGAAAATGCACGTGTTTTGCCTTTTTCATTATATGGTTTTCACAAATCTCTTTTTAATGACCCTTTATTCTCTGGAGGCCACAAATCTGGTTGTATTTTGTGCAAACAAATGAAATGCTTCCTATGTCAAAGCTTGAAGCCATATTTCTGTTTGAGGCAAAGCTTCCAAAGGTACATACTGGGTTAAATCAACTCCTTGACTGGAGGGGACTTCAAACCATCCAAACCTCATTTTATAGATAAGGAATTGAGAGACTGCAAGCTAATCAATCCAGAGCCATGCAGTTATTTAATTATCATTATATTTAGGATTAGTATCCAAGCCTAATACCTCATATTTCCATAGTTCTTCTTGATGGGCGAATATGGTAGAATTTTGGTTTGGTTTTTCCTAGGTCTGTATTTCTCTGCAATGCTTACTCTGGTATCTGTGTATCTGTGGTAGTGTAATACCAACTGTGGACTGGAACGCTGTATTATTTCTTTAAAGTAAATTTCCTCTGCCAGTTGGCCGAGCAAAATTGTATCTCTTCTTTTAGATTGAAATTGAATTATATTCCAGTGTAAAGTGTTGCAGCAGGTAAGAAACTATAACAAAGCAAAAAGAACAGAAGAAATAATAGTAGGCTCCAATTAAAGCACCAGAGGAAATTACAGAAGCTAGACCAAAAGGGTTTCATTTTAGCTCTGCGAGAAAGGAAGATGATTCAGTCTACTTGATAACTGGCCAAATCTACTTTAATTATAAATTTTGAATCACCATCTAAGCTAGTCTAGCCTCTGATTTATGAACTAAATGGTACTAAAAGAAATTTGCCCATATCAAACATTGTTAATGAGATTTCTTGACATAAAAAGATATTATTGGCATCACCCTTCCAAGAGTTTAAAGAATATCTTGAAGTCATATGAGCAGTAGCAATTTTCCATTTTTTGGTTGTTAAACAGTCCTCTGTTTTTTTTATATTCTTTTATTTATAGCTTATTATGCACCTACTATGTGTCAGCTATGCTTTAAAAAAGAACACATCATCTTTTTTTCTCAAAACTATTACTGAAAAGCTGCATTTCACCTGACAACTGCTGTCTATGCACAAACTAAAAACAGTCACGTCATTTCAAAGCCAGTTTCACGCCTGTGTCTCCATGGGTGACATAAATCAGCCTGCATCCTTCTTCTTGTCTCATCCTGGCTTCGTTCCATGGCCTGCCGTGTCTTCTGTGTCTCTGTCATTGCTTTTGTCCCAGACCCTTCTTTCTTAAGACAGAGTTCCTGGATCATTTTTACCAGTCGGCAGCAGGCTCACACAGAACAGTGTGGAGGCAACCCATGTTTTCTAATTTAAAGGTTGACTAGGTGCCTTTGTAGCAGAGGGGAGTGGCTTTTGTTTGTTTTGTAGTTTTCTTTTCACAGGTTCCCAATAGGAGGTGGACAAGGTGGTTCCCGGAAAGAAAGGGAGGAAGGAATTGCTGCAGTCATAAGCCCCTCTGCACAGATTATCCTGTAGAAGCCACCTCCACCCGAGCCCAGGGGTAAGGTTTCCCTTTCTTGGATGTCTAGCAAAAGCCTCTGCCTGCAGGCTTGTACCACAGCTGCAGTGGTACGCCCTGTGGAATTCTGGGTCTCCACTTTTCCCATTTCCAGTCTATGGTGACTCCAACCTATAGACCCATACCTTTGGCTTAGAGTCAAGGTTTCCCTTTTATGAAATGAAACAGGTTACAATGGCTAGCTGTTCACCTGAGGCATTTTTTTCTTCCTTCTTCCTGGGCACTCACGTGGACTACAATCCTGAGCCCCCCTTTCCCTTTGGCATATCATGTGACTTAGTTCTAGCCACTAGAATGTGGCAGAAGGAGCCACGTGACCCCTGCTGTTGTTCAGTTGCCAAGTCGTGTCCAACTCTGCCACCCCATAGGCTGCAGCACGCCAGGCTTCCCTGTCCTTCACTATCTCTTGAGTCTGCTCAAACTCATGTCAGTCATGGCTCTCATGGCATGAGATGTCACCATCTGTTGTCCCCTTCTCCTGCCCTCAGTCTTTCCCAGCATCAGAGTCTCTTCCAGTGACTTGGCTCTTCACATCAGGTGGCCAAAGTATTGAAGTTTCAGCTTCAGCATCAGTCCTTCCAATGAGTATCCAGGGTTGATTTCCTTGAGGATTGACTGGTTTTGTCTCCTTGCAGTCCAAGGGACTCTCAAGAGTTTTCTCCAGCACCATGATTCGGAAGTACCAGTTCTTAGGTAATCAACCTTCTTTATGCTTCCAACTCTCACATCCTTACATGACTACTGGAAACACCATAGCTTTGACTATATGGACCTTTGTCCACAAAGGGATGTCTCTGCTTTTTAATATACTGTCTAGTTTTGTCATAGCTTTCCTTCCAAGGAACAAGCTCTTCTAATTTCATGGCTGCACTCACTGTCTGCAGTGATTTTTGGAGCCCAAGAAAATAAAGTGTATCACTGTTCCCACTTTTTCCTCATCATTTTCCATGATGTGATGGACTGAATGCCATAATCTTTGCTTTTTTTCATTAATATCCATTCTCTGACCCAGGTTTCTATTACTTATTTCTGTTACTTATCTCACTCAAGGGTATTATGTAATTAGAGATGACTTCAGTACATTCTCCATCACTATTTAATCAAATTTTGGCCATATTCCCAGCATTAGGCACGATTCACTTAAACTGATTCTCAAATTCCTTCTGCTAGCTGGGTCTCTGACATTTAGCAGCTCCTCTTGGTGTGTGACTTCTGTCATGTAGATTACTTTATTTTAGCAAATTTACTTTTCCCCTAAAAGTTGGTATGTGGATCAGCAGCGCTGGATCAGTTAGAACAGAAGAATTCATTCCTATTGAAGTAGAATCTGCATTTTAACAAGATTCCCGGGTGGTTTGTATACTCTTAACGTGTGACAAGCAATTCTCTTTCTCTGAAGAAAAGCTGATTTCTTTTTATTTTATTTTATTTATTTTTTTATTTGTTATTTTATTTATTTTCTTTATATTGTCGTGTTGGTTTTGCCATACATTGATTCTTTAGCAAGATTTGTTGCTATGGTTCTTGTTGTTGTTGCTTTATTTGTTTTCTCTTTTGCTTTGTCCACTTGGCTTGCGGCATCTTAGTTCACTGACCAGGGACTGAACCCTGGGCCCTGGTATGGACGGCGTGGTGTCCTAACCACTGGTCCACCAGGGAATTTCCTAGCAATACTGTGATTGCCACAAGTTACAGAGGAACATAGTAATACACTTTGCATAGGACGGCAAGTTAACCAACAATGGATTTAACTGTTTCCAAGTGAATCTACTGTGAAACCAACCAAGCTGTTCTGAGGATTTTGCTTTTCATGTGAAAATTTGTTCTTGAGATTGAGTTTGAAAGAATGTATGCTGTTGGCTATCACTTAACAATGATTCACTTGAGACATTGCACCAGACTTTTGCAGTTTTCCATTCAGCAAGAAGTGGGCCAACTGAAATGATGAAGGAAGTCTTATCTCCTTAACTTTCAAAATCTTCATCTCTATTGCAGACAATGGGGGTGGGGGGCTAAAGTTGCCAGATAAAATACAGGACACCCAGTTAAATATGAAAGTCAAATGAATAAGAAATGCCTTTTCAACATTAGTGTGTCTCAAATATTGCATGAGACATTCTTATATTAAATATTCATGGCACATGATTATACTAAAAATTACTCATTTTTTATCTGAAGTTCAAACTTAACTGCATGTGTTATATTTTTATTTGCTAAGTCTGGCAGCCATAGAGAAGGCAAAACTTGAAAGAGGCAAATTAATGGGAAATCAGAAGATAGTATTTGAATATCATTATTTATATTTTAACGTAAAATATAAAGGCACCCTTTGAGCCTCCAGAGATCACTTTCTTGGTATCAGGGCAGCCAAATTTATTCCCACCAAACTGGTGAAGAAAGCAAATGGAAGAGACTTTGATTTTGCATTAATCCAGGTATTGCTTTTAAGAATATGTATACCCTTGATGTAACACATCAAGCACCAGTCCAAATCTCAAATCAATCGCTGTGGTATGAGAAAACCAGGTATGTTACCAGGCAATTAGCTGTTGACAGCTGCTAAGTTCAGCAGAGATATGTGCATCTATGTTCTTTGAGATGTTAAATTCTGGTAGCTTTGACTGCACAGCTGTCGAGAGTAGGATTCCTGCAACATATTATAATCAACCGTCCTGTCCAAGAGCACCTGTGGCTCTTTAGGTGGAAGAAATAGGAAAACACTTGCTAATTCTGCCTTACAACTCAACCTGAATTGAATTTGACAATTATTCCAAAATTCATCATTTTCCAGGTAACCAGTTTCTTCAGCAGCTTAGATGATTTGAGGAACTCATAAATTGGATGGTAATTAATTTCTTGGGTAACTTATTCCTATGAATTCAGACCAGCTTAGGCTATAAAGTGCTCCTGGGTAATTGTAAAGTGAATTATGTCAGAGCAATGTTTTGCATCAGCAGTTTTTTTTTTTAATAAAATTAAATGCTGCAAGCAAACTGTTAACAAGTCTAATTCTTTTCAGCATATCATATTTTGCATCATCTGAAGATGGGGAAGTTTTGTCTGTGGTAGATGGCAGAGTTGAACACTCAATTGAGAAATCCATACCTCAGGATAGATTTCCCCTTATGAATTCTTTTCTGTTGGTTATTTCAACATTGTAACTGTCACCGAAAAAATTACTCCTGTTTATAACAACTATTTAGTGTGAAAAATATCAAACAACTACAAAAGCAGAGAATATGAAACTCCCAGGTACCCAGAGCCCATCAGCACAGTTTTCTCTTTCTCTCCATTTCCTCACTTCCAAGTGGGATGGCTTGAAAGTAAATTTTAGACATCTTCTCTCACCTGTGTATATTTCAGAATTCATTTGAAAGGCAAGGATTTCCCTTTTAAAATATAGCCACTCTATTACCATTGTTAATCACTGCTGTTTGTGACTGCTGCCATGAAATTAAAAGACACTTGCTCCTTGGAAGAAAAGTTATGGCCAACCTAGACAGCATGTTAAAAAGCAGAGACACTACTTAACCATCAAAGCTATGGTTTTTCCAGTAGTCATGTATATATGTGAGAGTTGGACTACAAAGAAAGCTGAATGCCGAAGAATTGATGCTTTGGAACTGTGGTGTTGGAGAAGATTTGAGAGTCCCTTGGACTGCAACCAGTCCAAGGGAGATGGAGATCCAACCAGTCCATCCTAAAGGAAATCAGTCCCAAATATTCATTGGAAGGACTGATGCTGAAGCTGAAACTCCAATACTTTGGCCACCTGATGCAAAGAACTGTGTCATTGGAAAAGAACCTGATGCTGGGAAAGATTGAAGGTGAGAGGAGAAGGGGACGACAGAGGATGAGATGGTTGGATGGCATTTCCAACTCAATGAACGTGAGTTTGAGTATACTCTGGGAATTGGTGATGGACAGGGAGGCCTGGTGTGTTGCAATCCATGGGGTCGCAAAGAGTCAGACATGACTGAGTGACTGAACTGAAAGAACAATTTCATATCAACCATCTAGTGGTCATAGTGGTTTCTGCAGTTTACTTGTTTAAACTGGTATCAAAACAAGGGCTTGATTCATCTATATGTTTCTCGTCCTTTTTTTCTACTTGCTTATATTTTGCTGTTAATAAACTAGGTACTTATCCTGTAAAATTAGTAGACTGCATTCCTTTGCCATGTTCTTCTGTCCCTTCAGCTGAGTCATTAAGTCATGTCCAATTCTTTGTGACCCCATGGACTGCAGAGCACTAGGCTTCCTTGTCCATCACTGACTCCAGGAGCTTACTGAAACTCATGTCCATCGAGTCGATGATGGCATCCAACCATCTCATCCACTGTCATCCTCTTCTCCTCCCACCTTCAACCTTTCCCAGCATCAGAGTCTTTTCTAATGAGTCACTTCTTTTCATCAGGTGGCCCAAGTATTGGAGTTTCAGCTTCAACATAAATCCTTCCAATGAATATTCAGGACTGATTTCCTTGAGGATTAACTGGTTGGATCTCCATGCTGTGCAAGCGATTCTCAAGAGTCTTCTCCAATAACACAGTTGAAAAGCATCAATTTTTGGACACTCAGCTTTCTTTATGGCCCGATTCTCACATCCATACATGACTACTGGAAAAACCATAGCTTTGACGAGATGGACCTTTGTTGGTAAAGTAATGTCTCTGCTTTTTAATATGCTGTCTAGCTTGGTCATAGCTTTTCTTCCAAGGAGCAAGAGTCTTTTAATTTCATGGCTGCAGTTATCATCTGCAGTGATTTTGGAGCCCAGGAAAATAAATTCTGTCACTATTTCCATTGTTTCCCCATATATTTGCCCTGAAGTGATGGGACTGGATGACATGATCTTAGTTTTTTGCAGGTTGAGTTTTAAGCCAGCTTTTTCACCCTCCTCTTTCACGTTCATCAAGAGGTTCTTTAGTTCTTCACTTTCTGCCATAATGGTGGTGTCAGATGCTTATCTGAAATTATAGATATTCCTCCCGGCAATCTTGATTCCAGCTTGTGGTTCATCTAGCTTGGCATTTCACATGATGCACTCTGCGTATTAGTTAAATAAGCAGGCTGACAATATACAGCATTGATGTACTTCTTTTCTGATTTGGAACCAGCCCCTTATTCCCTGTAAATCGGTACTTAGAGCTAGAGGTTTTCATCAGCATTAGGTTTAATTATTTTGGCAAAATTATTTCATAGGTGGTGGTGTGCCCTTCCATCAGGAGGTACATAAAATCTGATTGTTTATATGTTTATGCCATGATACCTGTAAAATAGTGCTGTGAAAATTCATTTAGTAACTGGGATAGTTGGATAAGGAGACACTTCTCCTCATTAACTATTTTTGCTTATGGGGAGGCCTTGTACATATGGAAAAAGTAAAAAGTAAAATTGTTGTTCGTTCAGTTATGTCTGACTCTTTGCAACCCCATTGATTGTAGCCCTCCAAGCTCCTCTGCCCATATAATTCTCCAGGCAAGAGTACTAGAGTGGGTATCCATTCACTTCTTCAGGGGATCTTCCCAATGCAGGGATCAAACTTGGGTCTCCTCCATTGCAGGCAGATTCTTTATTGTCTGAACTACCAGAGAAGTCCAGTACATATAGAGAAAGCAGAAAATGCTATATTCTTTCACTTTATTTATAAGTTTTCAAAATTATGTTTAGCTTTCTTAATACACTTGCTTCAAAGGCGATCAATATGATTTTTTTTAAAATTGTCATTGTATACTCATTGACTTAAAGATATTTCATGTCTATTACCATTAGCATCCTTTTGGGTGCTCATATTGTTCTAGTAGAGACTATTCAAATTGTCTTATGAGTCTTGTTGACATGATCCTAATAGTCTATGGTAACTTCATTTTGTTTTGTTTTTCTTTCTGGTATACCAAGATGTTCCAGAATCATTCTAACAGATTTCTTGCTCACACCTGGAATAAGTCATTTTTCCAGGGAGCCTTGGATCATTTTAGTGAGAAATGGTATTTTGAGACAGCAATCTAGTTGCTATTCTTTGTTACCAGGCAGGACTCTACTTCTAGGCACTTTAAGAAATATGAAGTTTTGAGATTTTTTCCTCTTGTAATTTGCATAATTTGCCATTTTGTAGTTTCATGGATATTGGTAGAAAAAAGCGATTCCTGCATCAAAGATGAACAGTTTATTACTCAACTCAGCAGAAGCAGCCAGAGTGTCAGCATTTCTGCATCAGTATCCCCATCTTCCCATTTCTTGCACTGTGGGCCAGGTGATGCTGCATAGGAGTGGCATGTGTGATGCTGAGCTTAGAAAACCTGAATATTTTCAAATGAGTGATAAGCATCCTTGCCCTGAGCTCTGAAGGAAAACTCTGTCTTCATCTTTCAAGGCTTTTCTCTATATATGCTTAGTCACTCAGTCATGTCAAACTGTTTGCAACCCCCGGACTGTAGCCCACCAGGCTCCTCTGTCTATGGGGTTCTCCAGAAAAGAATACTGGAGTGAGTTGCCATGCCCTCCTCTTTGCTCTATATAAACATACTGAAATGAGAGTTGGAAACAAAGGGCAGTCAGTGCCTCTGCTCACAAGATGCACAAAACTTGGAGACACTCATGGAATATTATATCCCAACAGGTGTTTTTGGTGGACATTTAAAGTTAGCAATGAATCCATTCAGACATTTCCAATTCAAATTCAGGACAATAATGCTTTTACTTAACTTACTGGTGTACGTTTGTGTTTTCTTTACCACATGCCCATGTCCCAACCTCATGGACCCTAAAAAAATCATTCATTTTCCTTGTCTAAATCAAGGAAATAATATTCAAAATACAAATACCAACACTGGCACTGAAAACATAAATAATATTATTATCATAACAGGTAAACTATTTTTGCCTCTGTTCTTAAGGGTATACATGCAAGAATATACAATCAACTGATGAAACAAATGGCCTCAAACTTATGGTTACCAAAGGGGAAAGGAGGGAGAGATAAGTTAGGAGTTCAGAGTTAGCAGACGCATACTACTGAATATAAAGGAGATAAACAACAAGGTCCTACTGTCTAGCACAGGAAGTTACATTTAATATCTCGTAATAACTTATAATAGGAAATAATCTGAAAAAGAATACGCACACACAAACATATGTATATATGTATTCAATTCAGTTCAGTCGCTCAGTCATACCTGACTCTTTGCAACCCCATGGACCACAGCACACCAGGCCTCCCTGTCCATAACCAACTCCTAGAGTTTACCCAGACTCATGTCTATTGAGTCCGTGATGCCACCCAACCATCTCATCCTCTGTCATCCCCTTCTCTTCCTGCCTTCAATCTTTCCCAGCATCAGGGTCTTTTCAAATGAGTCAGTTCTTCACATCAAGGTGGCCAAAGTATTGGAGCTTCAGCTTCAGCATCAGTCCTTCCAATGAATACCCAGGACTGATCTCCCTTAGGACAGACTGATTGGATCTCCTTGAAGTCCAAGGGACTCTCAAGAGTCTTCTCCAACATCACAGTTCAAAAGCATCAATTTTTCAGTACTCAGCTTTCTTTGTAGTTCAACTCTCACATCCATACATGACTACTGGAAAAACTGTATCTTTGACTACATGGACTTTGGCTGGCAAAGTATTATCTCTGCTTTTTAATATGCTATCTAGATTTGTCATAGCTTTTCTTCCAAGGAGCAAGTGTCTTTTAATTTCATGGCTGAAGTCACCATCTGTGGTGATTTTGGAGCCCAAGAAAATAAATTCTGACACTGTTTCCACTGTTTCCCCATCTATTTCCCATGAAGTGATGGTACAAGATGCCATGATCTTAATTTTCTGAATGTTGAGTTTTAAGCCAACTTTTTCACTCTCCTCTTTCACTTTCATCAAGAGGCTCTTTAGTCCTTCTTCGCTTTCTGCCAAAGGATGGTATCATCTGCATATCAGAGGTTATTGATTTTTCTCCCAGCAATCTTGATTCCAGCTTGTGCTTCTTCCAACCCAAAGTTTCTCAAAATGTACTCTGCATATAAGTTAAATAAGCAGGGTCACAATATATAGCCTTGACCCACTCATTTCCCAATTTGGAACCAGTCTGTTGTTCCATGTCAAGTTCTAACTGTTCCTTAGCTTGCATACTGGTTTCTCAAGAGGCAAGTAAGGTGATCTGACATTCCTATCTGTGAGAATTTTCCACAGTTTGTTGTGATCCACACAAGCAAAGGGTTTAGAGTACTCAATGAAGCAGAAGTGAAGTGACGTCACTCAGTCATGTCCAACTGTTTGCAACCCCATTAACTGTAACCCACCAGGCTCCTCCATCCATGGAATTTTCCAGGCAAGAATACTGGAGTGGGTTGCCATTTCCTTCTCCAGGGGATCTTCCTGACCCAGGGATAGAACCCAGGTCTCCTGCATTGCAGGCAGACACTTTACCATCTGAGCCACTAGGGAAGCCCTGGTGAATGAAGCAGAAGTAGATGTTTTTCTGGATTTCTCTTGCTTTTTCTATGGTCCAATGGATGTTGACAATTTGATCTCTGATTCTTCTGCCTTTTCTAAATCCAGCTTCAACATCTGGAAGTTCTTAGTTCCTGTTGAAGCCTCACTTGGATAATTTTGAGCATTACTTTGCTAGTGTGTAAAATGAGTGTAACTGTGTGGTAGTTTGAACATTCTTTAGCATTGCCTTTCTTGGGGATTGGAATGAAAAATGACCTTTTCCGGTCCCGTGGCCACTGCTGAGTTTTCCAAATTTGCTGGCATATTGAGTGCAGCACTTTTACAGCATCATCTTTTAGGACTTGAAATGGCTCAGCTGGAATTCCATCACCTCCACTAGTCTTGTCCATAATGATGTGTCCTAAGGCCCACTTGACTTTGCACTCCTGGATGTCTGGCTCTAGGTGAGTGATCACACCATCGGTGTTTTCTAGATCTCTTTTTTATAGTTCTGTATATTCTTCCCACCTTTTCTTAATATCTTCTGCTCCTTTTAGGTCCATACTGCTTCTGTCCTTTATTGTGCCCATCTTTGCAAGAAATGTTCCCTTGGTAGCTCTAATTTATATGGCTTCCAAAGTGTCTCAGTGGTAAAGAATTGCCTGCCAATGGAGGATACTCAGGAGAAGTGGGTTCAATTCCTGGGTCAGGAAATGGCAACTCACTCTGTTATTCTTGCCCAGAATATCCCACAGAGGGGTCTGACAGACTACAGTCCACTGGGGCACAAAGAATCAGACATGATAAAGCGACGGAGCATGCACACATGTATATATATTCAAATATATATTTATTTATTTATATATATTATTATATATATTATATAATTTATATTATTATATTATTTATATATATATTTGCTGTACATGTGACACTAACATAACATTGTAAATCAACTACAATTAAAAAAGAAATGAAGGCTATACAGTCAAATTACTATGCTTTAAATTCATTTGAGTTAGATCTCCTTTGTATGGTGATTACATTAACTGAATATGTAGCATATTTTTATGCTACTTTCAGCTTATAGAAATTTCTCTTTTGACATTTAATTTGAACTTAATTTATAAAATATTTACAAAGTTTCAAAATAAAATATATAAAAGAAGATAAATTAAAAGACATCCAGCTTCTTTTCATGTTTCATCTGTAACAAACATAACTAAAATTCATAGTTCTGTGGATTTATCTTTACATATATTGGCCAATCTAGCCGGGAACAGACAAAAGTGGAAATCCTAGATTAAAGGGTAGATGCAAAATGTTCCACAAGCTCAGTTGTGTTTTAGGGTTTAACAATGTCAGAAATATAAATGTTAGAAACTTACAAAACATATCAGTTTATGGCTCAATTATTTTCTAATTTTAATTTTTCAATCAATATTTGGCTGATTCAGAGAGCATAAAAAACATAAAAAGTAAATAAAATTATTTAAAATTCACAATATTAAATGAGTATATAAGGAATATAAATAAATATTCAAATTAGTTTTCAAAAGCTTGTAGCATTTATAGTCTGAAGTTAAAGCTTAAAAATGCTCTAAGACTTTTGGGACACACATATATTGCTGCTAAATAGAGTACTAGTTTGCCAGGCTTGCCAAAGCAAATTACCACAAGTTGGTTGGTTTAAACAATAGAAACTTATTTTCTCACAGTCTGAAGGCTGGAATTCAGGATCAAAATTTCTACAGTTTGGTGTCTCCTGAGGTCTCTCCCCTTAATTTCCACATGGCTGCCTACCAGCTGTGTCCTCATGGGGGTCTCCTCTTTGTATCCACGCGTGTGTGTCCTTATTTCCTCTTCTTTTAAGGATACCACTTGGATTAGGTTAGGATGCACTCTAATGGCCTCACTTTAGGTTAATCATCTTAAAAGTTCTATTTCTGAAACAGTCAAGTTCTGTGGTACTGGAGACTAGGGCTTCAACATATGAATTCTGAGAGGACGCAACACAAGCTGTAACAGCATCAGATTGTACTCCATGAGGTCGTGACATGTAGCATCCCCACCAGCAATGCCTGGAGAGCAGCTTTCTTCACAGCCTCACCAACAGAGTACATTGCCCAACTTTTGAATCGCTGACAAACACTGAGATATGCCAATCTTAGTGCAGCTGTCTCTAAATGTTTTGTTGAAGTATGACATGTGGGAAGTAAAGTACACAAATCTAGAGGCCCGATAAATTTCTCCGAAGTGAGCATGCATGTATATTCACTGCCCACACCAAGATGGGAGATTGACCTTGTCCCAGAAGCCTGCCTCAATCCCCCCTCAGTCACTTATTTCCTCCCAAGGTGACACTCATCTGACTTCTGTCACCCGATTCTGTGTGCCTCTTGTGTGTGTGTGTGTGTGTGTGTGTGTGTCCCTCTATTTTGAACTTGATATAAATAATATCTTACTCTGCTGTGTCTAGCTCATTTTATTCATTTCTGAGAGATCCATCCATATGCTTAAATAGCAAAAAATGTACACTCTTTAATTGTATAACATCCCATTAGGTGAAAACACTAACATTTATGTACCCATTCTATATGCTGGTGATATTTGGGTTGTTTCTAGTTAGGTGCTACAAGATAAGTATATTGAGTTTTATTTTTAAAGTTTTTTTTTAATGTTGACCATTTTTAACGTCTTTATTGAATTTGTTACAATATTTTTTCCATTTTATGTTTTGGTTTTTGACCATTAGCCATGTGGGATCTTAGTTCCTTAACCAGGGATCCAACTGGTAACCCGTGTATTGAAAAGCCCAGTCTTAACCACTAAACCATCAGGGAAGTTCCTATTCAGCTTTAATAGATAATAATTAATTTTCCAATGTAGTTATGCCAATTTACCTTCCCAACAGTGGTGCTTACAATTTCTGGTTGGTACACATCCACCAAACTTTAGTGCTGCTAGTTTTAAAAATTATAGCCATTCAGGTGTGTGTGAGGTGGTTTCTTACTATAGTTTTAATTTACTTTCTCCTGATGACTAATGATGTTGAACATATTTTTATATACTTATAGGCAATTCATGTGTTCTACTTTGCAAAATACATATTTAATCACTTGATCATTTTTGTTTTTCCTCATAAACTTTTCTTTTTCTTTATATATTCTGTATACAAGTTTGTTTTTTATATTTTCTATGTATAAGCACTTTTCTGAATATGTACCACAAACATTTGCCTCATTCTATGGTATAAATTACTTTAAAGATGAATTTTATTTTATAACAGTTTTAGATTGACAGAGAATTCCTGTATATCTCATACCCAGTTCCCTCTATTATTAACTCCTACATTAGTGTGGTTCATTTTTAAAATTAATGAACTGATATTGATACATTAATATTAACTAAAGTTCATATTTTATTCAGATTTACTTAGGTTTTAACTAATGTCCCTTCTCTGTTCCAGGATTCCATCTAGGTTATCACATTATTTAGTTGTCATGTCTCCTTAGGTTCCTCTTGGTTGTGACAGTTTATTAGATTTTTCATTGTTTTTGATGATCTTGAGAGTTCTGAAGAATACTAGTCAGATACATTGTAGAATGACCCTCTGTTGGAATGTGTCCGATGTTTTTCTTTTTTTGCATTTTCTCATCAAGGGTATATATATACATATATATATATGAATATACAGTCGATTGACAAAACAGAAAAAGACCCACAGACATGGAAAACAATCTTATGGTACCAAAGGGGAAAGTGGGGAGGAGTAAATTAGGAGTTTGGGATTAACAAATTAAACTGGTATCACATGCTTTTCAGAGGATGCCTACAGAGTGGCATTTTCATCCCATCACATCAAGAATGCACATTATCAGCCTGATTTATTGCTGGCTGATCACTTGGTCAGCTGACTGAAGTGATGCCCATCAGGCTTCTCTTCTGTGAAGTGTTTTCTCCTTTTGGAAGGAAGTCACCACATGCAGACCACCCTTGAAGTGTGAGGAGTTAAATAAGCATGCTCCAATCGTTGAGGGCAGAATCACTACATAAATTATTTGGAAATCTGCATGGGAGATATGTCCCTTCTCCGTTTATTAACTTCTTTGATTTATATCAATATAAACTCAAAGATATTTATTTTGTATTTTGTGTTATAATCCACTGTTATTTTATTTTGTTGCTCAAACTGTTTTGGTTTTGGCCATAGGGAGTTCTGTCAATTGATACCTGGGTCCCTTTGATGAATCCCCAACAATATGGGCTATTTTCATTTGGGAACACTTCCTTACTTCATGTCACTACAAATATGCTCTGGTCTCATCTTATGTATTTTGTGTCCAAGTTCTAGAATAAGTTATTCTTCAAGAATCCCTGATTCTTTTTATTAGAGAGTAGTAAAAATCATCACAGTAATCCAAGTCTATGCTCAAACCACTGAAGTCAAAGAAGCTTAAGTTGACTGGTTCTATGAAGACCTACAACAACTTCTAGAACTAACTCTAAAAAGGATGTCCTTTTCATCATAGGGGATTGGAATGCAAAATTAGGAAGTCAAGAGATATCTGGAACAAAAGGCAAGTTTGGCCTTGGAGAACAAAATGAAGCAATGAAAAGGATAACAGATTTTGTCATGAAAACACACTACTAATAGCAAATATCCTTTTCCACCAACCTAAGAAATGACTGTACACATGGCCATAATCAGATGATCATCACGAAAATCAGACAATTATGTTCATTGCAGCTGAAGGTGGAGGAGCTCTATACAGTCAGCAAAAATAAAACCTTGAGCAGACTAGGGCTCAGATAATGAGCTTCTTATTGCAAAATTAAGACTTAAATTAAAGAAAGTAGGAAAAACTGCTAGGTCATTAAGTATGATGTAATACAAATCCCTAATGATTACACAATGAAAGTGACAAATATATTCATGGGATTTTATCTGGTGGAGAGACTAAGTGAAGCACTATGAATAAAAGTTTGTAACATTGTACAGGAGGTAGTGAACAAAACTATCCTCTTTCAAAAAAATGCAAGAAGGCAAAGTGGTTGTCTGGGGAGGCTTTACAAATAGCTGAGGAAAGAAGAGATGGAAAAGGCAAGGGAGAAAGTAAAAGATACATCCAACTGAATGCAGAGTTCCAGAGAAGAGCAAGGACAGATAAGAAGGCCTTCTTAAGTGAACAATGCAAAGAAATAAAGGAAAATGATAGAATGAGAAAGACTAGAGATCTCTTCAAGAAAATTGGAATATCAAGGGAATATTTCATGCAAGAATGGGCACAATAAAGGACAGAAGTGGTAAGGATATAACAGAAAGCAGAAGAGATAAAAAAGAGTTGGCAAGAATACACATAATAACTATATAAAAAAGCTCTTAATGACCCAGATAACCACGATAGTGTGGTCACTCACCTAGAGCCAGATATCCTGGAGTTTAAAGTAAAATTACAAGCAATGTTAGCATCAGTGATGAAATTTCAGCTGAGCTATTTCAAATCCTAAAGATGATGCTGTCAAAGTGCTGCACTCAATATGTCAGCTAATTTGGAAAACTCAGCAGTGGCCATAGGACGGGAAAAGGTCAGTTTTCATTCCATTCCTAAAAGAAAGGCAATGCTGAAAAATGTTCAAACTACTGTACAATTGCACTCATTTCACATGCTAGCAAGTGTATGCTCAAAATCCTTCAAGCTAGGCTTCAGTAGTATGTGAATCAAGAACCTCCAGATGCATTTAATACAAGCTGTTTTTTTTCCCCCCAAATTTGCCTGTTAATCTCATTTGTATCTATAAGGTAGTAGGGGAGCTTTTACAAGCTGCATTTTGAAGGGACAGAGGAACCAGAGATCAAATTGCCAACATTCATTGGATCATGGAGCAAACAAGGGAATTCCAGAAAAATATTTACTTCTCTTCATTGACTATGCTAAAACCTTTGACTGTGTGGGTCACAACAAACTGAAAAATTCTTAGAGATAGGACTACTAGATCACCTTACCTGTCTCCTGAGAAAACCATTGCAGGACAAGAAACAACAGTTAGAATGAACATGGAATAATTGGTTCCAAATTAGGAAAAGTCAATGACAAGGTTGTATATAGTCATCCTGCTTATTTAACTTGTATGCAGAGTACATCACGTGAAATGCTGGGCTGGATTAATCCCAAACTGGAATTAAGATTGCTGGGAGAAATAGCAACAACCTCAAATGTGCAGATGATACCACTCTAATGGCAGAAAATGAAGAGGAACTAAACAGTCTCTTGATGGTGAAAGAAGAGAGTGGAAAAAATTGACTTAAAATTCAACATTAAGAAAAACTAAGATCATGATGGCACATGATCCATCACTTCACGACACATAGAAGGTGAAAAAGTAGAAACAGTTGTATATTTTATTTTCTTAGGCTCCAGAATCACTCCAGAATCACATTTCAGCAGTAAAACGTAAAGATGCTTGCTGCTTGGAAGGAAAGATATAACAAACCTAGACAAGGTATTAAAAGACAGAGACATCACTTTGCAGAGAAAGTTCCATATAGTCAAAGCTATGGTTTTTCCCATAAGTAATCATTAGCTGATCCCTGAATAGTTGATGCTTTTGAACTGTGATGTTGGAGAAGATTCTTGAGAGCCCCTTGGACAATAAGGAGCTCAAAGCAGTCAATCCTAAAGGAAATCAGTCCTGAATATTCATTGGAAGGGATGATGTTGAAGCTGAAGCTCCAATACTTTGGCCACCTGATGCAAAGAGATGACTCATTGGAAAGACCCTGATGCTGGGAAAGATTGAAGGCTGGAGGGGAAGGGGTGACAGAGGATGAGGTGGTTGGATGGCATCACTCAGTCAGTGGAGACAGATTTGAGGAAACCCTGGGAGCCAGTGGAAGACAGAGGAGCCTGGCATGCTGCAGTCCATGGGGTTGCAAAGAATCATTTGCAGCTTAGCAACTGAACAGCAACAACAACTAAGAACCTATCTCTGGGCACTAGGTGGACTCGTTGCTACTGGAGGGTTGGTCATTTCCTCTATGCTCTTTCAGGTGATATTGCAAGGCTGTATATGTGCATATATCAATCTACGTATATGCCCGTGTTTATAAGTGATTCTATGTAAGCTGATATCAGTTCCTATATTGTTCTGAAAATGCTTGTTCCTTCAGATTTTGAGGTGGAAATTTGCCCTGCAATTGCATTCCTCCATTAGATTAAGCAAATTCATTTATATTCAGTTTATTTGTTTTTCTTTAAGGATGGAGATGATGACTTCCAAGTCATTTATAAGTTAGAGATTTGGTTTGATTTTTTACACTCGATGATCTTTTGATGAACTGAGATATTTTTTAATGAAGGTTGAATTATCAAATTTTTATTTTTTGGGGGTATTACTTTTTCATCTTGCTTAGGAAATCTTTGGCTTTCCAAGGTTATGAAGCCATTTTTCTAAGTTTTTATCTAACTACTTAATTTTTTTATCTTTCATTTTGATCTATAATCCATCTGAGATTGATTTTGATGTGCAGTAGAGGTGAAGTTAGGATTCCTTTTTCCCCAAGTGGATTTCCAATTGATTTAGCACCATTTGCTGAAAAGTCCTTCCTTTCTCTGCTGCACTGGATTGGCACCTTGATTGAAAATTAGGTGATGATTTATTTAGACTGTTTCTAGACTCTTAATTTTGCTTCAATGGTCTATTTGTTTATTATTGTATCTGCATCACAGTGTTAAATTACAAAAGCTTTTTTAAAATATAAATTTACTTATTTTAATTAGAGGCTAATTACTTAACAATATTGTATTGGTTTTGCCATACATTGACATTCCCCATCTTGAAGCCCCCACCCACCTCCCTCCCCATTCCATCCCTCTGGGTCATCCCAGTGCACCAGCCCCAAACACCCTGTATCATGCATCACACCTGGACTGGCGAATTGTTCCACATATGATAATATACATATTTCAGTGCCATTCTCCCAAACCATCCCACCCTCGCCCTCTCCCACAGAGTCCAAAAAACTGTTCTATACATCTGTGTCTCGTTCGGTGTCTCGCATGCAGGGTTATCGTTACCATCTTTCTAAATTCCATATATATGCGTTAGTATACTGTATTGTTGTTTTTCCTTCTGGCTTACTTCACTTATGTCGGAGAGTTTTTTGCCTATGTTTTCCTCTATGAGTTTTATAGTTTCTGGTCTTATGCTCAAAACTCCGTTTTGAGTTTATTTCTGTGTGTGGTGTTAGAAAGTGCTCTAGTTTCATTCTTTTACAAGTGGTTGACCAGTTTTCCCAGCATCACTTGTTAAAGAGATTGTCTTTTCTCCATTGTATATTCTTGCCTCCTTTGTCAAAGATAAGGTGTCCATATGTGTGTGGATTTACCTCTGGGCTTTCTATTTTGTTCCATTGATCTGTATTTCTTTCTTTGTGCCAGAACCATACTGTCTTGATGACTGTAGCTTTGTAGTAGAGCCTGAAGTCAGGCAGGTTGAATCCTCCAGTTCCATTCTTCCTTCTCAAGATTGCTTTGGCTATTCAAGTTTTTTTGTATTTCCATACAAATAGTGAAACTATTTGTTCTAGTTCTGTGAAAAATGCCATTGGTAGCTTGATAGGAATTGCACTGAATCTATAGATTGCTTTGGGTAGTATTTTCATTTCCACTATATTGATTCTTCCAATCCATGAACACAGTATATTTCTCCATCTATTTGTGTCCTCTTTGATTTCTTTCATCAGTGTTTTATAGTTTTATATATATAGTTTTTTTGTTTCTTTAGGTAGATATATTCCTAAGTATTTTATTCTTTTTGATGCAATGATGAATGGAATTGTTTCCTTAATTTCTATTTCTTTTTTCTCATTGTTAGTGTATAGGAATGCAAGGGATTTCTATGTGTTGATTTTATATCCTGCAACTTTACTATATTCATTGATTAGCTCTAGTAATTTTCTGGTGGAGTCTTTCGGGTTTTCTATGTAGAGGATCATGTCATCTGCAAACAGTGAGAGTTTTACTTCTTCTTTTCCAATCTGGATCCCTTTTATTTCTTTATCTGCTCTGTTTTGCTGTGGCCAAAACTTTGAAAACTATGTTGAATAGTAGTGGTGAGAGTGGACACCCTTGTCTTGTTCCTGACTTTAGGGGAATTGCTTTCAGTTTTTCACCATTGAGGATAATGTTTGCTGTGGGTTTGTCACATATAGCTTTTATTATGTTGAGGTATTTCCTTCTATTCCTGCTTCCTGGAGGGTTTTTTTTTTTTTGTCAGAAATGGATATTGAATTTTGTCAAAGGCTTTCTCTGCATCTATTGAGGTAATCATATGGTTTTTATTTTTCAATTTGTTAATGTTGTGTATTACATTGATTGATTTGCAGATATTGAAGAATCCTTGGGATTCTTTATCCCTGGGATAAAGCCCACTTGGTCATGATAGATGATCTTTTTAATATGTTGTTGGATTCTATTTGCTAGAATTTTGTTAAGGATTTTTGCATCTATGTTCATTAGTGATATTGGCTTATAGTTTGCTTTTTTTGTGGCATCTTTGTCAGGTTTTTGTATTAGGGTGATGGTGGCCTCATAGAATGAATTTGCAATTTTCTGAAAGAGTTTGAGTAGGAAAGGTGTTAGCTCTTCTCTAAGTTTTTGGTAGAATTCAGCTATGAAGCCGTCTGGTCCTGGGGTTTTGTTTGCTGGAAGATTTCTGATTATAGTTCAGTTTTCGTGCTTGTGATGGGTCTGTTAAGATTTTCTATTTCATTCTGGTTCAGTTTTGGAAAGTTGTAATTTTCTAAGAATTTGTCCATTTCTTCCAAGTTGTCCATTTTATTGGCATATAGTTGCTGATAATAGTCTCTTGTCATTCTTTGTATTTCTGTGTTGTCTGTTGTGATCTCTCCATTTTCATTTCTAATTTTGTTGATTTGATTTTTCTCCTTTTGTTTCTTGATGAGTCTGGCTAATGGTTTGTCAATTTTATTTATCTTCTCAAGAACCAGCTTTTAGCTTTGTTGATTTTTGCTATGGCCTCTTTTGTTTCTTTTGCATTTATTTCTGCCCTGATTTTAAAGATTTCTTTTTTTCTACTAACCCTGAGGTTCTTCATTTCTTCCTTTTCTAGTTGGTTTAGGTGTAGAGTTAGGTTACTTATTTGACTTTTTTCTTATTTCTTGAGGTAAGCCTGTATTGCTATGGACCCTCCCCTTAGCACTGCTTTTACAGTGTCCCATAGGTTTTGGGTTACAAAAGCTTTACAATAAGTCTTGATATTTGGTTCTATAGTGTCAATATTTAGTAGTAGAAGTCTTTTAATTTTGTTTTTCGTCAAAGTGATCTTCTCTATCTTTGTTCCTTTCAATTTCTATAAAAAAATTAGAATCATTTCGTTAAATTTCACAAAAATGTCTGCTGCAATTTTGAATGGGACTGTGTCGAATCTAACTAAATCTAACTTCTTAAACATATTGATTCTTTCATCCATGCATATGGTATATCCCTCTGTTTAGTCTGTTCTTTTCAAATTTACTTTTAGTTTTTTCTGTACTGATTTTACATCTATCTCAGTAAATTAATTCCCAGGTAGGTGATATTTTTGGCTCATTATAAATTATTTTTAAAGTTCATTTGACATTTGTTTTTGTCAGTACATAGAATGAAAGGCAACTTTTATATTTTCCTTTTAACTGGTTTAGTTACTTTGCTAATTTAAGTCTAATAGTTCGATCTTTAAAATTTTTCCATGTATTGGGTTGGCCAAAAGTTCCTTTGATTTTTAAGTAAAAGACACATTTTTCATTTTCACCAAGAACTTTCTTGGACAATGTATTCACAATTTTGTTCCACTATCTTGTGCCACTTCTCAGACAACTTCATAATTTCATCTTCTGAAAACTCAGTATCTTTTTGGGCAAAAAACCATCCCAGATGCCTTTTACAGTCTTCCAGGGAACTGAAATGTTTTCCATTAAGAGAATTTTATAAAGACCAAAATAGGTGCAAAGTCTGGTGCATATGGTGGATGAATCAGAACTTCCCACCCAAGCTGTAAAAATTTTTGCCTGGTCATCAAAGAAACATGTGGTTTTTGCATTATCTTGATTGAAGATTATGCATTTTCTGTTGACTAATTCAGGATGGTTTCCATTGAGTGCAACTTTCAACCTGTCTAACTGGGAGCAGTACTTGCTGGAATCAATCATTTGGTTTTCTGAAAGGAGCTCATAATAGAGGGCTCTCTTCCAATCCTTCCATAGACACAGCGTCACCTTCTTTGGAAAAAGACTGTCCTTTGGTGTGATTGGTGGTTGTTCATACCACTTGCCCCACAATCTCTTCCATTCCACATTATTGTACAGTATTTACTTTTCATCACCCAACAATTTATTTGAAGAACAGAACATTTTGACTATGTTTCAGTAGAGAAGCATGCATGGAAATATAGTCAAGCTTAATTTATTTGGAACCCAAACATCAAAGTGATTACCATAACCAAGCTGATGGGAATGATTGTCAGTGCTTGATTTGGTTATTCTGAGTCTGTTAGCTACCTTCCATGTGCTGTGCTATGTGCTTAGTCACTCAGTAGTGTCTGACTTTTTGCAACCCTATGAACCGTAGCCTACCAGGCTCTTCTGTCCATTGGGATTCTCCAGGCAAGAGTATTGGAGTGGGTTACCATGCCTCCTCCAGGGATTTTCCCAATCCAGGGATCAAAGACAGGTCTCCCACATTGTAGGTGGATTTTTTAACATCTGAGCCAACAGCTATCATATTGTTTGTTTTCAATTAATATCTCGAATTTGATCCCTATCAACTTCAACTGGTTTACTCGACCATGGATCTTCATCCAGGGAGAAATCTCCAGCACTAACTGTGAATAATGACAGTCATAGTTCTTCTTTTGCAGCCCTTGTTGCTTTTCTTTTGCTTTTTGTAGTGACAGACTTCTATGATATTGAATAAAGTAGGCATTCTTATTTTATTCTTGATATCAGAGGGTAAAACACAGCCTTTTAACTTTAAGTGACATATTTACTGTGTAGTCTTTTTATATGTAGTGTAATTGATTAAATTATACCAATCAATGATAAGCAATATATAACAAGAAATTACTTTTCATTCCTAATTTAATAAAATTATACATACATATTTATGTATTATGTATATGTATATATACATATAATGAGTTTTACATTTTTATCAAATGTCATTCTGTTGGGCTTTTCTCCTTATTTAGTTAACATGGTTAATTGAATTAGTTGATTTCATATTTTTAAAAAATTTACACTCATGGGTTAAGTTCAATTTAATCACAATATTTATATTCTATAGTTTGATTTACTAACTTTTTGTAGGTGTTTCACATCTATGTTTTGGGAGAAATTTTATTGCAGTTTTCCTTTCTTGCAATATTCTCACCAAGTACTGATATCAAGACTATGCCAGCCTCATAAAATATTTAGAAAGTATATATTCTCTTATAGGTCTCTGGAAAAGTTTGCAAAAGATTGATATTAAATATTTGAAAGAATTTACAAATGAAATAATCTGATTCTGGAGATTTCTTTGTGAAAAGGTTTTAATTATGGACTATAGTAGATTATAGCTATAGAAGCATTTAGATTTTGTTTCTTAATTTGCCATTTCTGGATAATTGGATTTTTAAAGAATTCTGCTCATTTAATCTTAGTAACATTTTAATTTATGTAAGCTCTCTGGAGAAGACTTTTGTTTAGTTCTTAAAATCGGCAATTTATGTCTTCTCTCTTTATTCATTTTGATCAAATTTTCCAGAGATTTATTAACTTGATTAGCTTTTCCAGATATAAATTTTGCCTTTTAAAAATTCTTAATTTTTTATTTTATTTATTTCTTCTTTTTTCTTTCTTTCTTAAGTCCTCTCTTCTAATTTTTTGAACTTCAACTTTCTCTTTCTTTCTTCTTCTTTTTTTTCTGTGTGACTTCCTGATTTAGGTTTACAAATAAATTTTGTACACCATCGGGGCCTAGTCTGTAAATCACTTCTGAAATTAAACATTAAAACTGTCTTATGATCATAGTAGTGATTACCTATAGGACATAGTCATTAAAACAACCTAAAATATTAGAATTCATAATCATAATCAAATAAATTATTAGCCATAGTGAATAATCATTTTTAGTTAATAATATAAATATTTTTCACAATACATTAACTTTTGTAGCACAATTTTTAATGGCTACATAGTGTTATAGTGTAAGATCAAAGTATGCTTTCTGTTACATTAATAATTAATTTTATATTGTTGGATAAGTCAGTTGTTTTTAATTTTTACTACTGATTCACTAGTTGTACTCTAATTTAATAATTAGATATGCTCCTGAAAATTATATGAATCTAATTTTTAATGATTTAATGGTTATTATGGAGAGAACAAGTATGGTAATTCATTGTGCTAAAAGGAAGAATTTGTTTTCTAAAATATTTCCTCCCCAAATCTAAATGTTTACAAAATAATTTGACTTGAAGTTGGCTGATATCTGTGATGTCATGCTGTTCACTTAAGTTAGCAGTTTTTTCCTCTTTCTCTAATGCCACCATATGCACTACTTTGTATTTTTGGATTTGACACATTTACCTCATGTAACAATGGGTTATTAGATATCGTTATACTAAGGCATGGAATAGCCACCATATTATCTGAAATAGGCTGGCCAGGACCACTGAAGCGTTAACTACAGATTAGAAAGTTCTTCAGAAATGAAAACTATCCTACAAATGCCAAAGTTATTAAGATATTTAACAGCATATATCAGGAAGTGGAAAATTTTCTGCCAAGGCATCAAATCCTCAAATTTCAATTTAATTCAACAAATACTTATTGAATACATATGGTTACAGGACTGGTAAAGGTCAATTTTCATTCCAATCCCAAAGAAGGGCAATGCCAAAGAATGTTCAAACTACTGCACAATTGCACTCATTTTGCATGCTAGCAAGGTAATGCTCAAACCTTCAAATGAGCTTTCAGCAGTCTGTGAACTGAGAAATTCCAGCTGTACAGCTTAATTTAGAAAAGGCAGAGGAACCAGAGATCAAATTGACAACATCTGCTGGATCATAGAAAAAGTAAGGGAATTCCATAAAAATATCTACTTCTCCTTCATTGACTACACTAAAACCTTTGACTGTGTGGATCACAACAAACTGTGGAAAATTCTTAAAGAGATGGAAATAACAGACTACCTTACCTGACCCTTGAGAAATCTGTATGCAGATCAAGAAGCAACAGTTAGAACTGGACATGGAACAGACTGATTCAAAACTGGGAAAGGAGTACATCAAAGATGTATAATGTCACCCTGATTATTTAACTTATATGCAGAGTACATATTGCAAAATGACAGGCTGGATGAAGCACAAGCTGGAATCAAGATTGCTGGGAGAAATATCAACAACCTCAGATATACAGATGATACAACTCTAATGACAGAAAGCAAAGAGGAACTAAAGAGCCTCTTGATGACGGTGAAAGAGGAGAGTGAAAAAGCTGGCTTCAAATTCAAAATTCAAAAAACTGAGGTTATGGCACACAGGCCCATCACTTCATGGCAAATAGATGGGGAAACAGTGGGAACAGTGACAGACTTTAATTTTTTGGGCTCCAAAATCACTGCAGGTGGTGACTGCAGCCATGAAGTTAAAAAACACTTGACTTTTAACCATGACTAAACTAGACAGTGCATTAAAAAGCAGACACATTACTTTGCCAGCAAAGGTTCATATAGTCAAAGCTATGGTTTTTCCAGTAGCTATGTATACAGGAATTAGATTTGGACCGTAGAGAAAGATGAGCACTGAGATTTTTGAATTGTGGTGCTGGAGAAGACTCTTGAGAGTCCCTTGGACTGCAAGGAGGTCAAACCAGTCAATCCTGAAGGAAATCCACCCTGAATATTCATTGGAAGGATTGATGCTGAAGCTCCAATACTTTAGCCACCTGATGTGAAGAGGTGACTTGTTGGAAAAGATCGTTATGCTGGAAAAGATACAAGGTAAGAAAAGGTGTTGACAGAGAATGAGATGATTGAATAGTATCACCAGCTCAATGGACCTGAATTTGAGCAAGCTCTGAGGGATAGTTCATGTGGTTCTCTAGGCAAGAATACTGAAGTAGTTTGCGATTCCCTTCTCCAGTGGACCACATTTTGTCAGAACTCTCCACTATGACTTGTGTGTCTTAGGTGGCCCTACACAGCATGGCTCATAGCTTCATTCAGTTAGACAAGGATGTGGTCCATGTGATCAATTTGATTAGTTTTCTGTGATTGTGTTTTTCATTCTGTCTGCCCTCTGAGAGATAAGGATAAGAGGATTATGGTGATGATGGTCTAGTCTCTAAGTTGTGTCCGACTCTTGTGATCCCGTGGACTGTAGCCTGCCAGGCTCCTCTGTCCTGCTTGGCTCTCTCTCCAGGTAAGAATACTGGAGTGGGTTGCCATTTCGTTCTCCAGGAGATCTTCCCAACCCAGAAATCAAACCCAGGTTTCCTGCACTGCAGGCAGATTATTTACCAACTGAGCTATGAGGGAAGCGTTATGTAATAGGATTATGGAAGTATACTAACTGTGGGGAAATCTGGGTCTTGTTCTGATGGGTAGAGCCATGCTCAGTAAATCTTTAACCCAATTTTCTGTTGATGGGCAGGGCTGTGTTCCCTCTCTGTTGTTTGACATGAGACCAAACTATGGTGAAGGTAATAAATATAATGGCAATCTCCTTCAAAGGTCCTGTGTACCCACTGCCGCACTCAGTACCCCTGACCCTGCAGCAGGCCACTGCTGACTTATGCCTCCACCAGAGACTCCTGGACACTCATGGGCAAGTCCGGCTCAGTCTCTCGTGGGGTCACTGCTCCTTTCTCCTGGGTCCTGGTGCACACAAGGTTTTGTTTGTGTCCTTCAAGAGTCTGTTTCCACAGTCCTGTGTAAGATCTATAATCAAACCCCATTGGCCTCCAAAGTCAATTTCCCTAGGGGTTCTCAGTCCCTTTGCCAGATCCCCAGATTGGGAAATCGGTTGTGGGTCCTAGAACTTTCTTAACAGTGCAAGAATTTATTTGGTGTAATTGTTCTTCAGTTTGTGGGTCATCTGCTTGGCAGCTCTATGGTGAGGTTAATGGCAACCTCCTCGAAGAGGGCTTAGCCACACACTGTGTGACCCAAGTCTGCTGCACGCAGAGGCCCTGTCCCTGCAGCAGGCCACTGCTGACCTGTACCTCTGCAGAAGACACTCACACACAGTTGTGGCTCAGTCTCTGTGGGGTCTCTGGGTCCTGGTGCATACAAGGTTTATTTGAGCCCTCTGGGAATCTCTGGCAGGTTTGGGGTTTGACTCTAAATGTGATTTCATCCCTCCTATCATCTTGCTAGGGCTTCTCCTTTGCCCTTGGATGTGGGGTATCTTTTATTGGTGGGATCCAACATTTTCCTGTTGATAGTTGTTCAACAGTGAGTTGTAATTTGGAGTTCTCACAGGGAAAGGTGAGTGCACGTCCTTCTCCTCTGCCATCTTGCCAATAATAGATGGAGAAACAATGGAAACAGAGAGAGATTTTATTTTCTTAGGCTGCAAAATCACTGCAGATGGTGACTGCAGCCATGAAATTAAAAGACACTTGCTCCTTGAAAAAAAAGCTATGACCAACCTACACAGCATATTAAAAAGCAGAGACATTAGTTTGCCAACAAAGGTCCATCTAGTCAAAACTATGGTTTTTCCAGTATTCATGTATGGATGTGAGAGTTGAACTATAAAGAAAGCTGAGCACTGAAGAACTGATGCTTTTGAACTGTGGTGTTGGAGAAGACTCTTGAGAGTCCTTTGGGCTGCAAGAAGATCAAGCCAGTCAATTCTAAAGGAAATTAATTCTGAATATTTATTGGAAGGACTGAGGTTGAAGCTGAAACTCCAGTACTTTGGCTACCTGATGTGAAGAACTGACTCATTTGAAAAGACCCTGATGCTGGGAAAGATTGAAGGCAGAAGGAGAAGGAGATGACAGAGGATGAGATGGCTGGATGGCATCTCTACATGATGGACATGAGTTTGAGCAAGCTCTGGGAGTTGGTGATGGATTGGGAAGCCTGGTGTGCTGCAGTCCATGGAGTTGCAAAGAATCAGACATGTCTGAACAACTAAACTGAACTGAACTGGGGGATAATGAAGGACAAGGAAGCTTGGCATGCTTCATACCATGAGCACCAAAGAGTTGGACATGACTTAGCTACTGAGCATATGATTTTCATATGATTTTCAAAATTTGTAGACAAAAAAAAAAAAAAACAAACAAAACTCGTTCCTCCCCTTAAGAGGTTTACTGTTTAGTGCCTGGATAGACAGACACATAGCTCATTATTATAGAGTTCCTCAAAGAGGTAGACACTGAATGCTGTAGATGTCAGAATTGGAAGGTACTTCCAACTGGAGTTAATTAGAGATTGAGTCATGGTTGAGGAGGTGTTTGATCTGGCCCTTGAAGGGTGGTAACATTTTGATAGAACAGACATTGGGGGAAGGGCATTTTAAGCTGAGGAAACTACATATTTACTGGTGGAAAAGACATTTCATAAAGAAAATGGAAGTTTATTAATTTGGTGCATATCGAGCAACGATTGTGCTGAGAAAGTAGGATGGGGTCAGATTATATAAGACCTGCATTACTGAGCTAAGGAGGCAGTTGTGAGCTGTAGATGGCTTTTGAAAAAAGCAAATAAGGGGGCTGACACACAGGGCATGACTGGACATAAAAAGTAGACACTCAGTAATTATTTTTAGAGTCATCCAACAGGTTACACTTTCTTAGGAACAGTCGAATGCTGACCGTGTTTTTTTTAGGTGAGTTCCTCTTTGCATTCAAGTCAATGGTCAGGTTTCTGCTAAGAGCCAGCTTGTGTTAAGGACATCTGCCCTATCCTTGCAGAAATATCTCTCTTTATCCTGTCTTCACCCTCCCATCTTGGTCTCCTGCCAGACTCGCTCAACTGTCCCCTGACCCTCTCAGAATCAAAACCACTTTCCTGTTCACTCTTGTGCTAGCATCTCTAGTTGGGTTGCTTTCCTTGTCTTACTGATTCTGGCTTCTGTAATTTCCCTCCAGATAATGGAGAGGTAGCTGTACTCCTGAACTTCTTGTTGTTTTTGTTTTTTTAAGTTTTCAAAGCTTACCATGAATCATGGTAGAGAAAACTGAGAAGTACTAGTGAACAAAAACAAAGCCCCGTGGGAACAGAGAGAAGAAGAGAGATCTTTAAAGCAATTTTAAAAATAGCTATTAAGGAAGATAACATCTCTGCCTCAGCTTCTTCCTGTGTCACAAGGATGGGGATAATGTCTGTTGCATGCATTGTTAAAAGCATTAAATTAGTTCATATTTTTAGAAAATGGTTAGGCAAGTGACATGTACATGGATACCACTCAGTAAAGTTTCCCTTAAACAGAAAGATGAACATTTAATAGGTATCCTAAAATAATTTCAACATGGAAAAACAAGTTTGCTTTTTCTACTATCCTTGTTCTTATTCTACTTTCACAGATTCCTCAAGTATTTGTAGCCTTGAGAAAACACACCAAAACCTCTGTGTAGCAATCGTCTTCTCTCCCAGAAACTAGCTAGTAGAAGGAACTCCAAGCCAAGTAGTAACTGAAGAGACAGCCATATAAACTAATTATGTACTGAAATCTTTCCTGCTTAACTCCAAATATCATTAACTACTTCTTATATGTGGAAAATGGGATGTAGCGCTTGTAAAAAATAACTAGAGTGGGAAGACCAGCAGGGGGAGCCCTCATGCCCTATGATGACAGAAAACCCAACAAAAAGTAGATAGACTTCTCTTTCCTCCTAAGGACTCAGCCAATGAAAGCCGTGGACCCTTTGTTTACTCCAGCTTTCCTACCTTCCTTTCCCTCTTCAAAAGTGTTCTCTCCATTTCTGCTGGGGACTTGCACGCGGCTTGCCATATTTGGAGACCCCAAATTGCAATTCTCTGCTGATCCTGAGTAAAATTGATTTTGCTGGAGAAATATCTGGCAACCTGTTTTAGGTCAACACTTTGCACGTATTTTATCTGATAAGACTCTCATGTCTGGCACTCAGCCAATTTCACTCATAATAGCTGGGATCAATGGTTCTCTATCAAGAGCACTTTGTCCCCCAGGGGATATTTGGCAATGTCTGCAGACTTTTTTGTTTAGCAAAACCAGGGGGTGCTACTCATAGGTATAGCCCAGAGATGCAGCTAACCATCCTACAATACACAAGATGGCTCTGTTGTGTCCAACTCTTTGGGACCCCAGGACTGCAGCATGCCAGGCCTCCCTGTCCCTCACCATCTCCAGACTACTGAAGATAAAATGCAACTAGGGCCAAGGTTGAGAAAATCTGGGGCATATTGAGAGGGTCTACCCTTCAGTGCCAGCTGAGAGTGAAGCTTTGAGGAGATGGTGCTACAGGATGAACAGGTAGAAAGGCAAGTTGACTACTCTACACACCTGAGTGGAGGATTCTGGACCAGGGCAGATAGGAGGATCCTGAGATCCAGGGAGAATTGCTGGCAATTGGAGTCTGCAACAAATTTTATTTGTCAATTTGGTCAAGGCAGTAGGAACAGGATATTCAGGGGCTCACATGGCTGTAGGGCAGGGCTTGGGTGAATATATGCTGTGGTGTATATCCTCTGATGGAAGCCCTTCCAATAGGTATGAATAGTGACCTGGGGTGGGGGGAGCATCCAGCCGTGATTAATTCAGCCTTTGTGGGCACATTGCAATAAAGCCAAGAGAGCAGGGACAAAAGATGACCTAGAGTCAAAATCATTTAGAATATTTGCAATAAGAAAGATACGAGTGGTGGTTTATATATGTGCAAAATTCTTTGACATTTCCTTCAACAAAGAGCCTCTTTCCCTACTCTTTGAGTTTGGGTTGGGCTTAGTGGTTCACTTCTAGTGATGGGCTAAAGAAGGATTCATGGTATATGACTTCCATGGCTGGGTTACAAGGTTCATGGTCTCTGCCTTGCTCTCTCTTTTTGGATCACTTGCTCTGGGGGAAGCCAGCTATTGTGCCACGAGAATGCTCAAGGATCCTTACGAAGAGGTTTGAGGCCAAAAACTGAGGCCAGCAGCCATGTAAGTAAACCATCTTGAAGCAGGTTCTTGGTCCCACACAAATGCTCAGATGACTAATAGAGAGCACATGGGAGACCTGGGTCAGTGTCCCAGCTGAGCTGCTCTTAGATTCAGGGTCTTCAGGGACTTCCTTGGTGGTCCAGTGGTTAAGAATCCATTCTTCCACTTCAGGGGGCTACAGTTTGATTTCTGGTTGGGGAACAAGGATCCCACCTAACCAAAAACAAATAAAGTGTATATATATAATTCTTTTAAAAAAATCCCTCACCTTAAGAAACTGTGTAATAATACCTTCTCATTGTTTTCAGGTGGCAGACTTTGAGATAATTCATGAAGTATCAATATATATATATATATAACACATAAATATTTAGGAGTGAGTTTTATCATTAAGAACAGTTTGGAGGAGGTTTCAGTTCAGTTCAGTTCAGTACTCAATTGTGTCCAACTCTTTGAAACCCCATGGACCGCACCACGCCAGGCCTCCCTGTCCATCACCAACTCCCGGAGTCTACCCAAACTCATGTCCATCAAGTTGGTGTCTACCCAAACTCATGTCCATCAAGTTGGTGATTCCATCCAGCCATCTCATCCTCTATCTTCCCCTTCTCCTCCTGCCCCAATCCTTCCCAGCATCAGGGTCTTTTCAAATGAGTCAGCTCATCGCATCAGGTGGTCAAAGTATTGGAGTTTCAGCTTCAACATCAGTCCTTCCAATGAACACCCAGGACTGATCTCCTTTAGGATGTACTGATTGGATCTCCTTGCAGTCCAAGGGACTCTAAGGAGTCTTCTCCAACACCACAATCCAAGAGCATCAATTCTTTGGTGCTCAGCTTTCTTCACCATCCACCTCTCATGTCCATACATGACTACTGGAAAAACCATAGCCTTAACTAGATGGACCTTTGTTGGCAAAGTAATGTTTCTGCTTTTTAATATGCTATCTAGGTTGGTCATAACTTTCCTTCCAAGGAGCAAGCGTCTTTTAATTTCATGGCTGCAATCACCATCTGCAGTGATTTTGGAGCCCCCCAAAATAAAGTCTGACATTGGTTCCACTGTTTTCCATCTATTTCCCATGAAGTGATGGGACCAGATGCCATGATGTTAGTTTTCTGAATGTTGAGCTTTAAGCCCACTTTTTCACTTTCCTCTTTCACTTTCATCAAAAGGCTTTTTAGTTCCTCTTCACTTTCTGCCTTAAGGGTGGTGTCATCTGCATATCTGAGGTTATTGATATTTCTCCCAGCAATCTTGATTCCAGCTTGTGCTTCCTCCAACCCAGCGTTTCTCATGATGTACTCTTCATATAAGTTAAACAAGCAGGGTGACAATATACATCCTTGACGTACTCCTTTTCCTATTTGGAATCAGTCTGGTGTTCCATGTCCAGTTCTCATTGTTGCTTCTTGTCCTACATACAGGTTTCTCAAGGTCAGGTGGTCTGGTATTCCCATCTCTTTAAGAATTTTCCACAGTTTATAGTGATCCACACAGTCAAAGGCTTTGGCATAGTCAATAAAGCAGAAATAGATGTTTTTCTGGAATTCTCTTGCTTTTTGCTCAAACTACTGCACGATTGCATGCATCTCACATGCTAGTAAAGTGATGCTCAAAATTCTCCAAGCCAGGCTTCAGCAAAACGTGAACTGTGAACTTCCAGATGTTCAAGCAAGAGGTTTAGGTATAGATTTAAAGGGGAAGGAGCTTCATTGCCTCTTCATTGTAGAGAATGTTGATTCAGAACTGTGTGATTAGGAATATGGACTCGTGAGTAGACTGCCGTGGTTCCAGTGCTGACTCTCACTAGCTTGTGATCCAGGGCAACTTGACCTCTTGGAATTCAGCTTCTTTGTTTTTAAAACAAAGATAATGATTAATACCTGGAAAGTGTCTATAAAAATATCTGGGAAATAAACATTAGCTGCTATTATTATTGTGTCTGTAGTTGTATCACCTTAAGCTCAGATGGCGATTCATATTTATAAAATACTCTGCATAAATTATTGGAAAGTTTGGAGCCTGGGTCAGAAAGGGTTCAATGAATGAATTCTCAAATTCAGCATAATGTGGACCTTGTCATACGCAGTCTTCGAGCTGATCTTGAGGACAATATTTACAGCCGACTGTGTTAGGATCATGGCAGTGGCTGCTTGTTAAATATTTGCATGAGAACAACTTCAGGTATATTTGTGTGAGAGGCAAATAAAATGGTCATTAAACATGCATATTTTGGCAGCTTGGCTCTCAGTGAATATTCTTTCTTCCAAACTCTTTTTTTTCTTTACATTTTCATGTTGGTTTTGCCATACATTGACATGAATCTGCCATGGGTATATATGTGTTCCCCTTCCAGAACCCCCCTCCCACCTCCCTCCCGATTCCATCTCTCTGGGTCATCCCGGGGCACCAGCCCTGAGCACCCTGTATCAAGCATCAAACCTGGGCTGGTGATTGATTTCACATATGATAATGTACATGTTTCAATGCCGTTCTCCCATATCATTCCACCCTTGCCCTCTCCCATAGAGTCCAAAAGACTTTTCTATACATCTCCGTCTCTTTTGCTGTCTCGCATACAGGGTTATCATTACTATCTTTCTAAAGGCAGCCTTCAGAATAGGAGAAAATAATAACAAACGAAACAATGGACAATTAATCTCAAAAATATACAAGCAACTCCTGCAGCTCAATTCCAGAAAAATAAACGACGCAATCAAAAAGTGGGCCAAAGAACTAAACAGACATTTCTCCAAAGAAGACATAAAAATGCAAATCAAAACCAGTCTTCCGAACTCTTAAAGAAAATTTATCTAACTTTAATGCTAAGTAGGTTAACTTCTCAAAGAGCCCTAATCTCAAATGTCATGTCCCTTTACATACAATATATTTTTACCTGCTGGTAAGTGTTGATAATGATGTTAAATAGATTTAAAGTACAAATCTGATACAAATCTGGAACTCAAAATATAACATTGCAAAATTAAATTTAAATTTATGAAAACTCTTTGAAACCACCTTTCTGTTTAAATGAGGAGTGTCAGCTTTGCTTCAGGCTATTTGTTATGTCTCTTACTTGCACCTGTGAGCTTTCAGAATAAACCCATTGTCATGCACTAAATGCTTGTGTCCCTCCCAAAATTCATATTTTGAAAACCTATCCCTCAACAAATGGTATGCGGTGACAGGGTCTTTGGGAGGTAAGTAGTGTTAGCTGGGCTCCCTTTGTGGACACAATGAGAAGTCACCTGTCTGCAACTCACAAGAGGGTGCCCACCAGAACTCAACTGTGCTGCTGCACTCTGATCTCAGATTTCCAGCCTCCAGAACAATGAGAAATGAATTTCTGGTGTCAACAGTTCATTCAGTTTATGGTATTTGTTATGCAACTGACTAAGATACCAGACATATTTACTAGACAGTATCACACTTGAGTAGATTGTGTGTCTAATGAGGAGAGAGTAAAGCAGAACAATCAATCATTTTGACTTTTTTTTCGATTTTTTTTAGCCTAACCTTGAAATAACACAATAAATGGAGAGAAATTTTAGAACATTTTGTTGGAAAAGTAAAATGTGGGAAAATATACCAAGAACATGTCTTTCCTTCTTTGAAACAGAAATGACAGATTTCTATGATGTTTAATAAAAATAGTGGATAAATAAAAATTGGAATAAAATAAAGGCATTTGAACTGCATGTACTTTTAAAATGTAGAAAAGAACCATACTGTTCAAGAGACATAGTAAATAAAAAAGACAACTTGGCACCTTTTATTGTGTGGGGAAGAAACTTAGCTTGGCTAAAACAGACACTATTTAGAAAATCAAAATATTACCAAAACCAACACGACAATGTAAAGAAAAATAAAAAAATTTTTTTAATTAAAAAAATGGATAAAAAAATGCTACCTCTAATCACAGCGCATATTGTATTGGTTTAACCTGTTTGCTTCAAAGATTTTACTGTAATTGTCACCAAGTCCCTGCATGACAGGCCCATGAATCCAAGAGATGAGGTGTTAAGGCAAAGAATATGACTTTAGTTGGAAAGCTGGATGACCAAGAGGATGGTAGACTCATAGTAATCATCTTGTCAAGGTCTGGATGCCAGAACCTGAGAGAGAGAGAGACAGGGAGAGAGAGAGACAGAGAGAGACAGACAGACAGACAGACAGAGAGAGAGAGAGAGAGAGAGAGAGAGAGAGAGAGAGAAAAGCAATGAGAAACTAAAATTAAAGGGGCTTCAGTCTTGCAAAGCATCTCCGGAAAGAGCCAGCCTTTGGAAGGGGTGTATTAATTTTCTTCTTTTTATTGTAGCTATTCCCAGGTGGGCAGGGTCAGATTATCTCTCTATGAGCTGAACAAAGACTCTTTAGTTTAACAGTCAGACAGAGGGACAGGGTCCTCTGAAGCAGTCCATTATGTATAACTGTAATAACAAAAGCAAGAAAAGCAAGTCAAAGAAACGGTTTCTAACATGGAGTCAGAATTGGCATCTCCCTACAAAATAATCAGTTTGACTATGTTTTGTCATTTTTACTAGGACAAATCCTTAAGCAATTGTATTTCAAATCTTTTCTTGATATAAAGTGCAAAAGTGATGGAAAGAAGAGAGAGTACTAGTTGGGGGAAAATGTTTTCAATTTTGTACAAATTTTTTTTGAAACAGATTACTATATATTTTTTTCTATTAATATAAATATGGATAATAATATTTTCAACTTTATAGGGTTGTTATCAAGATGAGTTGTCATTATGAGTTACCATTAATAAAGAATTTAGAACAGTGCCTTACTCATAATGCATGGTATGTAAGATCTAGTTAAGTGTAAATAAGATAATTTTTAGGATGCAATCATTTAGGGTAGAAATAAATGTTAGTGATAGTGTGGCATGAGATAGGTCACCAGAGGTGGGATAAGAGCACACCAGGCACCTAAATGTTCATTTGTGTGATTACTTCTGTTTGCTTCTTATCAAATGAAGCTGACCCTAACCATTCAGACAGATCTGCACGGTCTTCTGGGCAGATGATGACAGGAGATGGTTTTTTAAATGTTGAAAATTCTTTGGTTTTATTTCCATTGTTAGGGCTTTACGCCTCCTTGCTTGGGTCTCAGAGAGTTGTTCAGAGTTTTCTATATGGCTTCCTTGTTACATGTGTTTCATGAAAATTTTCCCTAGCCTCATTATGTTTCTCACTGAATTGGAAGAGCACAGTTTTAAAATGGTGTATCTCTCTGAAACACACGCTCATACTTATACACTCACAGGAATATCCCCTTGTTTCTGGGTTGTCAGAATTCATTCATTCTCCAGGGTGATTATTCAGTCAAGGGGAGGTGGGCAGGGTGCTCTGATTCTCTCTGAAGTAGCCTTAAACTGTCTGTGATGATCTCAACAACAGACATTTGCTTCAGGCTGATGAGGAAACTGAGTCTCTGACAGTAAATAATGTAGCTCAATTTCACCACTTTACGTAGAGTTGAGTTTCCAGACCTAAACTTTTTTTCCCAACTTGTTTTCAGTCTATTACTAAAACCAGAATCAAAGCAAAAAATCAATATGGTTAGCAGTTGTTTGTTTTTTTTCCCCTTTCTCTCTCTTTCTTTTTATGTTTCACCCACTCTCCATAGTTGCTCAAAAGAACAAGTTTGAACAACACTTAGCCACATGTTAATGCCTTTTGCTTGAGTATTTTAGATCTTGTGGGAGGCAGAATTCTGTACCCTATAATTCTCATTCTCTAGTTTTCCCTATAATTCCCATTCTCTGGTTTTCCAATCAAATAGTTGACTGCTTACTGCTAGACAGGGACTCTGCTGATGTAATTAAGGTTACTAATCAGTAGACTTTAAAAAAGGGAGATTATCTTGGGTTTTTGTGAGCCCATTTTGACACCTGAGTCCTTTGGAAGTCAGAGAGAACATAGAAGAGAAAGCCAGAAGAATTCAAAGTGTGTTGACTCCTATGATGCTGCTGGCTTGAAGGTGGAGGAAGCTGTGAGGGAAGTCAAAGGAGTCCTGCCAAAATCCAGTGAGTTTGATATAGGATGCTGAACCCAATATGAGAACTGCAGCCCTGCCTGGTCATTGCTGTTGCTCATTCATTTAGTCATGTCCGACCCTTTGCAAAACCATGGACTGCAGCATGCCAGGCTTCCCTGTCCTTTGCTCTCTCCTGGAGTTCATGCAAATTCATGTCCATTGAGTCAGTGATGCCATCCAACCATGTTATCCTCTGTCACCCCCTTCTCCTCCTGCTCACCATCTTTCCCAGCATCAGGGTCTTTTCCAATGAATTTGGTACCTTGGTTTTAGCCTTGCCAGACCCCAGGCAGAGAATCCAGCCACACTGCTAGACCTTTGGCCTATAGAATTGTGAGGTAATAACCGAGCATTGCTTTAAAACATGGAATATGTGATAATTTGTTATGTAACCATAGATAACTAACACATCCGTTCTTTTGAAGTCTATATAGTTCAAAAGAGAATATGTGATGTTTTTATTTACTGCATTCTCAGCCCCACTGGACCCTGAGATGAGAGCGTGGTAACAATCTCCATTCATCATTGTCAAAAAACACATGGTTCCAGGGGATTCTAAACTAATTCTGCACATCTCATCAAGGGCACTTCACTACTGCCTAAGCATTGACAACATTGCTCTATCTTGTAAATAAAAGGAGTCTGAATCACTTCAGGAGGTCATGTATTTGGGTGACTCCAGTAGTGATAATGTTATCTGCCAAGATGCCTACATGCATTTCATCTACCTGCTGGCCAAGGCCATGTAATTCTCACTATTGGAACTCTGAGGTCTTTCTTCCTTTTGTATGATTCTAACTGACCTCTTGGCAGTCGACAAATCCCTACCTCCTTCATAGGGTTAGAAAAAAACACAACCAGAACCTAAGCCCCGTCCATTGGGCATTTTGTGTGAACCATGAATTCTCTACCCGGATATTATAGACTGAATTCTGCCTCTCAGAAATTCACAAGTTGAAGCCCTAAACCCCGTTATCTCAGAATGTGACCTTGTTTGAAATAGGGTCATTGACGTAGTAATAGATAAAAATGAGATCACATTGGAAAAGTGTAGACCATCTCCAGCCCAGTTGTCCTGGTATCCTCATAAAAAGGAAAAAAAATTACAAACAGATACCCACACACACAGGGAGAATGCTATGTGGAAATAAAGACAGAGATTGTATTTTGAAAATACATTTTCAGAGCAGTTTTAGGTTCACAGCAAAAAGGATAGGAAGGGACATAGATTTTTGGCAGCAGAAGTCAAAGAATATCAAACATGCCAGAAAGCCAGCCACCAAAAGCTAGAAGAGAAACCTGAAACATATGTCCTTAGATGGAACCAACTCCGCCAACACTCTGATCATTGACAACACCAGATCTTCCAGAACTCTGAAACTATATATTCTTTTTCTGTAAGCTACTTAGTTTGTGGTACTTAGTTATGGTAGCCCTAGCAAGCAAATACATCATCTCCAGACCAGCCCTACCTGTAGCTAAAGAGGGGAGAGTAATCCGTCCCACAGGCCTGTACCAGTCTAGTTGTAATTTTGACCTTAATGGCAAAACTTTTCTGATACTACCAAGAAGGTAGGCAATCTGGTGTCATCTCTAAACCTTTCACAGATTAGAGAGTCCATCTCTAAACCTGCCCATGTGATCCTATATTCATCAGATACCCTGAAGCCCCACACAGAAATTACAGCACCAAAGATAAGCACATGATTCATTGATTTGAGATGGACCAAATGTTGATATCCCCTTCATAGATCACAGTTTTTTCATGGTGAAGGGGCTTGCACAACTCAATAAAGCTATGAGACATGTCATGCAGGGCCACCCAAGAAGGACAGGTTGTAGTGGAGAGTTCTGATAAAATGTGGTCCATTGGATGAGGGAATGGCAAACCACTTTAGTAGTCTTGCTGCGAGAACCTCATGAACATGAACAGCATGAAAACACAAGAAGATATAACACCAGAAGATGAGTGTCCCAGGTCAGAAGGTGTCCAATATGCTACTTGGGAAGAGCAGAGGGCGATTATTAATAGTTTCAGGAGGGATGAAGTGGCTGAACCAAAGCAGAAACGATGCCCAGTTGTGGATGTACCTGGATGTGAAAGTAAAGTCCAATGATGTAAAGAACAACACTGCATAGGAACACGGAATGTTAGGTCCATAAATCAAGGTAAATTGGAAGTGGTCAAGCAGGAGACGGCAAGAGTGAACATCGACATCTTTGGAATCAGTAAACTAAAATGGACAGGAAAGTACAAATTTAAATCAGATGACCATTATATCTACTACTGTAGGCAAGAATCCCTTAGAAGGAATGGAGTAGCCCTCAATAATCAACAAAAGAGTCCAAAATGTAGTAGTTTGGTGCAGTTTCAAAAATGACAGAATGGTCTCAGTTCATTTCCAAGACAAACCACAACATCCAAGTCTATGCCCAAACCACTAACATCGAAGAAGCTGAAGTTGACCAGTTTTACAAAGACCTGCAAGATCTTCTAGAACTAACAGCAAAAACAATGTCCTTTTCATCATAGGAGATTGGAATGCAAAAGTAGGAAGTCAAGAGATACATGGAGTAACAAGCAAATTTGGCTTTGGAGTACAAAATAAATCAGGTCAAAGATTAACATAATTTTGTTAAGAGAGTGTACTGGACATAGTAAACACAGTGAAGGTGACAAATAGATTGAAGGGATTAGATCTGGTAGATAGAGTTCCTGAAGAACTATGGACAGAGTATCATAAAATATACAGGAGGCAGTGACCAAAACCATCTCAATGGAAAAGAAATGCAAAAAGGCAAAGTGGTTGTCTGAGGAAGCTTTACAAACAGCTGAGGAAAGAGGAGAAGGCATAAAAGAAAAGATATACCCAACTGAAAGCAGAGTTCCAGAGAACAGCAAGGAGAGGTAAGGAGGCCTTCTTCAAGAAACAATGCAAATAAATATAGGAAAATAATAGAATGGGGAAGACTAGAGTTCTCTTTAAGAAAACTGGAGATACTAAGGGAAATTTCATGCAAAGATGGGCATGATAAAGAATAGAAACAGTAAGGACCTAACAGAGGCAAAAGAGATTAAGAAGAGGTGGCAGGAATAAACAAATACAAATAGGGTCTTAAGACTTGGGTAACCACAGTAGTGTGGTCATTCACCTAGAGCCAGATATCCTAGAGTGTGAAGTCAAGTGGGCCTTAGAAAGTATTACAATGAACAAAGTTAGTAGAGGTTATGGAATTCCAGCTGAGCTATTTCAAATCCTAAAAGATGGTGCTGTTAAAGTGATGCACTCAATAGGTCAGCAAATTTGGAAAATTCAGCAGTGCTCCCAGAACTGGAAAAGGTCAATTTTCACTGCAATCCCAAAGAAGGGCAAGGCCAAAGGATTTTCAGTTTACCTGACAATTGTGCTCATTTCTCATGCTAGTAAGGTTATGCTCAAAATCCTTGAAGTTAGGCTTTAGCAGTTCATGAACCGAGAACCTCCTGATGTACAAGCTGGATTTAGGAAAGGCAAAGGAGCAAGAGATCAAATTGCTAACATTCATTGGATAGTAGAGAAAGCAAAGGAATCCCAGAAAAAAACATTTATTTATGCTTCATTGGTTACACTAAAGCATTTGTCTGTGTTCATCACAACAAACTGGAATATTCTTCAAGAGATGTATTACCAGACCACCCTACCTGTCTCCTGAGAAAACTTTATGTGGATCAAGAAGCAACAGTTAGAACCTTACATGGAACAATGAACTGGTTTAAAATTGGGAAAGGAGTACGTCAAGGTTATATATTGTCACCCTGCTTATTTAACTTATATGCAAAGTGCATCATTCAAAATATTGGGCTGGATTATCATCAATTGGAATCAAAATTGCCAGTAGAAGTATCAGCAAACTCAGATATGCAGGTGATACCACCCTAATGGTAAAGTAAAGAGGACCTAAAGAGCCTCTTGATTAGGTAAAAGAGGAGAGTGAAAAGAGCTGACTTAAAACTCAACATCCAGAAAACTAAGATCATGGCATCTGGTCCCATCATTTCATGGTAAATAAAAGGAGAGAAAATGGAAGCAGTGACAGATTTTATTTTCTTGGGTTTCAAAATCCCTGCGGACAGTAACTGCAGCCATGAAGTTAAAAGACGCTTGCTCCTTGGAAGGAAAGCTATGACAAACCTAGACAGCATATTAAAAAGCAGAGATATTACTTTGCTGACAAAGGTCCATATAATCAAAGCTATGGCTTTTCCGGTAGCCATGTACGGATGTGAGAGTTAGACCATAAAGAAGGCTGAGTGCTGAAGAATTGATGCTTTTGAATTGTTGTGCTGGAGAAGATTCTTGAGAGTCTCTTGGACTGAAAGGAGATGAATCCAGTCAATCCTAAAGGAAACCCACCCAGAATATTCATTGGAAGGATGGTGAAGCTCCAATATGTTTGCCACCTGATCTGAAGAGCCGACTCATTGGCAAAGACCCTGATGCTGCAAAAGATTGAAGGCAAAAGGAGAAGAGGGTGGCAAAGTATGAGATGGTTAGATAGCATTACTGACTTAACAAACAAGAATTTGAGCAAACTGTTGGAGGTAGTGAAAGACAAGCCTGGTGTTCTCTAGTCCATGGGGTCACAAAGAGTCAGACACAACTTAATGAATGAACGTCAAGAAACGCTGAGAAATATGCAATTTTTTGACATAAAAAAGTATTTAAGATTACCAAAAGTATTTTCAAAGACTACCATAGTTTCATGAACAAGCAATGGAAGGGAATTTCAAAAGGAAGGGTATGTATGTATGTCTATGGCTGATTCATGTTGAGCTTTGACAGAAAACAGCAAAATTCTGTAAAACAATTATCCTTTAATAAAAATAAATTGATTTTTATAAAAGGCATTTGGTTCTGAAGTTAACAAAATCAACTTATTGTTCCTTTTCATGAATATAAATATTTAGAGCAGGGAAAATACTCAGGACTAAGCTTTTACTAATTCTAATAGCTTTTTGTACCCAAGACAGAAAAGGTTGAGTATTGTGAAAGCATTTGTCTGTAAAACATTGCATAAATTTAGGAACAAAATGTTATTTTTCTTATCTATGTATTTAGTAACTCTAAAAGTTAATGTTTGATGACAGAGAGAAAAAAGGAAACATGTAAGATTTGGAAAACATGCATTTCAGGTCCAGTTCCTGATGTTAGGAGCCATGGTTGTAACCTGCCTGGGTCCTGTATCCTCTGCCTGGTTCTTCATCTGTGATATGGGTGGGCTGCCACTGTATTCTTTTGCAGAATGTTATCATGAGATAACTCTGGAAGTTTGTTAAGTTTTACCAAAGAAATATCAATAATAATATCAATAGTTTTCCCAAAGAAATGTGAAAACTATTGATACTTTTGTATGTGTGTGAAAAGTCATCTGTCACTGTGATTTCTACATCACCTGTTTACTGGAATCGTTTTCTATCAAGATTTGGTTAAAAAGAGGAAAGTGTGTGGGATGTAGGATAAGGGGAAGCAGTGGTTAAGACCTGTGTCAGTTCACCAAGATGGGAAGGGGACCAGGAAAGACAGCTTGACTATTACAAGGTCTCCATTTAGTGCTAATACTGATATTGTCAATATCTATGACATGTTGCAAAAACGCTGAGGTTGGGATAATTTTAGGTATGTATGCATATGCATATACATGTACCTATGTACACAGACACACAGTTTGAAGCATTCTAGAAAGAAGGAAAAAATAAAAAAAGAAAGAGAGAAAGAAAGAAAAAAGAAGAAGTTTTATATTATAATCACTTTATACATACAACCTGAACTATCAGAGAAACCCATATAAATACATGTATGTTTCTATACATGAAAGTGTTAGTCACTCAGTCATTTCCAACTCTTTGTGACCCCATGGACTGTAGCCCGCCAGGCTCCTCTGGCCATTTTATATAAAGACTAAAGCAATATTGGAAAAACATACATGCAAATTTCCAGTTTGGAAAGATCTGTCTGGCAATCTTCATCCTCACATTGATTAAATTGTGTTAAGAGATTCAGAGTCTTAAGAAACCCCTAAATACAGGGTTGTGATAAGAAATGCAAGTAGGATAACTGGGGAAGATTGACGTGAAACAGCTCATTATAAAATCTGAATCATTCTTCTAGATTTTTTCCCTCTGGAGTGTTTCTGACCTCCCACTCCCCATTCTGATGACCCCTGAGCAGAACTGATTCATTTCATGACCGTAAACTTATCACATGGTATTAGCTCGGAAATCGCTTCTGTTTCTCTCACACTACAAGAGGTAGAAAGGACCTTGGCAGGGATACTTAGCTTACAGGGTTAGGTGAAGACTGAGTCTTATATATAAGGGTATCCTTATGGATTTTGTATTGCCTTTTTAAGTTTATGTCCAATAATTCTAGGAATCATCTTTATTCATATTTACATCTTCAGAACCTAGTGCAAAGCATTCTGCTTTAGCAGTGGGTAATTTAATGTTGGTAAATGGTAGGATCATGGCAGGACACTGGAATTTTTGCAAAGATTTTTTTGAGCAGTTTTAGGTTCACAGCAAAATGGAGAGGAAGGTGCAGAGATTTTTCTCATTTTTTTCTGTTTTATATTTGTATTTTATTCTTTTTTAAAAATTAGTTTATTTATTTAATTGGAGGCTGATTACTTTACAATACTGTGGTGGTTTTTGCAATACATCGACAATATCAGCCAGGGGTGCACATGTGTCCCCATTCTAAACCCCCCTCCCACCTCCCTCCCCACCCCATCCCTCAGGATCATCCCAGTGCACCGGCCCTGAGTGCCCTGTTTCATGCATCGAACTTGGACTGATCATCTATTTCACATATGGTAATACACATGCTTCAGTGCTATTCTCTCAAATCATCCCACCCTCCCCTCGAACAGAGTTGAAAAGTATTCTTTATCTCTGTGTCTTTTTTGCTGTCTCACATGTAGGCTTGTCATTACCATCTCTCTAAATTCCATATATATATATATGCATTAATATACTGTATTGGTGTTTTTCTTTCTGACTTACTTCACTCTGTATAATAGGCTCCAGTTTCATCCACCTCATTAGAACTGACTCAAATGCATTCTTTTTTATAGCTGAGTAATATTCCATTGTGTCTATGTACCACAGCTTTCTTATCCACTCGTCAGCTGATGGGCATCCAGGTTGCTTCCATGTCCTGGCTATTGTAAACAATGCAGCGATGAACATTGGGGAACAAATGTCTCATACAATTCTGGTTTCCTTGGTGTGTATGCTGACCAGTGGGATTGCTGGATTGTATGACAGTTCTATTTCCAGTTTTTTAAGGAATCTCCACACTGTTCTCCATAGTGGCTGTACTAGTTTGCATTCTCACCAACAGTGTAAGAGGGTTTCCTTTCTTCTGCACTCTCTACAGCATTTATTGTTTGTAGACTTTTTGTTAGCAGCCATTCTGACTGGCATAAGATGGCACCTCATTGTGGTTTTGATTTGCATTTCTCCGATAATGAGTGATGTTGAGTATATTTTCATGTGTTAGCCATCTGTATGTCTTCTTTGGAGAAATATCTGTTTAGTTCTTTGGCCCATTTTTTGTTTGGGTCATTTATTTTTCTGGTATTGAGCTGCATGAGCTGCTTGTACATTTTTGAGATTGTTTGTCCATTGTTTCATTTGTTATTATTTTCTCCCATTCTGAAGGCTGTATTTTCACCTTGCTTATGGTTTCCTTCGTTGTGCAAAAGCTTTTAAGTTTAATTAGGTCCTGTTTATTTACTTTTCCTTTTATTTCCATTACTCTTGGAGATGGGTCATAGAAGATCCTGCTGTGATTTATGCCAGAGAGTGTTTTGCCTGTTTTCCTCTAGGAGTTTTATAGCTTCTGGTCTTATATTTAGATCTTTGATCCATTTTGAGTTTATTTTTGTGTATGGTGTTAGAAAGTGCTCTAGTTTCATTCTTTTACAAGTGGCTGTCCAGTTTTCCCAGCACCACTTGTTAAAGAGGTTGTCTTTTCTCCATTGTATATTCTTGCCTCCTTTGTCAAAGATAAGGTGTCCATAGATGCGTGGATTTATCTCTGGGCTTTCTATTTTGTTCCATTGATCTCTATGTCTGTCTTTGTGCCAGTACCATACACTCTTGATGACTGTGGCTTTGTAGTATAGCCTTAAGTCAGGCAGGTTGACTCCTCCAGTTCCATTCTTCTTTCTCGAGATTGCTTTGGCTATTCAAGGTTTTTTTGTTTTTCCATACAAATAGTGAAGTTTTTGTTCTACTTCTGTGAAAAAATACCGTTGGTAGCTTAATATGGATTGCATTGAATCTATAGATTGCTTTGGGTAGTGTATTCATTTTCACTATATTAATTCTTCTAAACCACAAACATGGTGTATTTCTCCATTTGTATCATCTTTGTTTTCTTTCATCAGTGCATTATAGTTTTCTATATATAGGTCTTTTAGTTCTTCAGGTAGATTTATTCCTAAGTATTTTATTCTTTTTGTTGCAATGGTGAATGGAATCATTTCCTTAATTTCTCTTTCTGTTTTCTCATTGTTAGTATATAAGAATGTAAGGAATTTCTGTTTATTAATTTTATGTCTTGTAACTTTGCTGTATTCATTGACTAGCTCTAGTAATTTTCTGGTGCTGTCTTCAGGGCTTTCTATGTAGAGGATCGTGTCATCTGCAAACAATGAGAGTTTTACTTCTTCTTTTCCAATCTGGATTCCTTTAATTGCTTTTTCTTCTCTGATTTCCATGGCTAAAACTTCCAAAACTATGTTGAATAGTAGTGGTGAGAGTGGGCACCCTTGTCTTGTTCCTAACTTTAGGGGAAATGCGTTCAGCTTTTCAACATTGAGGATAATGTTTGCTGTGGGTTTATAATATATAGCTTTTATTGTGTTGAGCTATTTCTCTTCTATGCCTGCTTTCTGGAGGGTTTTTTTTTCTTATCATAAATGGATGTTGAATTTTGTCAAAGGCTTTCTCTTCATCTACCATATGAAATAATCATATGGTTTTTACCTCTCAATTTGTTAATGTGATGTATCACAGTGATTCATCTGCAAATGTTGAAGAATCCTTGCATCCCTGGGATAAAGCCCACTTGGTCATGATCTTTTTAATATGTTGTTGGATTCTGTTTGCTAGAATTTTGTTAAGGATTTTTGCATCTATGTTCATCAGTGATATTGGCCTATAGTTTTCTTTTTTTTGTGGCATCTTTGTCAGGTTTTTGTATTAGAGTGATGGTGGCCTCATAGAATGAGTGTGCAATTTTCTGAAAGAGTTTGAGAAGGACAGGTGTTAGCTCTTCTCTAAATTTTTGGTAGAATTCAGCTGTGAAGGCTTTTCATCCTGGGGTTTTGTTTGCTGGAAGATTTCTGATTACAGTTTCAATTTCCATGCTTGTGATGGGCCTGTTAAGATTTTCTATTTGTTCTTGGTTCAGTTTTGGAAAGTTTTACTTTTCTAAGAATTTGTCCATTTCTTCCAAATTGTCCATTTTATTGGCATACAGTTGCTGATAATACTCTCTTATCATCCTTTGTATTTGTGTTGTCTGTTGTGATCTCTCCATTTTCATTTCTAAGTTTGTTGATTTGATTCTCCTTTTTTTATTAATGAATCTGACTAATGATTTGCCTATTTTATTTTTCTTCTCAAAGAACCAACTTTTAGTTTTGTTGTTTTTTTGCTATAGTCTCTTTTGTTTCTTTGTCATTTATTTATTCCCCAATGTTTATGATTTCTTTCCTTCTACTAACCCTGGGGTTCTTCATTTCTTCTTTTTCTAGTTGCTTTAGGTGTAAAGTTAGGTTATTTATTTGATTTTTCTCTTGTTTCTTGAGGTAGCTAGTATTGCTATGAACCTTCTCCTTAGCACTGCTTTAACTGGATCCCATAGGTTTTGGATTGTCATGCTTTCATTTCCATTTGTTTCTATGCATATTTTGATTTCTTTTTTTATTTCCTCCATGATTTATTGGTTATTCAGAAGCGTGTTGTTTGTATTTTTAATAGTTTTTCTCCCTGTAATTGACATCTAATCTTACAACATTGTGATCAGAAAAGATGCTTGAAATGATTTCAATTTTTTTCAATTAACCAAGGCTAGATTTATGGCCCAGGATGTGATCTGTCCTGGAGAATGTTCCATGTGCACTTGACAAAAAGGTGAAATTCATTGTTTGGGGGTGAAATATTCTAAGATATCAATTAGGTCTAACTGGTCTATTGTATCAGTTAAAGTTTGTGTTTCTTTGCTAATTTCTGTTTGCTTGATCTATCCATAGGTGTGAGTGGGGTATTAAAGTCTCCCACTATCATTGTGTTACTGTGAATTTCCCCTTTCATACTTGTTAGCATTTGCCTTATGTATTGCAGTGCTCCTAGGTTGGGTATACATATATATAATTGTTATACCTTCTTATTGGATTGATCCTCTGATTATTATGTAGTGTCCTTCTTTGTCTCTTTTCAAGGACTTTATTTCGAAGTCTGTTTTATCTGATATGAGTATTGCTACTCCTGCTTGATTTTGGTCTCCATTTGCATGAAATATCTCTTTCCAGCCCTTCACTTTCAGTCTGTATGTGTCCCTTGTTTTGAGGTGGGTCTCTTGTAGACAGCATATATAGGGGTCTTGTTTTTGTATCCATTCAGCCAGTCTTGGTCTTTTGGTTGGGGCATTCAACCCATTTACATTTAAGGTCATTATTGATAAGTGTGATCCCCGTTGCCATCTACTTTGTTGTTTGGGGTTCAAGTTTATACATCTTTCCTGTGTTTCCTGTCTAGGGAAGATCCTTAAGCATTTGTTGGAGAGCTGGTTTGGTGATGCTGAATTCTCTCAGCTTTCGCTTATCTGTAAAGCTTTTGATTTCTCTTTCATATTTGAATGAGATCTTTGCTGGGTATAGTATTCTAGGTGGTAGGTTTTTTTTCTTTCATCATTTTAAGTATGTCCAGCCATTCCCTTCTGGCCTGAAGAGTTTCTATTAAAAGATCAGCTGTTATCTTTATGGGGATCCCTTCTGAGTTATTTGTTGCTTTTCCGTTGTTGCTTTTAATATGTGCTCTTTGTAGCTGATCTTCGTTAATTTGATTAATATGTGCCTTGGGGTGTTTTGCCTTGGGCTTATCTTATTTGGGACTGTCTGGGTTTCTTGGACTTGGATGATTATTTCCTTTCCCATTTTAGGGAAGTTTTCAAGTATTATCTCATGGCCTTTCTTTTTGTCTTCTTCTTCTGAGACTCTTATGGTTAGAATTTTGGGGTGTTTAACATTGTCCCAGAGGTCTGATACAGAGATTTTCAAAGTGCTTCTTACCCCAAAATGTAGCACTTCCCCTGTTATTAATATCCTCCCTATTGATGAAGCCACACACATCACATCACAATATGAGTTTAAATAAAAATATAATTGGAGATAGAGAAAGAGTGTGCCATGCAAGAAGGTTGCTTCTGAACTCAGATCCTTGAGAAAACACGTTCAGATCTACTGATTTATTCAAATAAGAAGCAAGGATCAGAGAAATACTCTCTAAGGTATTTCCTGCCAGGACATGAGCTCTTGAAATTGGGTGAATATTTCATGTCTCTGCCTTCAACCAGGCCACACTGACTTCTGGATACCAATGGGACAATGTGCCTAAGGTCCCTAACTGTCTCACCTGAGATAAACTTTCTTCCTCTCAGGGAAAAAGGCAGCAGCAGTCCATGAAATTGCTTCTTGAAAATCAGATATGGGCTTTGCTCTTTGGGCCAGCTCAGTGCTACTCAAAATTTACTGAATTCTTCCTAAAAACAATTTTACTTTGCTATGATACTGAAAATAACTAATGAAATTCTCAAAAACATGAACTTAGCATTTTCATGTAATTATGAAATAATATATATATTGTGTCTGAAAGTCAGAAAATTTCAAAGAGCTGAGAAGATAACACAAACTGAGTATAAAATGCTGGATTTTTGGATATACATATACACACATATCTTTGTGTATATATACATATAACTGTGTAAAAGTAAAATTACTTAGTCATGTCCAACTTTTTGTGACCCCATGAACTGTAGCATGCAAGGCTCCTCTATCCATGCAGAAGAACTCTCCAGGCCAGAATGCTGGAATAAATAGCCGTTCCCTGATCCCTGGGATGTTCCCAACCCAGAGATCAAACCCCGGTCTCCTCCACTGAGGTAGATTCTTTACAGTCTGAGCCACCTATTGAGCTTTTGTAAGTATTCACTTAATTCACAAAGCATCTTAATGAGTTAAGCACAATTACTTTCCATTTCACAGATGAGGGAAATGAGGCTTAGATTAAATGACTTGACTTAATTCATACAGAAAATTGTAGAACCTGAATTGTAACTCAGGCACTGTGACTTACATCTCTGTTCTTCAGTTTCTGCTGTGTGTGTGGGCACAGATATGTATGAGGAAATTTAGGGTCATGTTGTATATACTCTATGGAAGCCTATTTTTCAATTGATTATAAATATTTAGTTTAAATTGAAGAAAGTAGGGAAAACTACTAGACCATTCAGGTATGACCTGAATCAAATCCCTTATGATTATACAGAGCAAATGACAAATAGATTCAAGGGATTAGGTCTGACAGGGTGTCTGAAGAACAATGGACAGAGGTTTGTGACATTGTATAGGAGAAGGGATCAAGACCATCCCCAAGGGTAAAAAAATGCAAAAGGGCAAAATGGTTGTCTGAGGAGGTGTTATAAATAGCTGAGAAAAGAAGAGAAGCAAAAGGCAAAGGAGAAAAGGAAAGATATACCCATTTGAATGCAGAGTTTCAAAGAATAGCAGGGAGAGATAAAAAAAAAAAGCCTTCCTTGGTGATCAATGCAAAAAATAGAGGAAAAAAAAATAGAATGGGAAAGACTAGGGATCTCCTCAAGAAAAGTAGAGATATCAAGGGAATATTTCATGCAAAGATGGGCAAAATAAAGGATAGAAATGGTATGGACCTAACAGAAGCAGAAGATATAAAGAAGAGGTGGCAAGAATACACAGAAGAACTATACAAAAAAGACCTTCATGACCCAGATAACCACAATGGTGTGATCACTCACCTAGAGCCAGACATCCTAGAATGTGAAGTTAAGTGGGCCTTAGAAAGCATCACTATGAACAAAGCTAGTGGAGGTGATGGAATTCCAGTTGAGCTATTTCAAATCCTAAAAGATGATGCTATGAAAGTGTTATACTCAATATGCCAGCAAATATGGAAAACTCAGCAGTGGCTACAGGACTGGAATAGATCAGTTTTCATTCCAATCTCAAAGAAAGGCAATGCCAAATAATGCTCAAACTACTGCACAATTGCACTCATCTCACTCACTAGCAAAGTAATGCTCAAAATTCTGCAAGCCAAGCTTCAACAGTATGTGAACCGTGAACTTCCAGATGTTCAAGCTGGATTTAGAAATGGCAGAGGAACCAGAGCTCAAATTGTCAACATTTGTTGGATCATCAAAAAAGCAAGAGAATATCAGAAAAGCATCTATTTCTGCTTTATTGACTATACACAAGCTTTTGACTGTGTGGATCACAATAAACTGTGGAAAACTCTTCAAAAGATGGGAATATCAGACCATCTGACCTACCTCCTGAGAAATCTGTCAGGTCAGGAAGCAACTGTTAGAACTGGGAATGGAACAACAGACTGATTCCAAATTGGGAAAGGAGTACGTCAAAACTGTATATTGTCACCCTGCTTATTTAATTTGTATGCAGAGTACATCATGAGAAGTCCAGGCTGGATGAGGCACAAGCTGGAATCAAGATTGTCAGGAGAAATATCATAACCTCAGATATGCAGATGACACCACTCTTATGGCAAAAAGTGAAGAAGAACTAAAAAGCCTCTTGATTAATGTGAAAGAAGAGAGTGAGAAAGTTGGTTTAAAACTCAACATTCAGAAAATGAAGATCATGGCATCTGGTCCCATCAGTTCATGGCAAATCGATGGGTAAAGAATGGAGACTGTGGCAGACTATTTTCTTGGGCTCCCAAATCACTGCAGATGGTGACTACAGCCATGAAATTAAGACACTTGCTCCTTGGAAGAAAAGTCACGACCAACCTCGACTGCATGTTGAAAAGCAAAGACATTACTTTGCCAGCAATGGTCCATCTAGTCAAAGCTATGTTTTTTCCAGTAGTCAGGTATGGATGTGAGAGTTAGACTATCAAGAAAGCTAAGCACTGAATAATTGATGCTTTTGAACTATGGCATTGGAAAAAACTCTTGAGAGTCCCTTGAACTGCAAGGGGATCCAATCAGCTCATCCTAAACAAAATCAGTCCTGAATATTCATTGGAAAGACTGATGCTGAAGCTGAAACTCCAATAATTCGGCCACCTCATGCGTATAACTGACTCATTGGAAAAGATTCTGATGCTGGGAAAGATCGAGGATGGGAAGAGCAGGGGGCAAAAGAGGATGAGATGGTTGGATGGCATTACCAACTCTATGGACATGAGTTTGAATAAGCTCTGCGAGTTGGTGATGGACAGGAAAGCCTGGCATGATGCAGTACATGGGGTCACAAAGTCAGATACAACTGAACGACTGACTGACTGATAAATATTTTCAATGTCATTAAGTGTTTTTCTATGACATAATTTTGGGATATGGCATAGTTATCCATTGTACAGAATGATTTACTTAAGAAGACATCATTATATATTAAAGACATTCTTTGATAAATATCAAACTCATAAACATAATGGGGTCTACAGAATGCATTCCTAGAAGGAGATTCCTTGGTTAAATGGTATGCATATTTTTAAGGCTTTCAATATATATTGACCAAGGTGCTCCAAGGATTGCTGTAATTTTTTCCTCTAAAGCAGAGGTCTGACTAACCAGTTCTGGCCTAATGTCTGTATTTGCAAATAAAGGTTTATCAGAACACATCCATGCCCGTTTGTCTGTGATCTCATTTGTACTAGCAGAGCAGAGTTGGATAGTTGTGACAGAGATCATATGACTCACAAAGCTGGAAATATTTATTGTATGACCTATTGCAGAAAAGGTTTATAACCCCCTCTCTACACAGTAGATTTAAAAATATGTTTCTCTGTGTTTCTGCCCATCTTGGATACAAAACAGCAGATGGACATATACATATATACGGTCATAAATTTGGTTTGGTAGACTAAATTACTACTTCAATGTAGAAAAGAAAATTCCTTACCTTTACTGTTCATTTGCCTTTCTTCTTTTCTGTCCATTATCCTTTTTTTTTTTTTTTGCTGTTTTTACTGTACATGCCATTTTGTCTCTTGAGTTCTTTATAAGTTAAATATATTTGCAAATTTCCACATATATATATTTCACTTTGAGTCATCTATTTTGCCTTCTTTACTATGGCTCTTGATATATAGGAGGTTTTGATTGTTTTATAGTTTAAATGTGTCAGTATTTTTATTTAGGATTCTATCATTCATTTAAATTCTACTTAGGAAACTTTTTCCTTTGTGCTCTGTGCAATTCACGTGTATTTTAACTTGGCTCATTTATAGTTTACTGATTTATTTTTGTATTCATTTATTACTATTTCTTTAATTCATCTAAGCTATATTTTGAATGAGTCTTTAAGTGAGGAACTAGTGTAAACTGTCTAGACAGGCAATTATTGATGAGACAATCTTTCCCTACTGATTCACATTTCCACTGTTATGAGCTGCTAAATTCTGGTTCACATGAGTACCTATTTCTGACTTCTGTGACAGTCCACTCATTCTGTCTGTTCTCATTTTATCCATTAAATTCATATTCAGTTATAATTGGTGAATATAATTCCCTCATTAATTTTTATAATTTTTTTACCTCTTTAATCCTGTTTATTCTTTTAATTGAAGGAATGTTAGAATGATTTTTTCTGGTTTTTTTTAATTGGAATATAATTGCTTTACAATGTTGTGCTGGTCTCTGTCATACATCAGGACAAACCATTCATAATCATATGTATAATTCAGTTTTTAAAAAAATGGATCAGAATTTAAGTTGAAATTCATTAGAACAATACATTAATTTGAGAGGAATTGAATCCTACCATATTAAATCTTTCCATTGAGTCATATTCTTTTATGTTTCTGAGACATATTCAGTATTTTATATAGTATAGAGCCTGTACTTATTTTGAATTGATTGCTCCTACATAAACCAATCAAATTTTCTGTGCTAATAAACTTTCATACATTACATTTTCTAATTGGATGCTCTTGATATTTAAAAAAGCTATTTTTTTGCTGACCAGTTACATTTGTGTCTTCTCTTAATACTGAAGGTTATTCCTCAGTTGATTCATTTTAGCTTTCTTGGTGAAGAACCTTTTAAAATATTATAGTTTTGATTTAAACTTTTTACCAGTCAGAAATTCCAGATAGTGTCAAACACTAGGAGTAGCAATAGACATCTTATCTGTGCATTGTTTCTCACTTTAAAGTAACTCTTTGAATATTTCTTAGTTATATATGAGGTTGGCTTCTGGGTTAAAATAAATTTTCTATGTCATGTTAAGGATCTATCCTGTTATTCCTTTCTTATTAGGGAATCAGTTATTAGAAAATAAGAAGTTATTGAAATTTAGCAAGTGGCTTTAGATATATGATAACGCAATTTTGTTAGTCTAAGCACAGATCTTTCCTCAAGATCCTGACTTCAATTTTTTGGGATTAATATCCAGAGGTGGGATTGCTGGATCATATGATAGCTCTTTTTAAATTGTTTTTGGGGAAACCTCTAGGTAGGCTGTGTCATTTTACATTCCTATCAACATTGTACAAGATTTCTCCACATCCTCCCCAACATTTTTTTTTTAGAATAGTCATCCTAGTAGGTGTTAGGTGATATCTCACTGTGGTTTTGGTTTGCAATTCCCTGATTAGATTATTAGTAAAATTGAGCATCTTTTTGTCTACCTATTGGCCATTTGTATGTCATCTTTGGAGGAATTTCTTTGCTCATTTTTTAATAGACATTTTATAACAGTAACAAGTCAGTCATTTAAGTTTAAAAAAGTTCAGTTCAGTCATTCAGTCACGTCCAACTCTTTGAAACCCCATGGACTGTAGCATGCCAGGCCCCCCTGTCCATCACCAACTCCTGGAGTTTACTCAAACTCATGTCCATAGACTCGGGGATGCCATCCAACCATCTTATCCTCTATTGTTCCCTTCTCCTCCTGCCTTCAATCTTTCCCAGCATCAGGGTCTTCTCTAAGAAGTCAGTTCTTTGCATTAGGTGGCCAAAGTATTGGAGTTTCAGCTTCAACATCAGTCTTTCCAATGAACACTCAGGACTGATTTCCTTTAGGATGGACTGGTTGGATCTCCTTGAGTCCAAGGGACTCTCAAGAGTCTTCTCTAACACCACAGTTCAAAAGCATCAATTCTTCTGCACTCAGCCTTCTTTATAGTCCATCTCTCACATCCATACATGGCCACTGGGAAAACCATAGCCTTGACTAGATAGATCTTCAGTGGCAAAGTAATGTCTCTGCTTTTTAATAAGCTGTCTAGGTTGGCCATAACTTTCCTTCCAAGGAGTAAGCGTCTTTTGATTTCATGGCTGCAGTCACCATCTGCAGTGATTTTGAAGCCCCTAAAAATAAAGTCTGTCACTGTTTCCACTGTTTCCCCATCTATTTGTCATGAAATGATGGGACCAGATGCCATGATCTTAGTTTTCTGAATGTTGAGCTTTAAGCCAAAATTTTCAATCTCCTCTTTCACTTTCATCAAGAGGCTCTTTAGTTCTTCTTCACTTTCTGCCCTAAGGGTGGTATCATCAAACTTACTGATAAATACTGTGGATATAGTGACTTTTATAAGGTTGCTAGTTATGTTTTAAATTAGTTTCCCTCTAGCTAGTGATTCTTCCACCATTTTCAAAGTTTTGGATGAATTTAAAGAAGTATGCTCAATCAAAATATGATGAACTGTCCTGGGTCCACAGCTTGAAAATGACAGTACCTGTATGCATGCGTGCTTTTTTATATCACTGGTTGTCAGTAATAGCTTCCTGCTGTCAAAGTCTCTGGAATCTACAAGCCCAGACACACTCTGCTTTACCCTCTCTAGGGGGTAAAACCTCTCATCTTCTGCGAGGTGAGTGAGAAGCGGTTGGTAGGCTACAGTTAGGGAAGGGACTCTTTTGTTTTCAGTCTCATCCTCAGAGGCAGCTGGTGCTGCCAGTGGCCAGGCCTTTGGGGGATTCTGTAGTGTGCACTGGCTGGCTGTACCCACCCCTGGCTTCAGGTTCAGCTCTTTGAATCTGTTAAGTCAATTACTGCTACTCCATCTGCTACCCTGTTTCCCAAGTTCTATTACTCCTGCTCATCTCTTTGTCCTTGGGAATTTATACCCTTTAAAAGTCAATTCTGGGAGGATTTTTTGAGTCAACAAAGCTACTTGCATTATTTACTTTTGTGGTTTTCATTCTTTTTTTAAAAAAAACTTTTAATATTAAAAATTTCACGTCTATGAAAATTTTCAAGAGCATTTCCTTTAGATGTATCAATTGTTATCAATTTGTTTTAAATCTCTACATATTTTTGACACATTAGTATTTTTTTTTTTACAAATGATTGGAGAATAAATTGAAGATGTCATGATCCTTTATTCCTAAAGGCTTTAATATCTATTTCCTAGAAGCAGGACATTTTCTTACATAGTCATAACACAATGATGACATTCAGGAAATTTGGCACTTTTGCAACACTGATGAAATGTTGTATCTAAGAGAGAGCGTGTATTCAAACTTGGCCAGTGTTCCTAGCAGTGTGCCTTTCAGAAACCCAGGTTCTTAACTGCATCTACTTGTCTTGTTGTTTTTGTCTCCTTGATGTGGAACAGTTCCTTTCATTTGAAGAACTTCCTTGGTCTTTCTTAATCTTTCAGGACATTGACCCTTTGAAGAGTACCAGACAGTTGTTTGTACAGGTTAGCATTTCTGGCAAGAATGCTTTATAAGTGATATTGTATCCTTCTAGTTATGAAATTAAGTCAAATGTTGTCAATTTCTCCATTATTCCTGATTTAAATTTGACCACTGTTAGAGGCAGAATTGTATTCCTCCCCAACTCATATGCTGAGCCTTTAACCCCCAAAATATGATGATATCGGAAAACTGGGTCTTAGGAGGTAATTAAGGTTACATGAAATCAGAAGAGGGGGCCTGACTCTACAGGATTGGCGTTCTTATAAGAAGAGAAAGGGATACGGGGAACATGTGTGCTTAGAGTAAAGACCTTGTGAGGACGCAGCAAGAAGGCAGCTGCCTGCAAGCCAAGGAGAGAGACCGGACTATGAACCAACCATTGATCTTGGACCTCCAGCCTCCAGGAACGTGAGAAAACAATTGTCTGTTTTTGAAGCCACATGGTCTTTGGTATTCTGTTATATCAACACATGCAATTTAATAAAACTGCTTAAGGTTCTGTCTGAAAGAATTCTCCATTTTAAAGGAAAATTTATCTTCCTTTATAATCAACAAGTAGTATTTGAGGAGGTACTTTGAGGAGATATTTTGTAAATATCTTATTACTCATTAAAATTTAATTGAAAGTTTGTTTCATTAACATTCTTCCTTGAACAGTTATTCACATGGTTTATAACTCTACCATTCCTTCCACCTTTAGTAATGGGCGATCTTCTATTTATTTATTTATCTCACCTATGTATCCACTTATTCAGCATGGTCTCCTGGATATTTGGTTTTAATCCACTAAGTAGTACATTTTACTGACCTTTTTTTTTTTGATGATCGACATGTCCCAGATTGAGCCAGTGTCGCCTTCTCAGGCTGACTTACTTTCTGGCACACAGTGCTCTTTCCTACTCCACCTCTTATGTCTTTCATGCTTAATACTGCAAGGAGATCCAATCAGTCCATCCTAAAGGAAATCAGTCCCGAATATTCATTGGGAGGACTGATGCTGAAGCTGAAACTCCAGTAGTTCGGCCATGTGATGTGAAGAACTGACTCCCTGGAAAAAATCCTGATGCTGGGAAAGATTGAAGGCAGGAGGAGAAGGGGAAGACAGAGGATGAGATGGTTGGATGGCATCACCGACTCAATGGACATGAGTTTGGGTAAACTCTGGGAGTTGGTGATGGACAGGGAAGCCTGACATGCTGCAGTCCATGAGGTCACAAAGAGTTGCAAATAGTCAGACATGACTGAGTGACTGAACTGAACTGAAGAAAGTCACAAACAAGGTACTAACAACTTACTAGCAACTGGGGAAGGGTTGACTAGAGGCTCAGTGAACAGTTCCCACAGGTGACATGTCCTTCAAAAAATCTGTAATTTATGAGAAAAGAGGCAGGAAAATTGTCTGAAGGTGTGACCAAGGAGCAAGGAAGATCCACTCTACCTCCAGACCCTGAAAATATGCAGTGTTGAAGGAAAAAGTGCCTCACTGAAGCAGCTATTGGCATGGTCCTCAGGATGGAGTCAAATTTCAGTTCCAGCAGCAAGTAGGGCTAAGGCTCAGTTATAAGTTTGATGGTGAAGGGTATTTTTTTGATAAATAAGCTGCAAGTTGCAGAATTCCCAGCTGAGAAGGTCTCAGAGGGGTTGCAGGTTGGGTAGGATTAGGGGTCTGCAGAGCTGTGTATGATTATTCCAGATTATAATAGATAGTTTTTAAGTCTGGGACTGAGATCAACAAGAACATAAAGCAGAAGATTTATTCCAATTTTTTTGGGGGGTGGGATGAACTAAATGAATCTTACCTTTTCATGTGAATATCTGTAAAATCAGAAAACCATGTATTTACCTTAATGGGCATAAAGAGAGATAGCAATAAATAAGGTCAAGAACTTGAAATTAAAACTGAATTTTAATAATATGGGATGAATGTTAGCCTAACATATTTGTGAACAAAGGTCATATAAGTATTACATCTTACATGCTCTTGAGCACTGAACACTAAGCAGGTGTAACAGGATTTGAAATCATCTTTACAAAGTAGATATTCTCTGGCATGAAATGGAAGTCTTCATTATGAGCTATTAATTATTATTTGAAAATGCTGCCTGTTGAATTATTTCATTCAAAATGACTTTCTACAGTACAGTAGGAGAATTGATAATTAGTAAAATCAGATTATCAGGGCAAAATGAAAGAATAATAGACAAAACAAAATGAAATCAGGAAATGATAGGTTTAACATTCTATTTGCGGATTTGAAGAAGAATGAGAATTAACCTTTAGAAGCAATTTGCACTTATTCACTTTGCTTTTTTTTCTTTTTTCTTTTTCCTTGAAGAAAACATGCTTGTTCTTTGTCTCACACTTTCTGGTCGCAGAGTCTGATATTTTTGGTGTTTGGTAGCATTCTGCCCCTCTAGCCTGCATTGTGGGATGAGGTTATGTCTCTGGGCCAAGAACAAGTGAGAACAAAGTGTCACGGTGAAGACATAGTTTCACCACCCACCACACATAGGAGCCCGGCCCTTTGCTGATAATCCTTTATGCTATAATTAGGCTTACTCCTGTAAGTCTGATAGTCACCTGTGAATGCCAACTATGCTTCCATATCGTGTTTCACATTTTATCTCCAGAGACAGAGTGCCCAGGAAAAAAAGAAAAAAAAAACAGCTTAAAGAATGTGCAAATTCACACCCCTGAATTGCTTAGAAATTCCTTAGCCCTAACTTAGTAGCTGTCAGAGAAGCTATATTTGCTCTCTATGACTGATGTGAAACAGGAGTTCAAGAAGTCACTTGTTTTTCATTCCATTATTACAAATGAAACTAAAAATAGAAAACAAGGGCTTTGCTCCAAAGTTTAATAAAAAAAATCCCCCTGAGCAACAGCTGCCACACACCAGCACGATGGCCAGCTTGGAGATTGCAGCCCGCCCTTCTTGCACTGCTGAAGGCACCCACCCTTCCCTCTCTGAGCCGGAAGGTCTGTGAGGCTGTGTTTTCCTTGAGCAAAGAGGACTCAGGACCAGTGTAGGTGTCCTGGAAACTTCATTAGGAGGCTGCTCTTCTGCATGGTTTTAATGCAGTCATCGTCTCCACACTATTTTTCCTGGCATTGACATTTCCTGGGAGTAATTTGAAAAAGTGGAGGCATAAGCAAGGAAATGAAATATTTCCATTTCTCTACTAACTTTAGAACTGTGGAGGAGATAAATGCCAAGGCTGAAACCATGAAGGAAGGCTGCCTGTTCCCAGCAGAGAGGTGGTTGCCACTTGATGAGAACAAGAGGGAGAGATTGAGGAAAATGTCATCTACCACAGACAAGGCATGAACTTGAGCCTGAGGTTAGGTACATCGTGGGTTTCAGCATGTGACATCTCCCTTGAGTTTAGATTTATTTCTTGGCATGCAGTGTGGCAAGAGGGCTTCCCTGGTAACTCAGCTGGTAAAGAATCTGCCTGTGATGCAGGAGATCCAGGTTTGATCCCTGGGTTGGGAAGATCCCCTGGAGAAGGGAATGCAACCCACTCTGGTATTCTTGCCTGGGGAATTCCACGGGTAGGGGAGCTTGGCGGGCTATGTATTATTGGGGGTTGCAAAGAGTTGGACATGACTGAGCGGCTAACACTTTCATGTTCAGTGTGGCAAGAAGTCCGCTAGGATCTAGGTGGATGTGTTTGGAAGAACTGGATCCTACAAGGCTACTCTTTTTAATTCTCTGACTCTGACTCGGGTCAAACAAGTAGACCCCAGCGTAAGTAACGGTGGAGAAGGAGCTAGTGAAGGGGAAGTGGGAAGGGGTGAGGAGAGCAAGGATTACCTCTGAAATAAATGAGGACTTTTCAGGACAGTTATACTGAATTCGAGCTGCTACCTTACTCATACAAATAGCACTTAAAACAGCCTTCCCTGCTCCATACCTCCCTCTCTCCCCGTTTTTCTTCCCTTCTTTCTCTCTTTCACTAGTTCTTTCCTCCTTCCTCCTTTCCTTTCTGTTTTTTTTTTTTTTTTTTTACTTCTTTTACTTGTCAGACAAGTCATGATTTGTATTGTTTTAGTGCCATGTGGTGATGTGTGTGGGTTAAGCCTTGGTATAGTATTAAATTGGGATCAGGCGGGTTTCACTCTGCTGACAAAAGATGTGAGTGTGAGCCCACTCTCCATTCTTTCTATCCTGTCCTCTTCCAGATGCAGAATGGTCTTTGATTTTCTTTAATTCTCATCTCCCTCACAAGCTTGTTCATTTTATTATCCACAATGATACTGTTGTCTAAATCAATCTCTCTAGAGCAGTGTTTTTCAAACTAACCTATACTGGGTCTTGAAATTAATTAAGTGGGTTGTAACCAGCATTTAAATAAATGAAGAAGAAGGGAATATGTGAAATTGGGATACACATTCCAAAGTGCAGTACAGAGTCTTGTTTTAATGAAATGGGTTTAGTTATCTGTATATGGCTATACTGTGGGCTTCTGAGGAAGCTCCGTGGGAAAGAATCTGCCTACCAATGCAGGAGCCACAGGAGACATGGGTTTGATCCCTGGGTTGGGAAGATCCCCTGGAGGAGGGAATGGCAACCCACTCCAGTATTCTTGCCTAGGAAATCCCAAGGGCAGTGGAGCCTGGCAGGGTACAGTCCATGGGATCGCAGAGTCAGACAAGCCTGAGAGACTGAGCATGCAAACATGACGGCTGTACTACAACATTATGTGGAATACTCCCCTACATGCGGAACTCAGATAAGAGAGACTGAAGCTCCCTCTGAGGGATGCTGAGGATTAGTGGTGGGGAGGCAAGGTGAGGGCCCCAGGAAAGTGGCCACAGCAGCCCACAGACATATGGTGCGGATTACTTGGGATGGCATCTGGTTCAGATACCATTCTTCTGTCTTCTGAGCCTCTTGGAGTTGCATTAGTTTCTGCTTTCCAAGACTTGTCCTTTAGATAGTTCTGGAAGATCCCACCATCCTTCCAGTACATTATTTTGCAGCCTAAATGAACCAGAGTTGAACCATAGTAGCTTGGAAAAGTCTGCGAATTATGCCTTCATACAGAAGAGTTAAATGTTAACCCACCTGATACTGATGTGGCAAGAGTTCTCAAACGGGCAAGGTCAGTTATAACTGGTGTCACAAATCCAAAATTTATGTGATTTACTCCCTTTCCCTTTTTTTTTTACATCAGGAAAAGCCAAGCTGAATTCACTAATCAGGGTCAAACAGATCCTCCAGTGAAGCAATATTCTGATTATTGGTGATGTCATTTAAAGTTTTAATGAAGTTTAATATGCCACATCACTCTTAATGTTCACTGACAGCCTACTGTTATACTTGGCAATTAGACTTGGAAAGGATTGTAAAGGCTAAAATCACCAGATGAAATGGTTTGAATTATGAAAATTTGTTTCTGTACTAATAATTAAACCAAATATTAAATACTTACAGTGTTTAGGATCTAAGCAGACTCCTGGGCTATAAGTAAAATGTGTGTGTGTGTGTGTGTGTGTATACATATAATAGAGAGAGAGAGAGAGAGAGAGAGAGAGAGAGAGAGCTTACCTTGTTCCTAATTTCTACAAGATAAGATGTAATCTAAGAATTCATCAATATGAAATTTTAACAATTAATTCAATATTTATACAATTGACTATAATGCATTGAAAAAAATTTACTGAAAAAAGCAAAGTGTAGAGTGATGTGTATAGTAAGTTCTATTTGGCTAAAAAAATGAGAATATTACATATTTATTTGGTTAGGTATAGAAACACCTATGGAAGGAGCCATTAAAAACTGATGCCTTTGGCAAAAGAAACTGGAAGATAGGGAAGGCTACTTTCCTATATCTTATGAACATTTTGAATTTTGCATTAAAAAAGTCAGTAAATTTAAAATTAAAAACATTTTTTTATGTGCTAATCTTTGACCTTGGCTGTTTTGGGACTTGTTTAAAGCTTCCTTTTTTCTTTTTACCCTAGACTTTCAGAATTCCCCATTTGGGAGAACATGGAATTGAGAAGAATAATTAGCCTTGATGAACCCTATGATACCGGGGACTCTGCAGCACGTGACCTTCCAGGATAGAATTTGGCCCTTGTCCCTTGGACCATGTCCGTTTTGGCATGTTTGGTGAAGAGCAGCATCTGTTTCATTATTTTGTATAGAGTTTGATCACTTGCACGTGTTTCTACAAATGGCAGGTATTTAAGCATAACACCAATGTGCACAAATAAAATGTCCCCAGTGATGAGGATTCAGTTGCTATCGTAACTCATCAGTGCTTCTGAAACTGACCATTTTGTAACACCCAGGACTATCATTTGCTTTGACAGATGCTTGGTACTATCCACTTCTTATCAAGGCATCACTATGAATACACATGGTGAACAAAAATGTGTCTTATATTTATTTATAAATCAGGTGAAAAAGTCTGATGCAATATGCTGGTATTTGAAAAGGCATTGAATCCTACAGCATCAAGAACAACACTTAGGCCATAATCTTCCAAAGAACCCAAGAGAAAGGAAAATAATTAGATAACTTAATAAGATACTTATTTGTGCATTTGTTTAATAATTTAGACACTTACACTTCCTCTAATCTCTATTTGTCCATGTTCTTTGAATTTTTCTAGTACCCAGAATTAAATAAATCCAACATGGCTCTGTATTTTTCCCTTTGAGCCATCATTTAGATATTAACATATTTGATCAATAAAAAACATATTCTGTCAAATTCATAGCATATTTTAAGAACTTGACCTAAACTTCTTGACACATATTGGATAAGTGGATGCATTAATAACATTCAAAGGTTCTATGAAGTTTTATTAGCAGAGGTATAATTTAAAGATAAAAATTTAAGCTTTCAGGTTCAACTTCATAATGTTTAATTCATTGCATGCATTTTAAAAGGTGTCATATTCTCCACTGATACAACTTTCATACTATCTGTTTGGTGAGGGGATATTTGGAGTCATGCCAGTTGGCAGCAATAGGTATTGTTGAAGCTTTAATTTGGCACTTAATACCCTCCTTTGTATCCCTAACACTTATCCATTCCATCCATGAATAAATGTACCTGAGCTAATCCGATGGATTTGAACAATTCAGCCATCCATCCACAGGGTTTTTCTTTCTCTCAAACACAAAAGAATCATGGTAGAATCTGCAGTAAAGATGATTACCTCTTGCATTGCTTCCTATGAATTTTGGAACAGAGAATGTTTTATCTAATAATTTACCTATCTATATCACTATCTCTAGGTTTATATCTACATACAGATTAAGGTTTCTCACTATGGAGTGAGCCTCCAGAAGAAAGCAATAGAAAGTATAAAGCAGCAGTATCAGGAATAATGAGAATTCTAGGCTGAAGGACACTGATGACTCTAAAAAAGACAAGGAGGAAGGAGAAGAGAGTCCATTTGCAGTGTAACAGATGTCTTAAAACCAAAATAGATCTTAGGTTTGGCAACAATTCATAAAAGCTTCAGAGATAACCTCTGCTACCAGAGTTGACATCATCTTTCTTTATCTAGCAATCAGTTAACTTCAGCAATGCTACTAGCACTTTGGGCCAACAACTTGGCAAGGACATTGATTCAACTTGAAATAAAGATATTAACTTTTAAACAGAAATGCCCTTAGGTTTTATCTGGTTATAAAATTATTTTAAATAATGCAAACAAATGAAAAATTCAAATTAGACACTGAAAATGTTATTATAATTTCAGTTTTTTCTTGATAATAATACATGCCTAGTGGTACTTGGTTTTTTCTTACTGTTAAATTGATGCTTTTGAACTGTGGTGTTGGAGAAGACTCTCGAGAGTCCCTTGGACTGCAAGGTGATCCAATGAGCCCATCCTAAAGGAAATCAGTCCTGAATATTCATTGGAAGGACTGATGCTGAAGCTGAAACTCCAATACTTTGGCCACCTGATGTGAATAACTGACTCACTGCCAAAAACCCTGATGCTGGGAAAGATTGAGGGCAAGAGGTGAAGGGGACGACCGAGGATGACATGGTTGGATGGCATCATCGACTCAATGGACATGAGTTTGAGCAGGCTCCCGGAGTTGGTGATGGGCAGGGAAGCCTGGCGTGCTGCAGTCCATGGAGTTGCAGAGTTAGACATGACTGAGCAACTGAACTGAACTGAATTGAGGGGTGCCTTTGCTACTTGGCCTCTGGCTTCCGGAAAAACTGTGCTACATACAGAGCAATATTCAACCAGAAATGCATTTAGTCCATTTAGATAGAGGCATCTGCATTTGTTTTTCCTTTTTTGCTTCCAAAACATAAACTCTCACATGGATTATTCTATTGAACTGTTTCATCAGGAAACATGGCAAGTGTACATTCTTGAACTGATTAGGACTACTGACCTTATTTTGAGACTAGGCATAGATAAACACTATCAATTTATCAATTGTATGCATGAAACAGTGTTTCCAGTTTTGCTTTTGGTAGTGGCACACTCTTATTGTTATATTGTATATCTATGTAGAGATACACAAAGAGAACTAGAGAGTGGGGCTTTAGAATTAAAGCATAAACTTTGCTGTAAAATAAGTTTTGAGGTCAGATCTCAGCTCACCAGTTATTGGTTATATAACTATGGGCGAACTACTTAATCTGAATGTCAGTTTTCATTTGTAAAATGAGGAAAGTAATTATACCTACATCAGCAATAGAATTAAATGCGTTGTGGGTGATGTGCAATTTTCTTCTCTGGTTAGTTAATTTCCTTTCCTATTTGTTTTGTCTGACATTTTAATATTTTACTTGTTGATAGTCAAGTTTTGTATTTAATGCCAATCATTTATTTGTTGGGAACAAATTTCCCAATTCATACATAGCCTTGCATTTGTTTATGATATTTTAAATGTGCGGTTTTAGAATTTTGATATTGGCAAAATTGCTTTGTCCTCTCTAGATTATTTCTTTCATTGTATTTTATGTAAGAAAGGCTTTTCTTATCTAGAGATCGGGTTCTCTCAGATATATATACAGTTGACCTTCGAACAATGCCAGGATAAGAAGCATCAACCTACTTCATATCGTGCCATACTACAGTACACATTTATCAAGGAAATCTGTGTGTAAGTGGACTTGTGGAGTTCACACACACACACACACACACACACACACACAGTGGTCCTTCAGTATCCATAGGGCCTGTCAGGACCTGCCTGTGGGTACCAAAATCCATGAATGTTCAAGTCCCAAAGTTACCTTATGTGCTGATTCTGCATCTACAGATAAGGAGGACTGACTGTATATGTATTTCATAATTTTTATGCTTCATTTTGCATTTATTTATTCAATTCACTTATTATATATTTAGTGTATAATGTCAGATGATGATGTAAATGAATGTTCTTCCAAATAATCAGACATTTTATCCAAAGGCAAAAAGCTTCCCATATTTTCAAGTTTTAAAAAAATAATACATTAAGTTCTTATTTTGCTAAGATTGACTTGAAGCTATTTTTTTCTGTTACATTGGTCTCTGTGTTCATTCTTCCATCAGTTCTTCACTGTTTGAAATCTTTCTATGTTTATAGCAGGCATTACCGTATGTCAGGGCCAGCCCTCCTTCATTAGACATTATCAGAACATAGCAGTCTTTTTTCCTCCTATTTTTCCAGATGTGCTTTAGACTTTGTGTAATGTTTTTATAATTTTAATTTTTATGTTTTTAAAAGTAGTAGCTTCACAAGCAATATAGTGCAGAGGAAATATTCCTATTAACCTTGACTCCCAGGTTTTCTTCCCTGAGGCAAATTATTTAATGTTTATTAACACTTGCTCTGGAGACAGACTGACTACGTTCAAATCACAGTGCGTAGTTGCTGTATGTAAGAACTTAGGCAGATTACTTAATCTCTGCCTCAGTTTCCTCATCTGGAAATGGGGATAATAATTATAGGCAACACACTGAACTTCTTAGATGATTAAATAGGTACATCAATTAGAACAATGCCCAGGCTATTTTAAGTGCGCTATAAAACTTGGCTGTTGCTATCAAGTAGTAAATGTTCTTGTAAATCCTTCTAGAGGTAGACTATGCTGATGAAACACATATACATTAATGTTTATAGAAAAAAAAATGGAAGCAAAATGTACACATTCTAATGGAACTCTTTTTAAAAAACTTAAACAGATCATGGAAGTCATTTTTTATAAGTATGTATGTGGATGTGTACATATGTGTGTGTGTGTGTGTGTGTGTGTGGTATATAAATATAAATCCATATGTATTTTTTCAATTGCTTCATAATAAATGGTTGTATATATTTATTTTAAAAGGCTATTGCTAATGAATATTTAGATTGTTCCCTGCCTTTTGCTACTGTAAAGAGTGTAGCAATGGATGACTTCACCTTTTTGCACACTTGTAAGTATATGTGTTGATCAATTCCTATACATATAATTGTGGATCAAAGCATATTTTATATTAAATAGTAATAAATCTTTTTAATTTGACCTCCGTATACATTATGTCAACTTGTTACAGACATCGGTGATATATGACAGATTCTGTGTCAATACTCTATTACTAATCTTGGTCTTTGTTAGTCAGAGGTAAAAAGTGATGTCTCGGTGTTTTTAATTTGCAATTGTTTAACCATGATTAAGGTTGATTTCCTCTGATGTGCTTAAAAATTATATTTATCTTTATTTGAACAGCCAGTAAATGTCTTCTCCATTTTAAAAATTAAAGTTTGGTCTTTTTTTTCATTTATTTTTTTATTGAAGGATATTTGCTTTACAGAATTTTGTTGTTTTCTGTCAAACCTCAACATGAATCAGCCATAGGTATACATATATCCCTTTTGAACTTCTCTCCCATCTCTCTCCCCATCCCACCCCTCTACGTTGATACAGAGTCCCTGTTTGAGTTTCCTGAGCCATACAGAAAATTCCCATTGGCTATCTATTTTACATACGGTAATGTGAGTTTCCATGTTACTCCTTCCATACATCTCACCCTCTCCTCCCCTCTCCCCATGTCCATAAGTCTATTCTCTATGTCTGGTTCTCCACTGCTGCCCTGTAAGTAAATTCTTCAGTACCATTTTTCTAGATTCCGTATATGTGCATTAGAATACGATATTTATCTTCCTTATTCTGACTCACTTCACTCTGTATAATAGGTTCTAGGTTCATCCTTATACATTGATCTGTAAGAGCTGTGGGATATTAAGGATATTTGGTCTTTGACATGTAGGTGGCAAATCTATTTTGTCCGCCTCTTTAGTTGTCTCCAATAGTTTATGAGTTTTGGGGGTGTAACATCTAAAGTTTCTCTGTGTGGAAAGTTCATATATATTTCTGTGACTCCTGGGTTCTGGCTTCTCTTTTGAATCACAGGCTTGGTCATAGGTAACACCTGTTTTTCTCTATGTCTGCCGGGTGCTATTCAGGAATGAGTTTAAGAGAATTAGGGATTAGGAGTGAGATGCTGATGTTCTGATGGTGGTTTAGCTCAGTTCAATGTATTTGAAGGTGTGCCACCCAAAGTTAAACGTCATGGAGTCAGATCCAGGTAATCACCGTCGTGTTCATCTATCATGAGAATGAGCCTGGTGTGTTTCTCTCCAGACAAGGACTCCCTGCTGGTGAGCTGCCAACCCACAGACCATGATATATAATATCATTTTCTCCAAATTGGTAACTCCCTTTCTTTGGGCAAGTTACTGTAAGTGGAACTTTAGACCCCACAATAGGGATATTCTTAAGGTTTTTGACGCCCATTCCTAGACTCTCATCTATAATTTGTGGAAATTGTTGCCAACGATGGGTGAGAGTTCCCTTTCCTAGAGCCCTTGTGAATTTTTTAAAGTATCTTCCAATCTGTAGGCAAAATATGAAATCCCATTAACTGTGAAACTTGGTTTTAGTTTTTTGATTGCTAGTAAGGCTAAAATTATTTTTCTTGCTGTTTTTATGTTTTTTCAAAAAGATTATGTACTTAAATAATTTAAAAATATTTTGGTGTTTGACTTTTTATTGTTGATTTACAAGTGTTCATTATATATTAAAGTTATGAATCCTTTAACTGTCAACCAGTGCACTGATTATTCAACAATCCAAAGCTTCTTGTTTTGTTCATATATATGTATATAATATACTTACACTTAATTTTTGCATATTGTTTTACCATCTTGTCTCTTATATATAAGTGCATATATAAATATAACCTTTTATATAAATATAAATGTAAATATAAATAAATGCCCATAAATATGCATTTTATTATATTTTAGATAACAACATGACTATAAAGGACATTAATTTACTGCAGCATATTGTTTTGAAATTTATTTTAAAACCAACACGATAATGTAAAGAAAAAGTAAATAAATAAATAAAGTAAAAAAAATACTATAATTATAAGTCTCTCTGTTAAAATTTTAATGTCAGTTTTGGAAGTTCTATCCTTTTTGTATTGAGGGCTAAGGACATTTTGCCTCTGCTATGTTGCTCGCAGTGCTTTCTTTTACGAAGTAATCACTTATAGAAGGAGTGACATCAGCACCATGGTGGTGTGAGACACTTCAATTTAAAAACAGTAAAGCGCTGATAAGTCAACGAAGACTCCTCTATCCAACACACAAGGGCCTCAGAGAACTCCACTCATCCGTACTCCTGAAGGTGGGTGGATTGGAATAGACAGAAGAAGTGAAGCTGTTGGAATAACGGAGGCAGAACCCGCAACAGGTAGTTCTAGACACAGCAGAGGCACCACCGTCCTGTGCCCCAGATGGCGACAGCAGTGACATCAACAGTGACAGCAGCGCCCCTGACAACAACAAAGCGCCAGCAACGCTGGAGGCACAGGGCACCAGGTGGCATTTCTAGCAGAGCCAAGGGAGGTCCTGAAAGGTGCAGATTGTCCAACACAGCCAGAGGCGGCCCAGACAGAGAAGCCAAGCTCTGGTCCTACAGCGCCATCTACTGAAACGTGAGAGAAAGACGTCTAATTGTCGAGTCGGGGAATCGTTAGCGGGCACTGGGGGCAGAGAAAGCGAAAGTCCGGCTCTTCGCCACCCCATGGACTGTGGATTCTCCAGGCCTGAATACTGGAGTGGGTAGCCTATCCCTTCCCCAGGGGATCTTCCCGACCCAGGTCTTCCGAACCCGGTCTCCCGCATTGCGGGCAGATTCTTTACCAGCTGAGCCACCAGGGAAGCCCAAGAATACTGGAGTGGGTAGCCTATCCCTTCTCCGAGGGATCTTCCCCACCCAGGAGTGGAACTGGTGTCTCCTACATTGAAAGCGGATTCTTTGAGCCTGGTAAAGAATCTGCCTGCAATGCAGGAGACTGGGTTCAATACCTGGGTTGGGAGGATCCCCTGGAGAAGGAAACGGCTACCCGCTCCATTATTTTTGCAGGGAGAATTCCATGGACAGAGGAGCCTGGTGAGCTAAAGTACATGCGGTCTCAAAAAGTCAGGTATGGCTAAGCAACTATTTTCTTAATAAGTGAAAAGACAAAAACAAATCCCCTCTGCCTAAGGAAGAAAGATGTTCCGTATTTCAAGTACACTGAAAGAGAAACAACTTACTAAGCACATGAATGAGCACAGTATCACAGTATCCTACAAAGAAATTGATAGATTCACAGAATCTTGTGATCTGATAGAGAATTCAAAATAGCTGTCATGAAACAACTCCATGAAGTTTTAGGAAATTCATAAAGAAAGTTCAGCAAGCTCAGGAATAAAATTAACGAACAAAAGAAGTATTTACCAAACAAATGGAAACTCTAAAAAGAACCAAGCAAATATTTTGGAATTGAGGAACTGAATCAATGAGATAAAGAATGCATTAGAAATCACTGGAAACAGCAGATTGTAAGAAAGAGAGAATTAGTGAGCTCAGTGATAGAAATGATACAGGTAGAATAAGAGGGAGAACTAAGATCTTAAAAACTCTATAAGAACTATCCAACTTCATTAGGAAGTACAGCATGAAGATAATGGGTAAGCCAAAGGGAGAAGGGAGTAGGAGTTTATTAAACAAATCTTAGCTGAGAGCACTCCAAATCTGGGAAAGAACAGGATATGCAAGTATAAAAAGCTAAGAGAATACCTACTTACCTCCATGTACAAAGACTGTTTCTAAGACACATTATATTAAAATATAAAAAAATCAATGAAAAAGAATTTCAAAGCAGCCAAGGAACAAAGGATGGCTGTCTCAGCAGAAACTCTATAGGCTAGGGGAGAGTGTAATGACAAACTCAAAATATTAAAGGCAAAAACTGTCAACCAAGAATACCTTATCCAGGAAAGTTACCCCTTTAGATATGGAGAAATAAAAGCTTTCCTGGACAAATGAAAGTTGAGGGAGTTCATCACTATTAGATCTGCTTCACAGGATGTTTTGAAAGGAGCTATTCACCCTTAAAAAAAAAGAAAAGGTCAAAAGTGCAGAAAATCTCAAGTAAGGTGATAAATAGACGGAATCAGAAAATCACAACTCTGTCAGAAGAGGTTGTTAAACACTTAATTATAGCTTAAAGATTAAAAGGAGAAAAAACAGTAAAAATAACAATAGCTATTTCAATTTGGTAAAAAACTTGCAACATAAAAAGGGATATGTGAGACATAAAAACATGAAAGAAGGAGAGAAAAATAGAAATATATTTTCTGTGTAGGAAATAAAGACAAATTGTTATCATCAGAGAAAGGACTATTTTATCTAGGATTTTTGTTTGTTTGTTTTTTTGCATAGAAGGAGTATTTTTTTTTGTATAAAAGGATTATTTTAGAAAACTTCGTGGTAACCACAAAACTAAATCTAGCAGAGACAGGAAACATAAAAAAAGAGGGGAATCTGAAAATATATATATAGAAAACAGCCAAACTAAAATGGCAGACAGAAACACAAGGACAAAGAAACAATGGAGATGTAGAACAATCAGAAAACAAAAGATAAAGTGGCACAACTTTGTCATCATCTGTCAATAATCATCCTAAACATAAATGCATTTCATTCACCAGTCAAAAACAGAGTGGCTGGATGGATTAAACGATAAGAACCAACTATATGCTGACTCTAGGAGAAACACCTCAGATTTAAAAACAAACATAGGCTCAAAGAAAAGGGATGGAAGGTGATACTCCAAGCAGATGGCAGGCAAAATAAAGAGGGTGTAGCCATATTGATGTCTACAAACAAAATAGATTTCATGCCAAGATAGTGGTAACAAGAGACAAAGATAGACATTTTAAGATAAAGAGGTTAATTTTCAAGAACATAAAATCAGTTCAGTTCAGTTGCTCAGTTGTGTCCGACTCTTTGAGACCCCATGAACCACAGCACGCCAGGCCTTCCTGTCCATCACCAACACTCGGAGTTCACCCAAACCCATCTCCATTGACTTGGTGATGCCATCCAGCCATCTCATCCTCTGTCGTCCCCTTCTTTTCCTGCCCCCAATCCTTCCCAGCATCAGGGTCTTTTCAAATGAGTCAGTTCTTCATATCAGGTGGCCAAAGTATTGGAGTTTCAGCTTCAACATCAGTCCTTCCAATGAACACCCAGGACTGATCTCCTTTAGGATGGACTTGTTGAATCTCCTTGCCGTCCAAGGGAATCTCAAGAGTCTTCTCCAATACCACAGTTCAAAAGCATCAATTCTTTGGCACTCAGCCTTCTTTACGGTCCAACTCTCACATCCATACATGACTATTGGAAAAACCATAGCTTTGATTAGAAGGACCTTTGTTGACAAAGTAATGTCTCTGCTTTTCAATATGCTGTCTAGGTTGGTCATAACTTTCCTTCCAAGGAGTGTCTTATAATTTCATGGCTACAGTCACCATCTGCAATGATTTTGGAGCCCAGAAAAATAAAGTCAGCCACTGTTACCCCATCTATTTGCCATGAAGTGATGGGACCAGATGCCATGATCTTAGTTTTCTGAATGTTGAGCTTTAAGCCCACTTTTTCACTCTTCTCTTTCACTTTCATCAAGAGGCTCTTTAGCTCTTCACTTTCTGCCATAAGGGTGGTGTCATCTGCATATCTGAGCTTATTGATATTTCTCCCTGTAATTATTAAAGAAGTGTAAATCAAAATTGCAATGAAGTATCACCTCATACCAGTCAGAATTCCCATTATCAAAAGGTCTACAAATAATAAATACTAGAGAGGGTGTTCAAACTACCACACAATTGCACTTGTCTCTCATGCTAGCAAAATAATGCTCAAAATTTTCCAAGTGAGTCTTCAACAGTACATGAACTGAGAAATTCCAGATGTTCCAGCTGGATTTAGAACAGGCAGAGGAACCAGAGATCAAATTGCTGATACCTTTTGAATCATCGAAAACCCAAGAGAGTTCCAGAAAAACATCTACTTCTGCTTTATTGACTACATTAAAACCTTTGACTGTGTGGATCACAACAAACTGAAAAGTTCTTCGAGAGACGGGAGTACTAGAACACTTTACCTGACTCCTGAGAAATCTCTACGCAGGTCAAGAAGCAACAGTTAGAACCAGACATGGAACAATGGACGGGTTCCAAATTGGGGAAGGAGTGTGTCAATGCTGTATATTATCACCCTGTTTATTTAAGTTATATGCAGAGTACATCATGTGAAATGCCAGGATGGATGAAGCAAGCACAAGCTGAAATCATGATTCCTAGGAGAAATGTCAATAACCTCAGATATGCAGATGACACCACCCTTATGGCAGAAAGTGAAGAGAAACTAAAGAGCCTCTTGATGAAAGTCAAAGAGGAGAGTGAAAGAGTTGCCTTGAAAGTCAACATTCAAAAACTGAAGATCATGGTATGCGGTCCCTTTACTTCATGGCAAATTAATGGGGAAACAGTGGAAACAGTGTCAGACTTTATTTTATTGGGCTCAAATATCACTGCAGATGGTGACTGCAACCATGAAACTAAAATAAGCTTACTCCTTGGAAGAGAAGTTATGATCAACCTAGACAATATTTTAAAAAGCAGAGACATTACTTTGCCAAGAAAGGTCCATCTAGTCAAAGCTAAGGTTTTTCCAGTAATCATGCATGGATGTGAGAGTTGGACCATAAAGAAGGCTGAGTGCTGAAGAATTGATTCTTTTGAAATGTGGTGTTGGAGAGGACTCTTGAGAGTCCCTTGGACTGAAAGAAGACCAAACTAGTAAATCCTAAAGGAAACCAGTCCTGAATGTTCATTGGAAGGACTGATGCTGAAGCTGAACCTCTAATCCTTTGGCCACCTGATGCAAAGGACTGACTCCTTGGAAAAGACCCTGATGCTGAGAAAAATTGAAGGCAGGAGAAGGGGGCGACAGAGGATGAGATGGTTGGATGGTATCACTGACTCAATGGTTATGAGTCTGAGCAAGCTCCAGGACTTGGTGATGGACAGGGAGGCCTGGTGTGCTGCAGTCCATGGGGTCACAAAGAGTCAGACACAACTGAGTGACTGAACTGAACTGAACAGAGGGTGTGGAGAAAAGGGAAGCCTCCTATTCTATGGAAAATAGTATGGAATTCCTTAAAATCTAAAAATAGAGCTACTGTGTGATCCAGCACTCCCACTTCGGGGAATATACTCAGACAAACATATAATTCTAAAAGAGATATGCACCCCAATATTCACAGCATCACTATTTATAATAGCCAAGATATGGGAACAATCTAAGTGTCCTTTAATAGATGCATGGATGAAGAAGATGCGGTCTATATATACAGTGAAATATTACTCAGACAAAAAAGTGAAATAATGCCACTTTCAGAAACATGGATGGACCTAGAGATAACCATACTAAGTGAAATAAGTAAGACAGAGAAAGGCAAATATTATATGTGGAACCTAAAATATGATACAAATGTACTTATTTATGAGATAGCAACAGACTCACAGACACAGAAAACAAATATATGGTCACCAAAAGTGAATGGGGTGGGGAGAATAAATTAGGAATTTGAGATTAAGAGATACACATAATTATATATAAAATAGATAAACAACAAGGATCCACTGTATACCATGGGGAACTGTATTTAGTATTTCATAGTAATCTGTAATGAAAAAGCACTCAGGGAAGCTATTTGGTAGCAGCAGCCAGGGAAGCAAGGTGGTCCCTGAAGCGTTTGGATTCTTGCAGTTGAGCAGGGATTTAACTGCCACCATGTTGAGCAAAAGAGCAAAGACCAAGAAGCGCCCCCAGTGCACAACCTCCAATGAGTTTTCCATGTTCAACCAGTCGCAGATTCAGGAGTTCAAGGAGGTCTTCAACATGATTGATTAGAACAGAGATAGCTTCATCAACAATGAACACTTGCATGATATGCTTGCCTCCTGGGAAAAACTCCAACTGATGAGTATCTGGATGCCATGATGAATGAGGCTCCAGGTTCCATAAATTTTACCATGTTTCTTACGATGTTTGGTGAAAAGTTAAATGATGCAGGTCTAGAAGATGTCATCAGAAATGCTTTTGCTTACTTTGATGAAGAAGCAACTGGTACCATTCAGGAAGGTTGCTTGAGAGAGCTGCTGGCCACAATGGGAAACCGGTTTATAGAGGAGGAAGTGGAGGCGCTGTACAGAGAAGCACCTATTGACAAAAAAGGGGAATTGCCACTATATTGCTTTCATGCACATCCATAAGCATGGAGCAAAAGACCAAGATGACTGAAAAGAACTTCAGATTCCAGTCAAACGTTTCTTTTTGCCACTCTGAGTATTTCTGAGATTTTTTCCTAGAGCCTATTACATGCCCTTAGCTTTACAGCTTCTACCTTTCTTGCTGTATTTATTCTCTGCCACTTGGGGAACATTTATCTGTATATTCAGACTGAATGTGGGAAGTTTTGTCATTTTCAAAACAGAAAATAGGGTAATTTAACTTACCAGCTGCCCCCTACCCTCCCTGCCCCCAATAACTGTAGTCTACAGAGGCTTCCTGTGGCTCAGTGGTAAACAATCTGCCTTCAATGTGGGAGACCCAGGTTTAGTCCTTGGGTGGGGAAGATCACCTGGAGAAGGGAATGACAACCCATTCCAGTATTCTTGTCTGGAGAGGAGCCTGGCGGGCTACAGTCCATGGGGTCACAAAGAGTCGGACATGATTGAACAACTGACACACACACAGAGTCAATATATTTTTTCAGAGAACGTTATTCACTCAACTTTTTCTGAACCATAATCAAATGTTATGATAAAAAAGCATTTGAAAAAGAATACATGTGTGTGTATACACACACACATATATCTAAATCACTTTTTTGTATACTTGAAACTAGCACAACACTGTAAATCAACTATATTTTGATGAAACAAGAAAAAGTCTCGTTTACAACCTCAAAAAATAAAAAAATACCAGGAATAAATTTAAACACTAAACTGAACATCAAAAATGATAAGATATTGTTGAAAAATAAGACACAAAAATGGGAAAATATTCTGTGCTGATGGATTGGGAGGATTAAACTGTTAAAAATGTCCATTTTTTCCTATAATAGTTTATAGATTCAATGTAATCCCTATTAAAAACCCAATGCCATTTTTCACAGATATAGAACAGAAAAATTTAAATTCATTTGCAATCATAAAAGACTGCAAATAACCAAAGCAATTCTGAGAAAAGAGAACAAAGCTAGAGGCATCGTACACTCTGCTTTATTATAATACAAAGCTGAGTGAGTGCTAAGTAAGTCGCTTCAGTTGTGTCTAACTCTTTGCAAACCTATGAACTGTAGCCCACCAGGCTCCTCTGTCCACGGGATTCTCCAGTCAAGAATACTGGACAGGGTTGCCATGCCCTCCTCCTGGGATCTTCCCAATCCAAGGATCAAACCTGTGTCTCTTACATCTCCTGCATTGGCAGGCAGGTTATTTACTGCTAGCACCACCTGGGAAGCCCACTACAAAGCTATATTTAACCAAAATAGCATGGTTTTGGCAGAAAACAGACACATGGATCAATGGAATAGAATGGAGAGCCCAGAAATAAGTGCATACAGATACTGACAACTAATTTACAACAAAGAAGCAAAGAATATACAATGGAGACAGATAGTCTCTTCAGTAAATGATATTGGGAAAAGGGGGCTGCCACAAACAAAAGAAAGAAACTGAAGCAACATCTTACACTATAGACAAAAACTAACTCAAAATGGATTAAAGACTTGAAGACCTGAAGCCATAGAACTCTTAGAAGAAAACACAAGCAATACATTCTCTAATATTGGTCTTAGCAGTCTTTCTGGATTTGTCTTTTCAGGCAAGGGAAACAAGCAAAAATAAATAAACAGGACTGTATCAGACTAAAAAGCTTCCATACAGAAAAAGAAACCATCAACAAGATGAAAAGACAGCCTACCAAGTGGGAGATTATTCAAAATTCATATAACGCAGATGTATAGAACAGACTCGTGGACTCTGGAAGAGGGCAAGGGTGGGATGATATGGGAGAATGGCATTGAAACTTGTTAATTATCATATGTGAAATGAATCGCCAGCCCAGGTGCACCGAGATGTCCCAGGGGGAGGGAATCGGGAGGGGGGAGGGAGGGGGGTTCTGGAGGGGGAGCATATGTAAACCCATGGCGGTTTCATGTCATTGTATGGCAAAACCAACACAATAAAGTAAAGAAAATTAAATAAATAAATAAAATAAAAAAGATAGCCAACAAGTACCTACTGTAAAGCATAGGCAACTCTTCTCAATATTAAGTGGCAGCCTGGATGGGAGGGGAATTTGGGGGAAAATGGATATACACATATGTATGACTGAGTCCCTTCACTATTCACCTGAAACTATCACAACATTGCTAATTGACTATAATCCAATACAAAATAAAAAGTTTAAAAAAAACTCATATAACCAATGAAGGATTAATACAAAAAACACATAAAAAACTCACATAATTCAAGAACATCAGCAATAACAAAACCCAAGCTAGCTAAAAATGGGCAAAGGAGCTAAACAAGAATTTTTCCAAGAAGAAGAATGACTCAAAGATACTTGAAAAGATGCTCAACATCACTAATTATTAGGGAAACGCAAGTCAAAACCACAATGAGATATCACCTCACATCCATAAGAATAGCTGTTATCAAAAAGATTAGAAATAGCAAGTGTTGGACAGTATGTGGAGCAAAAGGAATCTTCATAAATTGTTGATAGAAATGTATATTGGTGCAGACAATGTGGATAACAATATGGAGAGTGCTCAAAATATTAAGAATATTTTGGATCATACTACTGGATGATCTAGCTGTTTCACTTCTGGGTATTTATCTGAGGATATGAAAACCCGAATTCAAAACTATGCATGCATCTCTATGTTCTTTGCAACATTGTTTACAACAGCCAAGATATGGGAACAACCTCAGTGTCCATCTACGGATGAACAGATTCCACACTGGAGTACTACTCAGCCATAAAAAGATGAAATCATGCCTTTTGTGACAACATAGATGGGCCTTGAGTGTATTGTACTAGTGATAGTAGTCAGATGCAGAAGGAAAAGTACCATATGACCTCACTTGTATGTGGAATTTTCAAAAATAAATAAAATGAACAAACAAAGCCTGGGGAGCAGAATAGTGGTTACGAAAGGGAAAGGGGAGTGGGAAGGAGGTGTAGTGGGTAAAAGGGGTTAACTGTATGGCAACAGATGGACACCAAACCAGGTGGTGAGCACCCTGCAGTGGAAGGAGAAGTGTAGTGTTTTACACATGAGTCATACGGCTATAAAGCCATTGTTGCTGTTTTGCAGTCACTAAGTAGCTCTGACTCTTTGTGAACCTATGGACTACAGCGCAGCAGGCTTCCCTGTCCTTCACTGTCTCCTGGAGTTTGCTCACAATTATTTCCATTGAGTAGGTGATGCCGTCCAACCATCTCATCCTCCGTTGCCTCCTTCTCCTCTTGCCTTCAGTCTTTCCCAGCATCAGGGTCTTTTCCAATGAGTCAGCTCTTTGCATGGGGTGCCGAAAGTACTGGAGTTTCAGCTTCAGCATCAGTCCTTCCAATGAATATTCAGGACTGATTTCCTTTAGGATGGACTGGTTGGATCTCCTTGCAGTCCAAGGGACTCTCAAGAGTCTTCTCCAGAACCATAGTTTGAAAGCATCAACTCTTCAGCCCTCAGCCTTCTTTTTGGTCCAACTCTCACTTTTGACCATGAACAGTATGAAAAGCCAGTGGTACCTCAATTAAAAAAAAAAGATTCATTTGAATACTACTGACATGTTTTGAAGCAGGCTTTTTTAGTTACTTCAATGTGCACAGAATTTTGATACTGAAGATACTTCTAAAGGGCACTTTCACTTTGTTGAGCCCAGGCAATGCTGTCTTAAAGGAAATCACTAGGCTCGAAGTCTGCATAACTCAGCTGTTTGTGTACTTCACAATATATGTCTTGCTGATCAGTGCACATCATTTTTCTGAGTCCTTTTCAATGCTCACCTCAAGAATTCCAAGCCTCAGTTTGTCAAATGCAGCAGCAAGTACTGTTACTACTAATGCTGTTACTGTTTTAGTCGCTAAATTGTGTCCTACTCTATGCCACCCCACGATCTGTACCCCACCAAGCTCCTCTGTCCCTCGGGTTTCCCAGGCAAAATACTGGAGTGGGTTGCCATTTCCTTCTCCTGGGAATCTTCCTGACCCAGGGATCGAACCCATATCTCCTGTATTGGCAGGTAGATTGTTTGCTGCTAAGCCATCAGGGAAGCCCTAATAATACATGTTCTCACTAATACTAACTATGTGTTACATACACTGTGCGAAGTACTGTTCCAAGTGCGTTCAGTACATTGTCGATTCATCTTCAACAAAAGTCTTATAAAATGAGGTATATTGTTGTCTCTGCTTAGTAGATGAGGAATTTCAGGCACAGTGAGGTAACTGCACAAATCATTCAGAGAAGTCAAGGTTAAATCTACAGAACCTCACATGAACTAGAAAGCTCTAATTTTATGTAAAATCTTCAGGTTTGTTAACATTGGTAGCTAACTCATAAATCTTAAATATTGCGTGAATCGACAAAATCTCGACAAAAGCCAATTTATCTTCCCATTGAATACAGTATGCGGTATGCTTTCGGTTTTTTGACTTAAGACTTTTAGGATTTCTTGCTCACTTATATCTTCCAAGTACTCCTGTCTTTGCTTAGCAGTGCTGCCTCTTCTGCATCTTTCTATGAGCCATTTATCGTACTCTGATATCTACATTATTAAATTGTGTTTGTTTGTGTGTTTCTCTTACATTCCTGCAATTTAAAAGAACAAATAAGTGCAATTGAAGGAGGGGGTACTGTGGGCAATGGAAATATATTTATTTATCAAAAAAATTCACATAAAAGTAGACCCCTGCACATATTCAAGGGTGAACTGTACACCGAAATAGATTTTTGAAGATGACTTCAGGAAAATGAAACTATTATTCTGAGATGAATCAGGCAATCTTATAAAGGAGCTGTTCCTTGCCTCTTACCCTCTTTAAAAGGTTTTTTGGGATGAATTACTGCAGTACTGTCTCATTAGTGGGGTACTTTGCTTATTGTAGGCTTACATTATCTCTCATCTCCATCCTGTTGTCTGTAACCTCCTTTTAGAGTTTGAACACCCACCATTTGAAGTCCTTCTCCACGCTCTTTCTTGTGTGACATTGGTCACATTTATGCTCTTTTCTTCTTTTCTCTTTTTTGCATATATATTGCTAGTGGTACTAGTCTTCACATTTCATCTGCACTTTAATTGGGATATTTCATTTGAATCTTTAGGCTTGTCAGTTTTATGCTGCTTTGCTGACAACATCCAGCAGAGAAATCAATCCCATCAGTTCTTTCCTCTCCAAGTTGACATGGTTGAAGTGCTCTACAGGAAAGGTAGGCTTTTATTCCAGAAATAGAGAGCATATTCATGAACTGAAGAGCTGGTGTGTGACCTGCAAAACCCAAAACAGGACTGACTAAACTGGGACATCTCTGCCTCTTCCTGCTGCACTAAAATAGAATCTATCCAGGTGACCCCATTTGTAGTCTGCTATTTGAGGGCTTTGTGATAAGGGCTAAATAATTTCAGGGAATACAATCTAAATGACTGCAGGATTTAAAAGTATATATATTTATGGAATTCCTCTAAATATGTAACTGATGCTACATTATAATTTTTTAAAGAGATCATTATTGACTTTTTTTTTGTAGTTGAAACATTCCTCCTCAATTTTTGTGAGCGATCCCTATTTCTTCTTATCCAATAATGCTAGCCAACTAAATATATAGAATAACACATTATATTTTATCTGTGTGTTCCCAATATTCTATATATAGTTGTTTCATACTCGGAGGGGGGGCTGGGGAGGGGACTTTTAAGGCCAAAGAAAAATGCTGGAGGCCAAGCAGAAAGGAAGCTCTTGAAGGAGCCTTTCTACATCAGGACTTCGCAAGCAACTCAATGACAAACTGCCCAGGAGCTAAGAATGATTTTTACATTTTTAGATGGTTGAACAAAATCAAAGGAAGAATAAATTTGTGACATATAGAAATTATATAAAATTCCAATTGCAGTGTCTATCACATTGTACTGGATTTGTGTGTAGTCGATGGCTACTTTCACGTCGCAACAACTGAGGTCAGGAATTGCAAAATTGACCATGTGGCTCTCAAAGGCTAACATATTGATCATCTGACCGTGTCCAAAAAGCCTGCTGATCTCTAACCCACAGTAACGCTTTTTTGCTACAATATCTTATTCTTAATTTACAAAAATCAGTGTATTTGATGGACTGCCAATTCATTCTCTTCCAGTCCAGCTACAGGTTTTTGTGCCAGATCATTCATGTATATGTAGATGCTCTGAAAAATTATTTTCAGTCTTAAAACAAACTCTTTATCCCTATCTATGTCTCTATTTGTGCAGAAAACATCTTGAGGGTGCACCCAGACTTCAGCAAAATGGGGAGGACAACACAGAAGTGAGATTGGTCTTGGGAAATACTCTCTCTTATTGAACCGGGACTTCCCTGGTGGCTCAGACGGTAAAGCATCTGCCTACAATGCAGGAGACCCGGGTTCATTCTCTGGGTTGGGAAGATCTCTTGGAGAAGGAATTGGCAACCCACTTCAGTATTCTTGCCTGGAAAATCCCATGGACGGAGGAGCCTGGTAAGCTACATTCCATGGGTTTGCAAAAAGTCAGATACAATTGAGAGACTTCACTTCATTGAACCTCCACAGCATTAATGGATGTCACTTAAACTGCCAGCTTGCTGCCCAGCAATAATAAACACCACACAGGGTGATATGTAATGCAAATTCCACACTCATTATACTGGCATACAAGGCCTACTACAACCTTGTTGTCCTGTCTACAACCTTTTGTCCTGTCTTCCATATCCTTCACTTCTGTCACAAGCCTCTCATTCCTCCCCATATGACTGTTCCCTTTCCACTGACTCAATTGAATTGAGTTTGAGCAAGGTCTGGGAGATGGTGAAGGGCAGGGAAGCCAGCTGTGCTGCAGTCATGGGGGTCACAAAGAGTTGGGCACGACCGAGAGACTGAACAACAACTGGACCTCCCTGCTCATCATCATTATCTCTGTTTTTTAATCTACTCAAAATTTGAGATGCCATCACTTTATGGATCAGATCATATATCATTTTGATTCATTTTGTCTCAATGCTATGAAAATTTCACATCAAGATCAGAAACTGGTTGAAGAGTTTTCATGTCCACTTAGTTCAGTTCAGTTCAGGTCTGTTCAGTCACTCAGTCGTGTCTGACTCTTTGCAACCCCATAGGCTGCAGCACACCAACTGTCCATCACCAACTCCCACAGCTTGCTCATACTCATTGAGTCGGTGATGTCATCCAACCATCTCATCCTCTGTCGTTCCCTTCTCCCTCCCCTTTCAATCTTTCCCAGCATCAGGGTCTTTTCCAAGGAGTCAGTTCTTCACATCAGGTGGCCAAAGTATTGGAGTTTCAGCTTCAGCATCAGTCCTTCTAATGAATATTCAGGACTGATTTCCTTTAGGATGGACTGGTTGGATCTCCTTTCAGTCCAAGGGACTCTCAAGAGTCTTCTCCAACACCACAGTTCAAAAACATCAATTCTTCCATGCTCAGCTTTCTTTATAGTTCATCTCTCATATCTGTACATGACTACTGGAAAAGCCATAGCTTTGACAAGACAGACGGTTGTTGGCAAAGTAATGTATCTGCTTTTTAATATGCTGTCTAGGTTGGTCATAGCTTTTCTTCCAAGGAGCAAGTGTCTTTTAATTTCATGGCTGAAGTCACCATCTGAAGTGATTTTGGAGCCCAAGAAAATCTCTCACTATTTCCATTGCTTCCCCAGCTATTTGCCATGAAGTGATGGGACCAGATACCATGATCTTCGATTTTTGAATGTTGAATTTTAAGCCAACCTTTTCTGTCTCCTCTTTCACTTTCATCAAGAGGCTCTTCAGTTCCTCTTCACTTTCTGCCATAAGAGTGGTGTCATCTGCATATCTGAGGTTTTTGATATTTCTCCTGGAAATCTTGCCTCCAGCTTGTGCTTCATCCAGCCTGGCATTTTGCATGATGTACTCTGAATATAAGTTAAATAAACTAGGTGACAATACACAGCCTCCATGTACTCCTTTCGCAGTTTGGAAAAGGAGTCAGTTGTTCCATGTCCAGTTATAACTGTTGTTTCTTGACCTGCACACAGATTTCTCAGGGTGCAGGTCAGGTGGTCTGGTGTTGCCATCTCTTGCCAACTTATTCCTTATTAAGTAAATGCCCAAGCAATGCTTAGCTATGACCTTTATATTATTGGTCTTAAGTTTAGGGGTAGAAAACTGAACAATCTTGGGTGCCATTCTGATTTTATTTATATTTGGCTCATAGAATAAAAAATGTATAAAATACAGAGAATTGCAGGCTCCCAAAGCCAGCCACTAGAGATGATGTCTGTTTTTAGCATATAAAAGGGCAGACGTTTTGGTTTCTGATGAGACCATTCACATCCTCCTTGAGTATTAATCCCATTAATTCTTTACAGGAGGCAAAGTTTCAAGTGAATACTTAAACTAATAGAAGGAATTAGCCTGGAAAATTGAACTTTAAAAAGGAAATTTGTACTTATTACTAGTCCTGCATTTTTGTTTGCTTTATTTTTAAATACTTTTTGTTTCCTGATTCACTGATTTCTGCTTTTATCTCAATTTCTGTTGTAGTTTCTCCACTTTGTTTAAATTTTTATTCACTTTTCATTTTTTGGCCGCACTGCATGCCATGTGGGATCTCAGTTTCATGGCCAGGGATCAAACTTGCATGCCTTGCATTGGAAGTGCAGAGTCTTACCCGCTGGACAACCATGGAAGTCCCTGTTAGCCCTGTCTTACAGACAAGAGGGAAACATCTCCATATTTACTTTAAGATCTGGGATATAAAACCTGGGCTTCCATGCTCACAATCACTGTGACTTTCTGATACATCATTTTAAAGTTGTCTGATTTCACAGTGGTTCACAGTATGAGCGATACCTATAACATATGATCCTGGCAGGTTACCTTGTGAGCCAACCAGCTTAATTACCTCAAAGTCTGGCACATTTTAAGATATTGTTAATACCTCCAACTCAATCTCATAGCTATGTTTATATTAGGGAAGACCCTTTTGTGTCTTATTATAGTCTTCCTTTCTTAGTGAAAACATGCAGACACATCACAGAAAAGAAATGGGTGCAGTGATCTTTGACATGCCCTGTTTCAGAACAATGGCCATATTTTGATTAATATTATTTGTTACAATAAGAAAATAATTATATAGCAGGGTGATAGCAAGTTCGGGATTTTCTTTAAAATATTCATAGGAAACTGCAAGTTCTACTTGTATTGTAAGTTTAGTTTTTATTATACCTTCTAACTCTGCCAGGCAGAATTAATTACTTATCTTTTCTGCTTCACAATGTTTTATTAGTAATAGTAGTTAGTGCATTGCATTGTATCCTAATTTATATTTCTGTCTTCTCAGGACTTATATATTCTGTCTTCTCAGGACTCATCATATATTCTGGAAGAATATATGGTATATATCTGCAAAGAAAAGGACCTCACTCAAATGTTTAGCTTTGGATGGATAGATTATTTGTGATGTTTGAAAATAAGTTATTTTTGTTTCTGTTTCTTTAAATTTTTTATTCTTTCTAATCACTTACTCAGTCATGTCCCACTCTTTGCAATCCCATGGACTACAGACCCCATGGACTGCATAAAGAAACTATTCTTTCTAATACTTTGTCTTTTGTTTTCCCTGGCAAGTATGCATTGGCTTTTTGTCAGTTACTGTTCTTGGCATGGGCTTCCCCAGTGGCTCAGCAGTAGAGAATCTGTCTTCAAGTCAAGAGACCGAGATGCAGGTTCCATCCTTTGGTTGGGAAAATACCCTGGAGGAGGGCATGGCAATCCACTCCAGTATTTCTACCTCTAGAAACCATGGACAGAGGAGCCTGGAGGTCTACAGTCCACAGAGTCACAGAGTTGGACACGTCTGAAGCAACTTAGCATGCATGCACACACATTCTAGGCACTAGGTGATATACTGAGGGAAAAACAGAATAAAATCCCTGTTCTCATGGAGCTTATATTCTCATGGGAGGAATCAGACAAAAAAATGTAAAGAAGAAAAAGAGGAAGGAAGAGGAAAAAAGGAGGAGGAAGAGAGAAGATGGAGAAGAAAGAAAAATAACAATAGTAATAGAGATCAGCAAAGTTTGTAGATAATTTGGAGGTGAAGCAAGCTAATGAATTATTTCTAATGGGGGAAATCTTGTTAAAGAGGGAAGAATGTAGAAAAGATATAACATATCTGTGTGCTGGATCAGACTTCTAGCTGTGAAAATTTCAGAAGGAAAAATATAAGTACCTGAAACCTCAAATTCAAGATGTATAAAAGCCTTTCTGCTGCTGGAGGTGGTGGACAGACAGAGCACTACTCTCTCAGTCTCCCCCTGACAACTCACAGGCTACCTGTGGCCCTGAAGAAATAGTGATGTAATAGACAGCATGGTGACTGTAGTTAATGCTATTACACTGTATATTAGAAAGTTGCTAAGAGAGTAAATCTTGAAATTTCTCATTGCAAGAAAAGACATTCTGTACTATATATGGTGATGAATGTTAATTAGATGGATTGTGGTGCTCATTTTGCAAAACATACAAATATCAAATCATTTTGCTCTATACCTGAAACTAATATAATATCATATGTCAATTATATCTCAACAAAAATACCTATTATCTGTAGACTGAGAAGGTCTACAGAGGGAGGTCTACTGAGAAGGTCTTCTATGTAGCCAGAGAAGGTGGTAGAATGTATTTAAAGGTAAATACTTACACAATGAAAGAGTGGATAACTCATGGGTCAAATTCTCATTTTTTAGCCAAGCCATGTGGCACACAGGATCTTAGTTCCTGAACCAGGGATTGAACCTGTGCCCCCTGCAGTGGAAGGATGGAATCTTAACCACTAGACCACCAGGTAAGTCTCCATGGGTCAAACTTTTATAGAGACAGGTTATGATGTTTAGAAAACAACTTTGAAGAGGAAGCAGAACATAGTTCTTTGGCAGAAAGAAATAAATATGAAAAACAAGGAGTCTGTTAAAATGTAAGGATCATGTGGATTGGAGGAGTTTTTGCCCTGTCTCTTACATCTAGAATCATCATCAAAGCTACAGCAAATAAGAATCACCATCATCACCATCATCTTTAAAGTGAGGAATGGCTTTTTCTTAATATCATTTAAAATGTAAATAAATGATCTTTAGAATAATTTTTTTTCACTGGTGCCAAACAATATGACATCATTAAAACCAATGTACTTGCTCACAAATATAGCATCAGGATGTGGTCCTTTGTTTTCCCTTCCAAGCTTATTACCATGCTACAGCACTCCAGCTTGGTGGTCAAAGGAAAGAGGAAAGAGAAGTCACATTGGATCATTTCATCTTTCCCAGGAAAGTAGAAGATTGACTTGAAAAAAGGAAAAAAAAAAAAGATGTCTGGAGTGGCAATGAAAGGTGTCTCATAAACAGAATGGATTTTTATAATGTAGACATTCTCAATCCTTACTACTTAAAAAAAAAAGAAGAGATATTGTTTTCTTCCTTATTAACAGAAACAAGTAATACTCTTGCTACATCCCTGAAAATGTACTGATTTAATCTCAAAATACTTATTTATCTTTGGCCGTAAGTATTGCTATTATCATTGTTTGTGTTATTTTTATTTGCAAATATGTACTACTAATCCACAAAACTAGTAAAAGTGGTTAATGTTGAACCACCTAGGTGAATACCATAATTCTGATGAAATGAAATTTCAAATAAAGAGTATTGGTGATAGGGCCTCTTTAATACACTGGAAAAAGTCAAGAGTTGGATGTGACATAAACATCTAATGTTCCAGGAAGCTTATTGCATCGATTCTGTACTGGGATCATAATGATGATAATCTACTACCTGTCCATCCAAGGAAGGTAATTGTTGTATCTAATGACTGCTTTGGAGAAGAAGAAGGTGACTATTCTTAGGTGAAATGGATGCTTCTACCCCAATGCAGATCAGGGACTAGGAGTTTAGTGGCTGCGACAGCTCCTTTGCTGGAGAACACTGCTTATCAGCCCCGGAGTCAAGGGTCAGGTAACATCTGAGTTCCATATTTTTCACTCTGTGAGACAGAGAATTCAATTCCTTCTGTTTGGGAAGAAGACAATGTGATTTAGTCAACTGTGGAATGAAGAAATAATGAAACATTCAAGCCTGAAATAAGAGGACTTGCGTGCATGCTAAGTAGCTTCAGGCATGCTTGACTCTTTGCTACCCTACGGAGTATAGGACAGCTACAAATAAAAGTAAGATCCTTCCAAGTAAAATCCTCCTGTATTCAGGGATAGACATCAATCAACTGTTCCCACCTCTTGGTTTTCCCCCTTGCTCATTCCTGGGGAGATTCCTCCTCTGTGGCCTGAGGAGCTGGATGCCTTCATGAGATGTTACCTGCAGACCTGCTTTTCACAGGCTGCTTCAGACCCAGTCTACTCTCTTTCCTTACCAAGATCCTCAGATTTTCTTCTCTGTCATCATGCTGTCGCACTGGGTTTTATGGCCTGAATATCTCCCCCTTACCCTCAATTCACATGTTGGAAGTCCTAACCCTAGTACTTAAGAATATGACCTTGTTTGGAAATAAGTTGTATTTGGAAATAAGTTTGCAAAGTGTTTGCAGATAATCAGGTTAAGATAAGATTAGGGTGGGCGCTAGTCCAACATGATAATGGCCTTATAAATTGGGAACATTTATACACAGAGGTGAATCACAGAGAGAACACAGTGTGAAGATGCAGGAAGAAATTGGGTGGTGCCTCTACAAGTCAAAATAACCCAAAGATGGCCAGCAAACCACCAAAGGCTAAGAAAGAGGCTTGGAACAGGCAGCAGACATTTGAGAAAAGCCTGTAACATGAATATAGAGACCCAAAGGTAAATATCAGGAAAGCAGAATTTGTGACATGAGCTCCAGAGACAATACAGGAACAGAGGGATATATCAACAAATTCTACACTATTCATAGAAGCATCCTGGAAGATGTTGCTTTTGTAATAATGCTAATAATAGCAATACCCAAGTAGCTATGAAAGTGGGTATATTATTCTGTAAAATGGAAAGAAGTCTCAGAAATATAAAATACAGTAGCAGAAATACAGCACAGCTAATAGACATAAAACATTGAAGACATTTTTCAGAAAGTAGGAACAAAGGATAAAATAGAAATGAAAGTGATGGAAAATAGGAGAATAAACATTTGAAAAGCAGAGGCTCAATCCAGGAGCCCTAATATTTGACAGATCAGATCTCTAGGCAGAGAAACCAAAGTCAATGGGACAGAAGAGACCATCAACAGATCTGCCATACAGCCTTCTTGTTGAAGAATCCACCTAATTTCCCACTCAAATCTCCAGCTACATGTGAGGATAGAAGAAACACTTTTTATACATGCAGGGTCTCAAAACGTTATCTTCTTTATATTTACTTAAGAAATGGATTGACAAAGTGCTTCACCAAAGCTAGAGTAAACAATAAAAGAGAAGATGCAGGGTCAGAGGACAGAGGGTCTTAGCAAAGGAAATGGGCGAAGGGAATTCCAAGCCTTCTGGTGGAGGGAAGTGCCAGGCCTTCAGCTGGACAATCCTGGGTTAGAGCAGGGGAACCGGGGGCCACCCCATGAAAATCTCCCCCAAAAGAACACAATGGACTGGTGAGACACCTGATGTGTTTGTACTGAGATGAATCTGAGAGTTAGGAGATTTCTTTAAATTGTTTATTATTAATTGAAGGGTAATTCCTTTACAATATCGATTTGATTTATTAGTGATGAATGCACAGAAGACTAAGCAAGCAAACGAAACCAAGTAAACAAATAAGCAACAGTAACAAAAAAAAAATCCCAGTCAAATATAAACACGAAGAAAAGTAGATGAAAATTAAATATAACAAAGAAAGAAAACATAATTACATATGCACTATGTGAATGAACTGCAACAATGTATATATAATCACAATTTTGTTAAAAATAAATATTGACTTAAAAAATTATGATATAACCATACTGTGAGAATGAGGGAAGATGTACATATGTTTAAGAGATGTGGTTTAAGAGACTTAAAACACATTTTTTAAACATGTGGTTTAAGAGATTTAAAACATGTGCTTCTATGTAGGATGCCAGTTGATAGTATCTAAAAAATGATATACTATTTATAAGCCTGCTGTTTAGAAATGGGAAGCAAAAAATACTAGGATAAAAAGATGTGCTCAGTCGCTCAGTTGTGTCTGACTCTTTGCGACTCCACGAATCACAGCACGCCAGGCCTCCCTGTCCATCACCAATTCCTGGAGTCTACCCAAACCCATGACAACCGAGTCAGTGATGCCATCCAGCCATTTCATCCTCTGTCGTCCCCTTCTCCTCCTGTCCCCAATTCTTCCCAGCATCAGGGTCTTTTCCAATGAATCAACTCTTTGCATGAGGTGGCCAAAGTATTGGAGTTTCAATTTCAACATCAGTCCTTCCAATGAACACCCAGGACTGATGTCCTTTAGGATGGACTCCTTGAATCTCCTTGTAGTCCAAGGGACTCTCAAGGGTCTTCTCCAACACGACAGTGCAAAAGCATCAATTCTTTGGTGCTCAGCTTTCTTCACTGTCCAACTCTCACATCCATACATGACTACTGGAAAAACCATAGCCTTGACTAGATGGACATTTGTTGGCAAAGTAGTGTCTCTGCTTTTCAATATGCTATCTAGATTGGTCATAACTTTCCTTCCAAAGAGTAAGAGTCTTTTAATTTCATGTCTGCAGTCACCATCTGCAGTGATTTTGGAGCCCAGAAAAATAAAGTCTGACACTGTTTCCACTGTTTCCCCATCTACTTCCCATGAAGTGATGGGATCAGATGCCATGATCTTAGTTTTCTGAATGTTGAGCTTTCAGCCAACTTTTTCACTCTCCTCTTTCACTTTCATCAAGAGGCTTTTTAGTTCCTCTTCACTTTCTGCCATATGGGTGGTGTCATCTGCATATCAGAGGTTATTGATATTTCTCCCAGCAATCTTGATTCCAGCTTGTGCTTCTTCCAGCCTGGTGTTTCTCATGATGTACTCTGCATATAATTTAAATAAGCAAGGTGACAATATACAGCCTTGATGTACTCCTTTTCCTATTTGGAACCAGTCTGTTGTTCCATGTCCAGTTCTAACTATTGCTTCCTGACCTGCACACAGGTTTCTCAAGAGACAGGTCAGGTGGTCTGGTATTCCCATCTCTTTCAGAATTTTCCACTGTTTATTGTGATCCACACAGTCAAAGGCTTTTACATAGTCAATAAAGCAGAAGTAGATGGTTTTTTGGAACTCTCTTGCTTTTTCGATGATGAAAAAAGAAATGTATAAAAGACCTGAAACTCCAACAAAAGAAGATCAACAAAAGACATGGAAAAAAGACTAGACAGCACAATTATAGCATATAATAGAATGACTAAGACCCTCACCCCTGCAGAATACGTCAGCTACTTGTGTGTGTTATGAGGATGATGAGGTAGAGACTAAGGGGTGATCTTTTCCTCTAAGAGCTAAAATCTCCAACTCTTCATCATTACAGTGAGAATTCAACACCCAGCCTCAATTCCATTGACACAGGAGCATACAACCCAGGCTGATCACAACTGTCTTGTGCTTCTGTACAAAGCAGTTGGTTCAAGGATGGACACATCATTGATACAGATTGATATGGATGCTGGGGGAGGTGGTGTGTCTCTTTTTCCTCTGGTTTTCTGAGTTCTAACCTGGGGTTGCGGGGGATCATCTTTGCTACCATGTGGCTGAGTCTTCCTGGAATACAGTAGACATAGGGGAAACCGGAGGGTAGAAATAGACAGTCTCAGATATGGGATGATATTGTACCTAGATTTTATCATGCTTGAACTATGTCAAGATTTCCTTGGTTACCTGTGCCAGTGTATCTCTTTTGTGCTTTGGCTAGTTTGATCTGGCTTCTGCCCTCTGCCCCAAAGCATTCTCATAGCCCTGAACCTTAACCCCATTCTCTAGCCGCTTCTTTGTCCCTGGCTTGTTCACACCACCAAATTCAGGCACACATAATTCTCTTTTGTGAAAATCCACATTCAAAAAATCTTCATAATCCTAGTTTTGAAAGCAAATTAACATATCTTATTGGAGGTATCTGAATGTTGATATGGCATGAAATATAAGTGACTATTATGGTGTTCTTTTTAGTTTTAATTTTTTAGGTTATTTAATTTACTTAAATATACTTATTTCCTGAAGTATAGCTGATTTACAATAATTGTATTAGTTTCAGGCATACAGAAAAAATGATTCATATATAGATATATAGATATATTTAAGATTCATTTCCCTTATAGGTTATTACAAGGCATTCAATATAGATCCCTGTGCTGTACATGGCCCTTGTTGATAGTCTGTTTTTTTTTTTATAATTTATATATTTTTGACAGTTCTGGGTCCTCATTGCTGTGTGGGCTTTTCTCTAGTTGTGGAAAGCGGGGCCACTCTAGTTGTGGTATGTGGGCTTCTCATTGTGGTGGCTTCTCTTGCTCCAGAGCACGGGCTCTAGGGCATGCAGACTTCAGTAGCTGTGGCTTGTGGCTCAGTAGTTGCAGCCCCTGGCCCTAGAGCACAGGCTCAGTAGCTTTGGTGCACGGCTTAGTTGCTCCAAAGTAAGTGGGATCTTCCCAAACCAGAGATCAAACCCATGTCTTCTACATCAGCTGGTGGGTTTTTACCATTGAGCTACGAGGAAAGCCCCAGTTATCTATTTTATATATAATACTGCATAAATATTAACCCCATACTCCCATTCACCCTTCCCTTGCTTTGTTATTCATTTATATCTTCCTTTAAAAAAAAACTATGTATATTTACAGTGATGATTTGATAGCTTGACGCACGTGTACATAGTGGGATGCTTACCACGGGGAAGTTAATTAGCATATCCTCCCCCATACCACTTGTGTGTGTGCAGTGAGAGCACCTGCCGTCTATCCTCTTGGCAAATCTCCACCTAAAATCCACTCTTACTAACCACCGCCATCTTGCTGTTCACTGGATCTCTAGACTCATTCATCCTTCATAAATGCAACTTTGTGCCGTTTGACCAATCACTCCCATTTTCCTCACCCTCTGGTAATCACCGTTCTATTGTTTCTATGTATCTGACTTTTTCAGATTCCACATATAAATTGATCATGCAGGTTTTTTCTTTCTATGCCTGGCTTATTTCTCTTCGAGTATATCCAAGGATGGAAGGAATGAAATTTGTCCACTGAACTGTGGTATATAATACCACAATTTCTCTAACCATCCATTGGAGAACACGTAGGTTATTTCCATGTCTCGGCTATTGTAAGTACTGCTGCAAAGAACCTAATAGTGCAAATATTTTTATTTATTTATTTTTTTATTGTTTTTTTCCATACATTGTCATGATATCACCATGGGTTTACATACGCTTCCCCTCCGGAACCCCCCTCCCTCTTCCCTCCCCCCCGGGAAATCTCGCTGCACCAGCCCCGAGCATCAATCCTGGGCTGGCGATTGATTAGACATATGATAATTAACATGCTTCAATGCCCTTCTCCCATATCATCCCACCCTTACCCTCATCCCCATAGTCCACGAGTCTATTCTATACATCTGCGTTCCCTTTGTTGTCTCCCATGTTGGGTTCTCGTTACTGTCTTTCTAAATTCCATATATATGCGTTAATATACTGTATTGTTGTTTTTGCTTCTGGCTTACTTCACTCTGGATAATGGGTTCCAGTTTCGTCCATCTGAGTAGAATTGCTTCAAATGAATATTTTTATTTTTCAAGATACTGATTTAATTTTCTTAAACTATAAAGCCAGCAGAGGTATCGGTGGATGAAATACAGCTCTATTTTTAGTTTTTAAGGAAATCTTATAATGTTCTCCATTGCAGCTGCACAAGTTTGCATTCCCATCAACAGTATGCAAAAGTTCCTTTTCTCCACACCGGCACCAACACTCTCTTTTTTCCCATTTTTAGGATATTTTCACTGTCTGGCAATCTAGGTGATAATTAGTTAAGCTTCATAAAAGATAAAGAAAGAAGTATGCTTCAATTCTTGCAAACAACTTCAAATGTTAGCAAAAGCTGAGGCTATCGTTAAGTCATTGACCTTGTGGTTGAATTAAAGAACTTATTTCAGTCAATTATTTGTATCTTTTTAGAATCAAAACAATGTTTAAGAGTAAATAGTCAAATAATTGGTTTTTTCTTTTCAAAATTCAGACATATGCCACTTATATAAGTAAAAATACTTTACAAATATTTCTCTCTTTGATATTTTTTCATCCCTCCTATCATCTTATCACTGCTAGAAATTTTAAGCCAATTGAGGATAATCTTTTTGTTGTTTTGCATTTTTTTCTCTACCTCCTCTTTCTCCAGGGTGAGTACCTTGACTCTGAGCTGGCCATGGTGACTAGGCATGTGTGGAATGTTTTTTTTTGGATTGTTACAATGTTTTTACAGATCACTTTTCTGAATGAAATTTTCTTGCTGAAAAGCAACCAGAAACTGTAGTTAAATGAACATTAATATATAAGTCATTTTGTGACCTCTGGGCTCATCCTATTAATCAAAAAGAAGTCACTGAATTGAACCTCTTAAAAATTTTTAATTGGAAAGTTCTCAGAAATCAGCTGTAATATAAATTCCCAAATGGAAAAACTGAAGATCAGCAAAACTGAAAATGCACTTAACTAGATAAATGCACTTGTATTTATTTTGCACACCCTGATTATAATCATAAAATATCTGCCCATAAACAGGGTGAAATTTTTGGTAACTTGGCACAATTGTACATATTTACTGCTGATGGAGTCTTTATTTAGATTTTATGAACTCTTTAAATTCTCAGTGACTTAGCCTGAGACATTTTCTTTGTGAATGAGTAACTTTCTATTCACAAATAAAGCATTTTTGCAGAGTGCTTTTGTCTCACACAATCTCCTTCCTGTGCCAGGTGAAGGTCAAGCTCAGGAACTTCCTGTTGTGGTTGCAGATATTACTGCGGAGCCTTCATCATAGGAAAGTTAAAGGTCAACCTGGAACTGAGCCAGCACACATGTTATGTGGAAGGAAATGTCAGAACCAGATGGAGGACAGTGGAATTTATATCCATGATATAGGGGTGACCCCATCACTCTTGAATGGTTCTACAAATTGGCAATGAGGACATCTCTGTGTGTAATTAATGCCAATTCTTCACATGCAATATCTGTGACAAGTTCAATTATGAAGTTCTCCATGTTTAAACTTTTCCAGAGTTTAAATTTAGTGGTAACTGTTCCTAACTCCTCACTCTTAGGATTCATGCTGCATCAGAACTGACCTTCAGAATTATGAGAGAAGGAAGAAAAAGAGATGATTTCTTTACAATTAACTTATAAGCATAGAAAAGCTATCCTCCCTCCTTCTTCGCTGCCTCATTTTGACATCTTGCCCTTTCTTCACATCATTCTAATAATCAGCAATAGTGCTTTAAAATAGTAGCCCATATACTATTGAAATAAAAAATCGTTATTTTTAAGGAAAATATTTCCCAGAGTCACTGAAAGAATCACAGAATACCAACTCTAACGTGCAAATCTCTAGGATAGTTTTCTCTGGTATTGAAGCAACCTGAGAAAGACTACTACGCATCCTGCTCCAAGGCTCTCTGAGTATGGAAACTGTACTAATGTCTATAGAAGCCTCTTTCTTTCACCGGAGGATAGTTGCTTTACAGTGTGTGTTGATTTCTGCCTTACTACAATGTGAACCAGCCATAAGCATTTACATATGTCCCCTCCCTCTTGAGCCTCTCTCCTACCTCCGTCTCCCACTCCTCTAGGTCATCACAGAGCACCAGGCAAGGCTTGTGTTATATAGCAGCTCCCCATCATCCATTATACACATGGTGGTGTTTTATGTCAATGTTGTTGTTTAGTCGCTAAGTCGTGTCCGACTCTTTGTGACCCCAGGGACTGGAGCCCACCAGGCTCCTCTGTCCATGGAATTCTCCAGGCAAGAATACTGGAGTGAGTTGCCATTTCCTTCTCCAAGGGCTCTTCCCAACCCAGGGATCAAACCCATGTCTCTTGCATTGGCAGGCAGATTCTTTACCACTGAGCCACCTGGGAAGCCATCAACGATACTCTCTCAATTTGTCCCACCCTTTATTCCCTGCTCTATGACTGTGTTTTGATTCCTGCTCTGCAAATAGGTTCATCAATACCATTTTTCTAGATTCCATACATATGCATTGACATGTGATATTTGTTTTTCTTTTTCTGACTTACTTCACTCTGTATAACAAGTTGTAGATTCATCCACCTCATTTTAACTGACTGAAATTCATTTCTTTTCATGGCTGAGTAATATTCCATTGTATACATGTACAATAACTTCTTTATCCATTCATCTGTTGATAGACATCTAGGTTGCTTCCAAGTCCTGACAAAGAAGACATACAGATAGCCAACAAACACATGAAAATGTGCTTAACATTGCTCGTTATTAGAGAACTCCAAATCAAAACTATGATGTGGTATCACCTCAACATTAAAAATGACCAGTCAGAATGGCCATTATCAAAAAATCTACAAGCTGTAAATGCTGGAGATGATGTGGAGAAAAGGGAAACTTCTTGCATTCTTGGTGGAAATGTAAATTGATACAACCATGATGGAAAACAGTAAGGGGATTTCTTTAAAAACTATTAATAAAACTACCATTGTAGTTACTGTTGTTCAGTTACTTATTTGTATCAGACTCTTTGCAATCCCATGGACTGCAGCACTCCAGGTTTCTCTGTATTCTACTATTTCCCTGAGTTTGCTCAAACTCATATCCACTGAGCTGGTGATGCCATCCAACCATTTCATCCTCTGTCACCCCCTTCTCCTCTTGCGCTTACTCTTTCCCAGCATCAGGGTCTTTTCCAATGAATTGACCATCAGGTGGCCGAAGTATTGGAGCTTCAGCTTCAGCATCAGTCCTTACGATGACTATTCAGGGTTGATTTCCTTTAGGATGGACTGGTTTGATCTCCTTGCAGTCCAAGGACTCTCAAGAGTCTTCTCCAACACCACAGTTCAAAAGCATCAATTTTTGGTGCTCAGCCTTCTTTATGGTTCAACTCTCACATCCATACACAACTACTGGGAAAACCATAACTTTGACTATTCAGACCTTCATCTGCAAAGTGATGTCTCTGACTTTTAATATGCTGTCTAGGTTTGTGATAGCTTTCCTTCCAAAGAGCAAGCATCTTTTAATTTCCTGGCTGCAGTCACTATCCACAGTGATTTTGGAGTCCAGGAAAATAAAATCTGCCACTGTTTCCACTTTTTCTCCATCTATTTGCCATGCAGTGATATGACTCAGCAATCCCACTACTGGGCATATACCCAGAGAAAACTATAATTAAAAAAGACAGTGCATGACATACCCCAGTGTTTCTTGCAGAAGCCTCTTTTTGAATGTTATCTTTATCAACATCATTCTTATCTCTAAGTCTCTTTTTAATAACAGTAGAAACCTACTTCCCACCTTATATAGCTCTCACAGTAGGGGCAAGCCTAGGAAGTGCCCTTGATACAAAAATTTCCTACTTGTTAAAGTAGTTGTCATCCCATTATGTTCTTTTTTTGAAGATTAAATAATCCAAATGCTTCATTTTATTTCTTAATGAGCTTTATCATCCCACTCAAAATTTTTAAATTGATTTTTATTGGAGTATGATTGCTTCAAAATGTTCTGTTAGTTTCTACTATACATCAAAGTGAATCGGCATATCAGATATGCATATGTCTGATATATATATATGCATATCTCCTCCCTTTTTCACTTCCTTCCCATTTACATCACCACTGTGTAGCACAAAGAACTCTACCTACCCATAATTTTGATCTTCCTTTTCCAATATCTTTTTCAAATTATCCAAACTGCCCTTAAAATACAGAGATAAACATTAAGAGCATACAAAGTATAGGGAAATCAGTGCTTACTCTCATCTGGCCGACTCCTCTAAGTAGGAGTTCTTTAAGAACCCATTGCTGACTCACAATGAACTCAAGGTCTCTTATCAGTTGCCACCATAGTCAGTGATTTACACAATTAGGATAGTGTTTGGTTTGGAACAAAGTGTTGGGAGATACATGGTAAAAGCTTCCTTTATTTCTAGCCTGATATTAATAATGTATTGTACTCCCTTGCGGAAGTGTCAAATTTCTTTATCCTACATTGGTGAGTATAGCCTCTTCAAGAACACAAAATATTTAAATACTTCAGGAAGAGGATAGCTATTTGTCAGCCAGCTTGACATTGTTGTGTAGAGATACCTCCTCAATCAGTAGAACTAGACCAGTGGTTATGTTTAACAAAAACTTCCAATCTGAAATTCTCTTCAAATTTCATGTGCATTTACCTGAAATTTCTACTTTATCACATTTGTAACACAAATGTATGTTTATTGTGTATCTTCAGCGTGCTAGGCAGTAGGTAGAAAGGAAGCCTAGTTCTAGTCTTAGAAAGATTTTGAGGAAAAAAAGGCTTTGCAAAATTGTAGCATGTCACAAACAGAATATGCATCTGTATAAATATGGTCACATGTGTTTAAAATATATAAATCCTACAATTCTACTTTTCTATTTTGGCACTTAAATTTTTTTTTTCTTATTAGGTTGTTTTTGTTTAATTGCTTAGTTGTGTCCAACTCTTTTGTGATCCTGTGGACTGTAGCTTGCCCGTCTCCTCTGTCCATGGGATCTCTCAGGCAAGAATACTAGAGGGGGTTGCCATTTTCTTCTCCAAGGGATTTTCCCAACCCAGGGATTGAACCTATGTCTCCTGCCTTGGTAGGCAGATTCTTTATTGCTTAGCCACCAGGGAAGCCCCCTGGTGGGAGACCCAGGTGGATATACAGAACAGTATCAGACACATGAATCAAAATTTGAGACTCACTGCTTCCCAGACTCATACTTTTTCCAAAATGAGCTTGAATTTTAAAGGGATTTTTTTTCCTGAAGGAGGAATGTTTTAACAGATGGCAGATGGGAACTTGTTCTAGGTTTTTGAAATAGCATAAACTGTCCTATAAAGTATCTATAGAACGAGAGACAGAAGGGGAAGGGAATGCTATTTCTTGACTAGTGCTCTGGAAACAGGTGGGGGAAGCAATCAAGGTGGTACAGGTAGCTGGGCTGCGGAGAGTGACGGGACATCCAGACTGACTGGCAATTCAGGATGGGGCACCACCACGAGCTCTAAAGGAGGAAGATCATTCTTTTGCCCAGCAAATGAAGAGCTAGCTATTTTCTAAGGGAGAAGAGATAGAATACAGAAAGTGAAAACAGGAGACTGAGCATATGGTGAATATTCAATCCCCTAGAAAGCACTGCAGCAGCCCCCTCTAGCTTCCATAATCAACTTCCTATTATCAGCTAAGCATCAGCCCCTGAACTGAGTGCAATGAGAAGCTGGTTTAACTGAAGAGTCTCTACTTTTCATAAACACACATCTATCAGCACCCCCACGCAGACATGCTTCAAGTCCACCATGCTGTATTCACACTGGTGAACAGAAGAGGCTGGCCCCCGTCCTACAGAACTTGTAGTCTGGGGAGAGACAAGAAAATAAGTAAGTGAGCAAGCAAATATCTAATCAATTATACTATTAATAGATACCGTGAAAAGGAGATAAAGCATGCAGTAAGAGAGACTATTTGGAAATGTTGTGGGGGGTGATGAAACTGTTTTGGACCGGATCGTATTAATAGAAGGTGTCCTGGGGAGGAGACATTTGAGATTAGTCATGAGACCGGAGAAGTCTGCTATCAGAAGAAAGAGTGTTTCAGGTAGAAGGAACCGCCTTTGTGATGACCTTGAGGAAAGGAAGAGCTCAGCGTGCTTGAGAACCTAAAGCAGGCCAGTGTGGCTGGGGCAGGAACTCAAGAAAAGAAACAGGAGAGACGAAGCTGGGCCTGATCACAGTCCTGTAGGCCTTGACAAATTATTTTATTTTGTTCTAAGTGAAACGGGAGTCATTAGAGTGCTTTTAACAAGAGTGTGACATGTTCAGATTTACATTTTTAAAAGACTGCTCTGGCTACTGTAGTGAAAATAGCATAGCAAAGTAGGAAAGATTATACATAGACATTATAATAACTTAGGCAAGAGTCATTAAAGTAGTGGCAGCTGAGAGGAAGAGAATCGAGATAGTTTTGTTGTTGAGTGGATAGGATTTGAAGTTCAATTAGACATAAGTGAAGAGAAAGAAAGAGGGATCAGAAACAGCCCCAGGGGAATGGTGGTGACACACAGGAAAAATTGTAAAAAAACTGGGGATTAAGTATTGTAGGTACTATATTTGAGATATATGAAATGTGAGATGCCTGTAGGACATTCAGTTGCAGCTATCAAATAGCCGTCTGATATCACAATGAGCATGTGAGTCTGGAGCTCAGGGGAGATGTCCAAGTTACAGGTACACTGGTGGAAGTTATCAACATGCATGCGATAGAGGAGACATTCATACGGACATACACCTATTCTGTGGATGCAAAAGATCCAGGGTAGATAAACGGGTGTATCTTACCATAAACGTAAATTTGCCGTCTTTGCTATCTCAGGTCCCATAACTTTGGATTTTGCTCTAGAATGGGTTTTAGTGCCTAACAGAATTTTGTGGAAATGTCAGGATACATTTAAAGATGGAAGGATTACTTTGTTTTGAAGACTATGCTCTGCCAGGCAAAAGGTGAAGAATCCAATTAGGACTAACACAAAACTCCATCCTTCCTCAGTTCTGCATTTGTTACTTTGCTTTTGCTGTTGGGCCCAAAGGATTTTTTCTTTATCCCTTTCACAGATGGTTGAGGGCATCTGTATTAAGTCACCAGTTAGAATCGCTGCATTGTATTCTTCTTCTTGCCTTTTAGCTATTATGATAATCAAAATTAGCAATTGGAACGATCTTTTATAGCTTTAAATTGTTTTTAAAAACATGAACTAATTATCCCTCAGTACATTCTTGTGTAACAGAGTTTATGGATGTAAAGATGAGAGAGCAGGTAAATCGATACTGTTTTGACAGATGTTATTTATTCAAACCAGCACTGAAATTGCTAGGTGAAATTTCTTAGCTGATAAGTACAATGCATTTACTTTTAAAAGAGTGACAAAGAGTGAATTCATGTCCATAGGAAAGTTATATTTCAGTGATTCTGAGAACTAAGACTGAATCCTAAATATATAATTATATGGATAAAATTATATATAACTACATAGTCATTTAAACCTTTATAATGTTATTTATATTATATATAACTGTACCTTTATATGGGCTTCCCAAGTGGCACTAGTGGTAAAGAACCTGCCTGACAGTGGTGGAGACATAAGAGATGAGGATTTGATCACTGGGTCGGGAAGATCCCCTGGAGGAGGATGTTGCAACCCATTGCAGAACTCTTGCCTGGAGAATCCCATGGATTGAGGAGCCTGGTGGGCTGCAATCCACGGGGTCACAAAGGGTCAAACACAACTGAAATGACAACATGTACATGCCTTTATATATGATATATAAAGTATAACTTTATATACAACTATATATATAATTAAAAGTTTGCCTCTTTATGAGTCTTGGAATGTCAACCATTTCACATAAAATACCTGTAGTAAACTTTTACATCTTCTTAATCAGAACAAAATAAGCATAATTTAATGTTTTCTAGGTGACAGAATCATCACTATAAATATTCACTGTTGCACTGCCCTACACTATAAGGCCCGTGTCCCAGGAGCTATACATTTCCTTCTGGTTTCCCCGCAAGAAGACAAAGGATGGGAGGACTCTTGCCTTCATCAGCTTTCAGCACTTCGCTCCATGATCCTGCCTGTAGCCGTTTTCCTAAATTATCCTTCATTTACTTGTTTCTCATCAGTCTCATGCTCAAGCCAATGCCCAAGGAACTTTATTGGGTAGAAATCAATAAATTTTAGGAAAATGTAATTTTTTTCTACATTTAAATATTGATTTTTTATTAAGTTCCTTAGCTCTGTTTAGAGAAGTGAGCTATAATCAGAATAATAGAAATCCACTATATTTATATGCATACATGCATGAGGTATGTATCACATATCCACAAGCAAATGATTCTAGGTTACTAAATTCAGATGGAGATTTGGATCATCCTCCTGGTACCATAACCCCAAGCTAAGATGGTAATATAATAACTGCTTGGAAATAGCGAGCTCCATAGAGCCATGAACATGGCTAATTGAAACATTTGCTTGCAAGCAACATGGGTAGACCTAGAGATCACCATATGGAGTGAAGTAAGTCCGACAGAGCTAGAGAAATATCATGATATTGCTTATATGCAGAATCTAGTACAAAAACTGATACAAACAAACTTATTTGCAAATGAGAAAGAGGCTCACAGGCTTAGAGAACAAACTTATGGTGACCAGTAGGAAAGAGTTTGGGGAGATACAGTTAGGGAATGTGAGACTGACATTTAAATACACACTGTTGTTTTAAAAATGGATAACCAATAAGTTCCTACTGTTTAGCACAGGGAATTCTATTCAATGTTATGTAACAACCTAAACAAGAGCAGAATTTGAAAAAGAATAAATACATGTATATGTATAACTGAATTACTTTGCTGTACACTTGAAACTATTACAACGTTGTTTACCAACTATACTCCAATCTAAAACAAAAAGTTAAAATTTTTGCAATATGAATTTCTTTCAAGAATGTATGATTTAATAACTTTTTAAAAAAATTATAAATATTGCAGCACTGTTTATGATAGCTAGGATATGCAAGCAACCTAAATGTCCATTGGCAGACAAATGGAGAAGGAAGTGTGGTACATATACACAATGGAATATTATTCAGCTATAAAAAAAGAACACATTTGAGTCAATTCTAATGGAGTGGATGAAACTGAAGCCTATTATACAGAGTGACATAAGCCAGAAAGAGAAACACCAATACAGTAGATTAACACACAAGTATGGAATTTAGAAAGACAGTCATTATGACCCTACATGCAAGACAGGAGAAGAGACATAGATGTAAACAGACTTTTGGACTCTGTGGGAGAAAGTGAGGATGGGAAAATATGAGAGAATAACATTGAAACATGTATATTACCACATGTGAAATATATGATCAGTGCAAGCTTGGTGTATGAAGCAGGGCACTCAAAGCTGGTTCTCTGGGACAACCAAGAAGGATAGGGTGGGGAGGGAGGTGGGAGTGGGGTTCAGGATGGTGGAACACATGTGCACCATGGCTGATTCATATCAATTTATGGCAAAAACCACCACAATATTGTAAAGTAATTAGCCTCCAATTAAAATAAATTAATTTAAAAGTATTAATAAATAGAATTTATACCAGACCACCTTATCTGTCTCCTGAGAATCCTGTATACAGAACAAGAAGCAATAATTAGAATTGGACACGAAACAATGGACTGGTTCCAAATTGGGAAATGGGTACAGTTCAAGGCTATATATTATCACTCTGCTTATTTAATTTATATACAGAATACATTGTACAAAATACCTGGCTGGGTGAATCACAAGTTGGAATCAAGATGTCCAAGAGAAATAACAACTTCAGATATACAGATAATACCACTTTAATGGCAGAAAGTGAAAAGGAACTAATGAGCTCCTTGACAAGGGTGAAAGAGGAGAGTGAAAAAGCGGGCTTAAAACTCTGCATTCAAAAACTGAAGAACTGGAATCTAGACTCATCACTTCATGGCAAATAGATGGGGAAACAATGGAAACAGTGACAGACTTTATTTTCTTGGGCTCCAAAATCACTGAGATGGTGAGTGCAGCCATGAAATTAAAAGAAACTTGCTCCTTGAAAGGAAAGTTATGACAAACCTAGACAGCATATTAAAAAGCAGAGACACCTCTTTGCTGACAAAGTTCAAATAGTCAAAGCTATGGTTTTTCTAGTAGTCATGCACAGATGTGAGAGTTGGTCCATAAAGAAGACTGAGCACTGAAGAAGTGATGCTTTCAAATTTTGATGCTGGAGGAGACTCTTGAGAGTCCCTTGGACTGCAAGGAGATCAAACCATTCAATCCTAATGGAAATCAACCTTGACTATTCACTGGAAGGACTGATGCTAAAGCTGAAGCTCCAGTACTTTGGCTACCTGATGCGAAGAGCCTACTCATTGGAAAAGACCCTGATGCTGGGAAAAATTGAGGGAAAGAGGAGAAGAGAGCAACAGAAGATGAGATGGTTGGATGGCATCACTGACTCAGTGGACATGAGGTTGTGCAAACTCTGGGAGATAGTGGAGGACAATGAAGTCTGGCACACTGCAGTTCATGGGGTTGGAAAGAATCAGACACAATTTAGTGACTGAACATCAACATACACATTAATAGATAAAAGGATAAAAATAATCTTATTTTCTCAATAGATGCATATAAATATCTGAAATTCAACATGACTATAAAGCTAGGAATAAACAGCAACTTTCTAAGTCTTAAAAAGGTTATCTATTAAAAACTCTACAGAAAACATACTTAATAGTGAAATATTGAGGGCTTCATCCTGAGGTTAGAAATAAGACAAAGATGTCTATTCTCACTATTTAACAATGAAAGTCATTGGAAAATCTTTTATCTGAAGGTGTATTCCATCAGAGAAGAGATCACAGAAAGAAATGACAAGGTATACAACAAAGTCCATTACCAGGAGAGAAAGGATTTATTCCAAGAACAGGAAGCTATACAGAAATATGAAACAAAGGTTAAAATAACTATGTTTAAAATTAAAAGAATAAATCAAGGGTTTTTCCGAGAGATAAGCTAAGAAATAAAATCCATGAAACAAGACAAAATATTTTATGTATGTATGTATGTTTGTAAGTATGATGTTTGTATGTATCTATCTATCGTCTTTCTTTCTCCCTCCATTCTTCAAGGTCTGTTTAAATCTAAAATCCATATCCTATTCCTTTTTCCAATAAATTACCTTCATAAATCATTAAAAAGTTAGACAAACTATTTCAATACCCATACTGTTGGTATTGAAATATTTAAAGTTAGATTTTTGTGAAAGAATTAGTAAATGTAGATTGCTGCTGCTAAGTCTCTTCAGTCGTGTCTAACCCTGTGCGACCCCATAGACGGCAGCCCACCAGGCTCCCCCGTCCCTGGACTCTCCAGGCAAGAACACTGGAGTAGGTTGCCATTTCCTGCTCCAATGCATGAAAGTGAAAAGTGAAATTAGGAAGTTGAATATTTGTTATTAAATCTAAGAAAACTGAATTTAATTTATATTCACAGTTAGTTATTTTCAAATATTAATGAGACATAGCCATGAAATACTTTAAAATGGAAATAATTGAATTTGACTATTATAAAATTAGTTTTTTTACCTTAAACCTAAGCTAAAATCCTCATTGTCTTTTGATGCAGGTTGAAATGTACAGGTTGACTTTTTAATTGTACTTGTTTAAACGTAAATATTAACTTTTCCCATGAAAGAAACTGATAATACAATGAACAAATTTTATAAACATGGCCAATACAGTATTTTGCACTTTTCTGATAAATGTATCCCAAAATGTTTTATCTACTTTGACATTCTACAAAGAAAGTTTGTAGAGTTAGCATCTTTCAGTTGTTGCAAAGAAGTATAAATAAAATGTTTACAAGATTCTAAGAGTTTATTGTTTGTATACCAGAATGCTAAACTCTGGGTCATAACAATATAGTAAATGTAGCTACAAAAATGAGTCAAGATGCAAACACTGGCCTTTTAGTCAGAAAATAAATCACCTGATAGCCTTGGCAGTATAATAAGCTTACCATTCAGAAAACTCATCAGGATACAGTTTTGTCTTACAATGCAGACAAGCCATAAATTCAGACCAGATACTATATTTTACCTTTTGTTTTGTTTTGGAAATTGTTACTGAGGGTGATTTATGGACAGTATTTAAACTGAGTTTTTTACATTAGTGATGGATTTTATGACTTGAAAACACGGAGTATAGTTTAATTGCTTTATTTTGTATTCTGAAGATTTTTGTGCTGAGTAAAGCTGCTTCAGATCCAGAAGAATAGAGCTAATCCCATGTGAGCTGACATCTATGCTCTTCTATTTCCTTCCTGACACTTTGTTTATGATTAGTGCTAACTCCTCAACCATTCAGGGTTGCCACATTATGGAAAAGACAGCCAAGACTTATCCAGGGAGATGCAGGGACCAGAGTTACCTGGGGATATATTCCCAGGTTTGGGAAAATTAGTCCAGTATCAGACTGAAGGAAGCAAAGATCTTGCATTAACAGCTGGTTTTGTAGTATCTGCCTGTATCACAGTAAAGAAAGATAATTGATTTTAATTTTTTACACATTTTGGAGTGGTATTCTGGTTGGATTACTTTTGGGTGTCTAGTATTGCCTGGGAAGGAAAGGGCATTTATTTTGGATCTGAGATTTGGGGTGATAACCAATCAGAGAACCCACACTCCTCAAATTATTCAATTATCCCAAAGTTCACTGTCCATGTGTGCTAAGTTGTTTCTGTCATGTCTGATTCTTTATGACCCCTTGGACTATAACCCACCAGGATCCTCTGACCATAGAATTCTCCTGGGAAGAATCTGGAGTGGGTTGCCATGCCCTCCTCCAGGGGAACTTCTTGGCCCAGAGGATGAACCAACATCTGTGGCTTCTTCATTGCAGGCAGATAACTGCTGAGACACTAAAGAAGCCACCCCACCCCTCACAAAGCTCACTACTTTAATAATAATGACATTACTAGAAGCTATTATTTATCAAGCCTTGACTAGGAAAATGTTGTCTTAACCTAGCTGATTAAATGAAGCTAATGTGGACTTGTTTCAGTTTAAGGTATTTATGCTTTTATTTGGCTTTTGCATATATTTATAAAATATATTTGTATTTATGTTGCAAATATGTTTAAACATCATATTTTAAAATTAACATTCTGATTGCAAATTAAAGCAAAAATAAACAAATGGGACCTAATTAAAATTAAAATCTTCTGCACAACAAAGGAAACTAAAAGCAAGGTGAAAAGGCAGCCTTTAGAATGGGAGAAAATAATAGCAAAAGAAGCAATGGACAAACAATTAATCTTAAAAATATACAAGCAACTCCTGCAGCTCAATTCCAGAAAAATAAACGACCCAATCAAAAAGTGGACCAAAGAACTAAACAGACATTTCTCCAAAGAAGACATACAAATGGCTAACAAACACGTGAAAAGATACTCAGCATCACTCATTATCAGAGAAATGGAAATCAAAACCACAATGAGGTACCACTTTACACCAGTCAGAATGGCTGCCATCCAAAAGTCTACAAGCAATAAATGCTGGAGAGGATGTGGAGAAAAGGGAACCCTCTTACACTGTTGGTGGGAATGCAAACTAGTACAGCCACTACGAAGAACAGTGTGGAGATTCCTTAAAAAACTGGAAATAGATATGGTACATATACACAATGGAATATTACTCAGCCATTGAAAAGAATACATTTAAATCAGTTCTAATGAGGTGGACAAAACCGGAGCCTATTATACAGAGTGAAGTAAGCCAGAAGGAAAAACAATACAGTATACTAACACATATATATAGAATTTAGAAAGATAGTAATGGTAACCCTGTATGCAAGACAGCAAAAGAGACACAGATGTATAGAACAGTCTTTTGGACTCCATGGGAGAGGACAAGGGTGGGATGATATGGGAGAACGGCACTGAAACATGTAAATTATCATATGTGAAATGAATCGCCATCCCAGGATTGATGCATGAGACAGGGTGCTCAGGGCTGGTGCACCGGGATGACCCACAGAGATGGAATCGAGAGGGAGGAGGGGGGGGGTGGTTCTGGAAGGGGAAAACATGTATACCCATGGCAGATTCATGTCAATGTATGGCAAAACCAACACAATAATGTAAAGAAAGTAAATAAATAAATATATTTTTAAAATAAATAAATAAAATAAAATTAACATTCTGTAGTTGTGCTACACTGGGAAAATGTGGCCCTTTCTGCTCTATGTGGGTCCAGGCCAGTGTTGTTATTTGGGTTATATTTGAAACTGGTATCACTTACGATTAGTTTTATATTACTGGGCACACTGCCTTATCTCATGAAGATAATAATTGTGCCAGCTATGCTGGGTTGTTATGACACATTTAGAACAATGTGTGACAAGGAACAATACACAACAGGCAGCTGTTAAAATTCTTTTTAACGTTTTAACAAGGCCTTATTTTCACAAGGAAAGTTTCCAGACATCAGGGGTTATATTCTCTTGGTAAAATTCCCAATACTGGAAAACATCCCAGAAGACTTCTGATAAATGCTGTTCAGCTTCTTGATTCTGAATGATCAGGTAAGAAGGATTCAGAATTTAGGAGCTTTCTTGTGCCACAGATAAATGAGTCAGTAGAATGTAGTGATAATAAATTGGAAGATCCTGTGGCATAATTTAGTAGCCTTTCAATGATCTGCTAGCTGTTCTTTGATAATGGTGTTGTCCTGACTTAACCGAATCTACTACTGACATTAAGTAGGGAAATTAAATTCCTGTGATTATCAGCATCCTATTGCTTAGCATCGAAAGGCAGCTCTCCGGTGGGAGTAGGGGTCATCATAAACCTTAGGCCTTAGAACAAGAAGGACCACCACTTTTAGGGGGAGCAGCGCGGAAATGTTCTATTGATTGTGAAAGTGTCGGTAGGTAGTTACAGATATTCTTATTTCTGCTTCTTTGGAAAGACAGGCTCTCTGCCAATAGACACACAATCTCACGTTTCTCAAATTTAAAAGAAAGGAAGTGAAACCACAGACCACTGGGTTGGCACAGACGGCAATGTCAGTGTCATATATTCAATTTTATCTCAGAAGAGATAGAAGACCTCCATGTTTCAATGTTGAGCATCTTCTAACTGTTCTCTCCAGAATAAGCATTGTAGTTCCATTTTAGACCCACTCATCACATTCTCTTTGGGGTTTTGATCATTCTGTTAACTCAGAAATGCTAATGTCTTTCTATTAGCTAATCTACAATTAATGTAGGAATTTTTTTTTCTTGTGACTTTTTCTATATCAGCTATATAACTGATAAACTGGGATGATTCTTTGTGTTTATTTAGTTTTAAGGCTTCCTGTTACTCTCTGTGTGCCAACTTTTCTGGCATCATGTGCTTGATATAAAGTTCAACTTTTAACTTCAAAATAAAATCAAAATCTTTTCCTTCGATAGTTTCATAATATGTCATTGTGAAAATGGCTCGTTCTGGATAAAATTATATATACATATATCTATAATACATATATCTTTATGTGTAATTTTCTATATTCACATGTAAATAATAATTTAAATATTGTTCATATTTATCAGAAAATTCATATGAAAAGCAAGATATGTGTTTAATAGCAAGCATTGGATAGTAATGTTAACCCCATGGATAGGAGACTGATTGAACTGATATTTTTAAGATACAAATTATATATTATAGGAGTTCTGGCCTTCTCTATTTTACACAGGGAGAAATGGAGGAACCAGATTCTAATTTTTGTATATGTACCCTCTTCCCAAGATTGATTTCAATTCCTAGGAATCCCGGAAAGAGACAAGGAAGAGAGACTGCCATAGACCTTCAGATTTTTCTCTTCTTTTCAATTCATTTTCCTTTGAATTTATTTTTGGAAAGTGGTACAAGTATGTTAGAAATTTAGTTTTGCTGATAGTTAAACGCATTGCTGAGTCCTCTCTTTCCCCTCTAAAGAGTGTCAAAACAATCTTTGATTTCTGTGATCCCTTAGTTTTATCTGCATCTCCTCTTTTCACCTCCGTTTTTTTCTCATATAGATTCTTTTTGCTGTTCTGCCACCATCATACTTTACAGAAAAATTTAAAAGTCAGTTTTATTATTATCAGTGTAGTTCAGTCCACTAATTGGCCTATGCAAATGTCATTCTTTCCTATTTCCTTAGAGGAAAACCCTGAATTTCCTCCAATCTGTGATGTGTATCTAGGTAAAGGCTTCTGGTCATAGCTTGCAGTCTTAGTGGCCATGAGAGTTACCGGGCAGGACTCCCACAGGGCTTAACTTGGTATTAGGCAGGCCCTTTGCCCACCCTCTTTCATCCCTCTTCCTGCCAGGAATGAAGATGGAATGGACAATAAGGTGACCCAAGCAAGGAGGGCATGTTCTACTTGTAGAACAAAAAGGTATCAAGAGCCCTGGCCACTGGTAACCTGGAGCTACCAGACACCAGACTCCCTACCTTCAGACCTCAGTCAAGTGAGAGAAATAAACCTTTGTCTTGCTTAGGCAATGTATTAGGATTTTCTATGGTGGCTGCCAAATCAGATCCTGTATATGCATAAGTACACAAAATACAGGATTTGATGTGGCTGCATATCAGAGAATATGCAAATAGATCTCAAGTTTTTAAAATGTCTATATTGAACAGAATGTATGTATGTCTGTATGGTGTGTGCATAACATACACCTGCATAATACATATATTCATTGTAGAAATTTGTCAGAATATGAAAGAGCATAAAAAATTTATGTAGAAACCACTAATAACTCCATCACAGAGTGCCGGGGTCCAGCCCCAGCGGGTCCGGGGTTCTTGAGGGGATGAGTGGCGTCAGCGGAAGAACTGAGCTGAGTCAATGTGTGGTGATGGAGCAGTTTCTCTCGTTTATTGTTGGTTTACAGTTTTATAGCCAAAAGACATCCCCATTACATCATTACATCACCTATCATTCTATTGAATTTTTTGTTTTCTACCTTCCATAGCAACCTTATCATTGAGCTCATTCCCCAATCTATCATGAAACATTCCCCTTGCAGAAGTCAGATTTCTGCATAATTAGATTTAACAATAGTATGTTTACCATTTGAATCTCTTCAGCATACTTCATTCAATCATGATAAGTACATCAATCTAAATAGAAAGGTTACATTTCTCTTATCAGGTGCAACTATGTAGAAGCTAGAGGGAAGGGCTTAAGCTTGAAACTTTTATTCTATTAACCTACTCCGGTTTCTACGAGGAAAAAGGACAAAGAGACAGTTTGGAAAGAGGAAAGAGGACAAAGAGACAGTTTAGAAAGAGAAAAGAGGACTAAGAGACAGTCTAGCAGCACTGCTTTAGCAATAAAACCCTATTAACCTTATAACTACTATAATGAATTCCTATGTCTACAATATCCTAGAGCAATCAATGTCTCCAACTATGCTGGCCACAGTTATGAGCATTCCTAAGTCCCATTCCAGCCTGATTTCTTCAAGGAAGAGAGCCTCCTCCGTGGAGTGGTCAGGGGAGTGGGAGGTGGAAAGGTGACCCAAGTACGAGCCCTTCTGGTGGTGGCCTTGCCATGACCCCCAGAGAACTCTTGGTAAACTTCCCAGTAACTAGTAGGAGGTGTAGTCCTTTCATTCCTCCTTAGCCCCTGGGGAAGGCAACCCACATTCTCGGATCCTCTGGTCGATAAGGTCTGGAGGAATTATCTCAGGATGAATTCTTTCCAACTGGGACTGACCTACTGAGATGAGCTAATGTTCTGAGCATGGACAGAACTCCCAAGAAAAATACCAGGGGGGGCCTTGCCCGGGATGCCCCGATAAAGAAAGTCAGCTTTGCAATTTCTTTCTTAGTCTTGTGACCTTGTCATCCAAGCAAGGGGGCATCCTGATGGCTCCTGGCAACAGAGAGACCTACATTGTTAAAAATGTTTCCTTCCATTCTTATTTTTTAAGAAATTTTTTTAACAAAACTTTATTTACTCTATGTCCTTTTATATCCTGTATTTTTTTCACTTACAGTTATCTCCTTAAATTTTGTTCCAAAATCTAATTTTAATAATTACACAGTTGTCTATCTTTTAGAGCCACTGCAATTCATTTAGCTACTCTCCAACTGTTAAATATATAATTGTCTCCAACTTTTTACTAGGCTAATTTTAAATCAACCTTTCTGTACATTTATGGTTATTTCTTTAGAATAAATTTATGAAAATGACATTGCTAATCATAGTTTAAAACAACACAAGCATTTCTAAAATCCTTGACAAAGTTTGTCAAATGATCTTCTATAAAGATCATTCTCTTTACTACTATAGAGTACAGCCATTTAAAATATCTTGTGTAACGTGACTGATAAAAAGTGACCTCTTTTTTAAGTTGTGCTTATGTGATTACTAATGAAGTCAAGTCTCATTTCATTCATTTCTTTTTTTTTTTTTTTTTAACTCTGTTGTTTGTCCAGCTGTTGCCAAGTGACACTTTGACATTTGCATAGCCAGGAAGTGCTGGAAACTTGGGCTCCAACATTGTCCTGTCTTATTTTTATAGTAATTAGGAGCAAAAATTATTTTTAGCTTTCTGGCAGGAATTATTTATTGCAACTTCTATTTTAACTTTGTAAATAAAGTTCTATTTCCTGGTTGCTTGGAATGAGAAGTTTATGACTTATAGCATCTCCTGGAAGATGAAGTGGATTTCTGTGTGGAGTTTATGACACAACTTCCAGGACTGAGTAGCAGGGAACGCTCCATGGAAGAGCCTTGGGACATACTTGGGAAGAATTACTCACTATTACCTGTAGAAGTATAGCACTTGTTTTTATTTTTTAAAATGTGTGAAGACTGGTAATTTCTATGGAATCAGAAAAATCTCTCCTTTGCTTTGACAGCTTAGTAGAATAAAGACTATATGTTGCTTTGGCTTTCAGTCTTTCTTGGTTACGTATTAGCTCTAGTTGTTCTTCAGTGTACTGTGTGTATTTCACCTTTGAATCAAGTCAGAATTCACTCAGAAGATATTATAATGTGCCTATGTATTACTTCTTTTGCTGTCTTTGTTATTTATATAATACTATTTTTATTTTTTTTATTTTTTTTGGGGGGGGGCTGTTTTATTTTTTTTTTTATTATTGTTTTTGCCATACATTGTCATGATATCACCATGGGTTTACATATGCTTCCCCTCCGGGTCCCCCCTCCCTCCTCCCTCCCCCCCCCGGGAAATCTCGCTGCACCAGTCCCGAGCATCAATCCTGGGCTGGCGATTGATTAGACACATGACAATTAACATGCTTCAATGCCCTTCTCCCATATCATCCCACCCTTACCCTCATCCACATTTCATTCATTTCTAAAACATCATCACTTTCTTTTTTTGTGTGGGTTAAATTTATTACTTTTTTTTTAATTTCTTTACATTATTGTGTTGGTTTTGCCATACATTGACATGAATCCACCATGGGTATACATGTGTTCCCCTTCCAGAACTTTATCAGTTTATAAAAGCACATTGTAGGTTAAGAATTTTGAGATTTGGGTTGGATTTGCATTGTATTTTCTGACACAATACCGGCATCTGGTAAGTACTGACAAATGTTTACTTTTTTTGGAAAGAAAACTGTTCTTTGAAATTTTATTCTTACATAGCCATAATTACTTACTAATGGATATATGAGACTGTTGGAAGCTGCACGGCTGCTTCTTCTTTATTCAGAGTACAGTTACTTTGGGGGTTTCCCAGGTAGCACTGATGATGAAGAGCCACCTGCCAGTGCAGGAGACATGAGAGATGCAGGCTAAGTCCCCGGGTCAGGAAGAGCCCCTGGAGGAGGGCACGGCAACCCTCTCCAGTGTTCTTGCCTGCAGAATCGCTTGGACAGAGGAGCCTGGCGGGCCATGGTGCATAGGGTCGCACAGAGTCAGACACCACTGAAGAGATTCAGGGTATAGTCACTTCACATTGTGCTGTACAGCAAAGTGAATTAGCTGTACGTATACAGATACCGCCCTGGAGAAGGGCTCGGCAATCCACTCCAGTATTCCTTGCCTGGAGAATCCCATGGACAGAGGAACCTGGTGGGCTACAGGTCACGGGGTCTCTCAGAGTTGAACACGTCTGAAGCCACTGAGCACACACACATGCACACACATATGCCCTCTTTTGGGGGGATTACTCTCCCATTTATATCATCACAGAGCATTGAGCAGAGTTCCCTGTTCTATACAATAAGTTCTCATTAATTATCTAGTTTATACGTAGGATCAGTAGTGTATATATGTCAATCTTGGTCCATCCCAACCCTCCTTTTCCCTTTGGTATCCACACATTTGTTCTTTCCATCTGTGATTTGGGACATTTTTTTTTTAATATTTAAAGATAGGAACACAGGAAAAAGAAACATTTTGGTTTGTGGCAGAATATAAAAAAAGAGAAATTCTGTTTTGGGTAAACTGTTTAGGGTGTCGATAGGGCATCTAAGTTGGAGTTGTCCACTCAGCAGTCTCCAGGAAGGGGTTGGGCACCACTTATGATGTTTGGAGAAAATATTGGAATCTCTGATTACATTTATTTTTAATTTTTTTATGAAAAGAATTAAAATTTACTAAATGTCATCATGGATGGGCAGAGGTTCCCTGGGTTGTCCTTCTGTGTTTTTTACTAGCCGTGATTAGACACAGTAAATAAGATCCCCTACATGTAGAGGTTAATTTTTCACTGAGACTGGGCTGACAGAGGCCCCTCACAAGTCTAATCAGCCCCCTGCCACACAGTCACATTATTGGATAAATGGATTTACAGAGCCTATTACTGAGTTTAATAAATATACCTCAGGGAACAGAAAAGAGGCTTAAAATATTAGTATGGAGATTATAGTTGGAAAATGATATCCATAACATGAGCACCCATGCACACAAGAAACAGTCAGAGTAACACTTGTGGCTGGAGCTCTGTGTCAGCCGCTCTCCATGGTTAGAAACAGTGACAGTCTGCTCAGATATAATAGAGTCTACTAAATGCATTCACATTATCCACATTGTTTTTTTTTAATTGGAGTACAGTTGCCTCACAGCATTGTGATGCCCTCTGCCATACATCAACATGAATCAGCCATAGGCACACCTGTGTCCCCTCCCTCCTGAGCCCCCTCCCCCTCCCCCCCCCACCCCTCCAGGTTGTCACAGAGCCCCCCGGCTTTGGGTTCCCTGCAGCATACATCAAACTCCCACTGGCTGACTATTCTACATATGGTAATGTACATGTTCAATATTCTCTCAAATCATCCCACTCTCTCCTTCTCCCACTGTGCCCAAAATTCTGTTCTTTATGTTTGTGTCTCCTTTGCCACACAGAGGATCGTTAGTATTGTCTTTCTAGATTCCATATATATATATATATATATATATATACATGAAGTTTTGTAATAACATTAAGCGAGAAAATAACTGCCTTTTGAACTTTAGAGGATGTATGCTGAAAGTGAACATCTGGATGTCTTTCAATCATTGAGCAACCTGTGCCACTGACATACACATCCAGACATATACATACACATACATGCACACACTTATACACACACATGCACCCCGCACACAGTTTTCTTTTCCCCATACACAGCTAAGAAACTTGAGAATAGAATATTTTAGATTGTTTAAAAATACTTCATGCTATTTGGTACTTGGAACCACTTGTTAAAAGTATGAACAAGCTACCCTGTCTAATGAGTTTTGAGCACAGTCAGATGAGATCAATAAAAAGCATTTTTAACAGTTGAGTATTTGCTTTTAATGATGGCCATGGTCAAATAAAAAATGCCTCATGTAGATATAAAAGCAAACTTAACTTATAAACTGACCTGGAATCTAATTAAGCATAACAAAATATTAAATTAAGATTTTCAAAAATAAGGCTGCATATTTAATCACATTGTACTCAATATATTTGGGCAGTTTTGATAAATAAAACTTAAAAGTACTGAAAAAATATTACCTTGAAAATATTTAATATCAATGTAAAGCTATTTTTGGACAAATGTTGCAATGTATGCAACAGTTAATATATTAATATAAAGTGATCAATAAATATACATGTATTGGTATTGCATTGTCAAAAATTTATGGACATACGGGAACATTAAGCTCAGAGACCACTGATTTGGGAGACCACTGGCAATAAGAATCTGAGGCTGCCCTTTTGAAGATAACTGGGTGATTAAAGTCATCAGGGTCAGCGTGCCAGACAAGAAAAGGATTAATCAGACAGCTCCTCTGTCTCATGACCATTTAGAATCAGATTCTAGAGCAGAAGCCTAGAAGGCACACAATTCACAGAATTGATACTAGGAACCGGGGTGAAAAGATCTCCCCACATTCAGTTTTGCCTCCACCATCTCTCATTGTATAAGTCTGAGCAATGAATTCCTCAGAAATTTATACTCCGTATTCATAAAATGTAAATGATACCTAATTCTTAGAATTACTCTAAGCATTTCTGAAATAACCTATGCAGGATACTTCGCCTCTCACCTGGCACACTGTAGGTGCTCAACCAGCGGCAGTATTTCTCACTGCATCTCTACAACTACATTTTCAGTAGCCTGTTTGCTCAATGTGATGTTATTGGAGAAATTGGATATCCTACTAATTATCAGAAAAGGCTGAATTTCATTTAAGAATAGGATTCACTCCCATTTCTTTTGTTTTCATGGCTCTAGCTATGTGAATTGGTATTTACTCCAGTTTTGAGGTTTTTGGATGGATATGGTTCTGGCTGGTGGATAAGATTATAAAAGGCTCATATTACCTATGGTGGGCTTCAAAAGGCACTTATATTTAATACCATTTCTGATCCCAGCCCATCTTGACTGTAAGTCCTTTTATTAGATATCACATCCCTTTGCTTTTCCCCTGTGATGTTTATTAAATCATATTGCTTTATAAAAGCATCCCTTTGCACGCATCTCACTGCTGAGTCTCTCCACCCATCCCACTGTGCTCAAGATCCTACTTGTAGACCATCTGTTTCTGAGACAGAGCACTGTTACTGAACAGTGCTGCTTCCCTACCAGGAACTCTTAAAAACATCTTTTGTAGGCTTCCTAGTCTAAACACAGGAGCTGAGAAATTCATATTTTGTCACCCTCCAAGGGACCAAAGGGTACTCAGAAAATGCAGCCTTCAACCGATCTTTGACCTTAATTGTTGCTGTCAGTTAACTTGTCAGAAGAAACGATGCCTTTACTGTTGGCTTTTCATCATACATCTAAAAGTCTGGGGTCTTCCCTGGTGGTCCAGTAGTTCCCTAGTGCCCCGTACTTCCACTACAAGGGGTGTGGGCTCAATCCCTGGTTGGGGAACTAAGATCCTACATCCTGCACAGTGAGACCAAAAAATAATAAATACAAAAAATATAAAAAAATATAAATATAAAAAATAAAATTCAAAAATCTGCACTTGAACAAATAAAAGTCTGGATGAAGGCAATCAAGAGAATGAGGTTGAGGGTAATGGTAGCTGATCTGAGTTTCTACCCACGTCTTCTTCCCTCAAGTCTTTCCCACCCCCTGGAAGCATCCTTTCCTGTGACTCTTAGAGACCTCTGTGGTTGGTATCTCTGTCTGCCTCCTCTGAAGCCCCAGGGCCTTGGCTGACACCCACACCTCAAACCATGACATAGACAGAGGGGAAGCAAAAATCACCTGTGGGAAGAGCTCTCTATTGTTTTTATTGAAATGTAATTGATGTAGAACATTGTGTACATTTACAGTATACGATGTGTGGAATCCATGCATTTATATATCATGATATAGCAAACCACTGTAGCACTGGCAAACACCACATCATGTCCCATCATTGTCCTGTCTTTTTCGTGTGTGATGGAGACATTTAGATCTGGTTTCTTAGCAACTTTGAAGTTGTTAGATACAATCACAGTGCTGTGCACTAGGACTTCAGAACATATTTGTCTTCTAACTGCAAGTTTATACCCTTTGGCCAATATTTCCCCAGTTCCTCACTCTCAGCCCCTGGCGACCACCATTCTACTGTGTTTCTGCAAATACAGTATGGTACCACTTGTACGTGGAGTCTAAAAATACTCTATATTCTGTGGTAGGAAAAAATATTTGTTAATCCCATTTTTAAAACGTTCAAATGGAATGGCCTTTGCTTTTTTAAATCTTTTTAATACACTACTAGTATTACATATTTTATTTACTTATATCCCTGTTTCTTCAAGATCTTAGGGCAAGCTCTGAAGGATGGACTCAAGGGAAAAATGAAAAAAATGCTCATGTTGTTATAGCCTCAAGGCAATTGTCCTTATACCTGCCTGCACATTAATATCATCTGGAAAAGACTTTATCTCTTTTACTGCTAACTGATTAAACAATAAGTACATTTTATTGAAGTATCATTGATTTATAGTATTAGTTTCAGGTATACAATGTAGTGATTCAATATTTTATTGATTATACTCCATATAAAGTTATTACAAATTAATGACTCTATTTCCCTGTGCTGTACAATATATCTTTGTTACTTATTTTATTTATAGTAGTTACTATCTCTCAATCTCCTACACCTACCTTGCCCTCCCCACCTTACCACTCCCAACTGGTAATTACTAATTTGCTCTCTACATCTGAGTCCATTTCTTTTTTGGTATATTCATTCATTTGTTTTATTTCTTAGATTCTATATGTAAGTGATAACATACAGTGTTTTTTTTTTTTCTGTGTCTGACATTTCACTAAGCATAACACCCTCTACAACTATTCATGTTGTTGCAAATGGCAAAATTTTATTTGTTTTCATCCTGAGTATTATTACATTATACAAATATATAAGCACATATTTTATTCATTCCTGTATTGATGGACACTTAAGTTGTTTCCATATCTCAACTCTTGTAAATAATGCTGCTATTAACACTGGGATTCATGTCAGTGTACTGAAGATCCCTTTGTACCACATCCTCATCAATATTTGTTATTTGAAGACTTTTCAATAATAGCCATTTTAACAGATGTGAGATCATATCTCACTGTGTATTTCCTTGATGATTAGCAATGTTGTGCATTTTTTCATGTGCCCGTTGGTCACGTATATAGTGTTTTTGGGAAAAAATATCTATTAAAGGTTTTCTGCCTATTTTAAATCAGTTTTTTTAATATGAAGTGAATTAGGAGTCTTCTATCCTCTTCATTTTATCGGAATAGATATTAGTTCTTGTTAAATATTTGGTAGTATTCCCTTGTGAAGCAGTTCAGTCCCGGACTTTTGTTTACTGGAAGGTTTTTTGGTTACAACTTCTATATCATCACTAGTGATAGATCTGTTCAGACTGTCTGTTTCCTTCCTGATTCCATCTTACAAAGTTATGTTTCTAGAAATGTATCCATTTCCTCTGTATTATCTAATTTGTTGGCATATAACTGTTTATTGCTTTCTTTTATGGTTTTTGAGACCTCTATGGTATCAATTGTTATTTCTCCTCTTTCATTTCTTATTTTGTTTATTTGGGACATTTTTTTCTTGGTGATCCTGAATAAAGGCTTATAAATTATGTTTATCTTTGCAGAAAACTGTTTTTTGGTTTCAATGATCATTTGTTTTTGTCTGTATTTTATTTATTTTCTATTTTCTAATTTTTATTAGTTCGTTCATTCTGCTTACTTTGAACTTCAGTTATTCTTTTTTTTCTAATCCTTTTAAATAGTAGGTTAGATTTTTTATGTTTTTTTTTATTTCTGTAAGCTCTCTTAGAAGTTTTGCTTCACTTCATAGATTTTTTTTTCTTTTCTCTTGATTTTTTTTTTAATTAGTTTTGCCATACATTGTCATGATATCACCATGGGTTTACATATGCTTCCCCTCCGGAACCCCCCTCCCTCCTCCCTCCCCCCGGGAAATCTCGCTGCACCAGTCCCGAGCATCAATCCTGGGCTGGCGATTAAGATGCTCAACATCACTCATTATCAGAGAAATGCAAATCAAAACCACAATGAGGTACCACTTTACACCAGTCAGAGTGGCTGCCATCCAAAAGTCTGCAAGCAATAAATGCTGGAGAGGATGTGGAGAAAAGGGAACCCTCTTACACTGTTGGTGGGAATGCAAACTAGTACAGCCACTATGGAAAACAGTGTGGAGGTTCCTTAAAAAGCTGCAAATAGTCCTGCCATATGACCCAGCAATCCCACTGCTGGGCATATACACCGAGGAAACCAGAATTGAAAGAGCCACGTGTACCCCAATGTTCATCGCTGCATTGTTTACAATAGCCAGGACATGGAAGCAACCTAGATGTCCATCAACTGACGAATGGATAAGAAAGCTGTGGTACATATACACAATGGAATATTACACAGCATTAAAAAAAATTCATTTGAAGCAGTTCTACTCAGATGGACGAAACTGGAGCCCATTATCCAGAGTGAAGTAAGCCAGAAGCAAAAAGAACAATACAGTATATTAACGCATATATATGGAATTTAGAAAGACGGTAACGAGAACCCAGCATGGGAGACAGCAAAAGGAACGCAGATGTATAGAATAGACTCGTGGACTTTGTGGATGAGGGTAAGGGTGGGATGATATGGGAGAAGGGCATTGAAGCGTGTTAATTGTCATGTGTCTAATCAATCGCCAGCACTTCATAGATTTTTGACAGTTATGTTTCCATTTTCATTTGTCTCAGAGTATTTTTAAAATTTCCTCTTTGATTTCTTCTTTGACCATTTGATTTTTTGGTAGAATGTTGTTTAGCCTCCGTGTATTTATGTCTTTCCCTATAATTTTTAATAATTTCTAATTTCGTGCTGCTGTGTTAAAAAAAACACGAATATAGTTTATATCCTATTAAATTTGTTGATTTTGTGTGTGTGTGTGTGTGGCTTAACATGTGATCTATCTCAGAGAATGTTCTGAGAAAAAATGTGAATGAAAAAGTGTGTAGTCCGGCCAAGCGCCGCGGAGGGCGCGGGGATGCGCGGGGAGGCGGCGACCCTCCGCCGCAGGGCGAGGCCCGGGGGGCGCAAGGGGAACGCCATGCCCACCCCTGGGAACGGCACAGGCAGACTACGGGCAAGAGAACATCCAGTTGCAGGGGGACCATATGAGCAAGACAGTGTCCAAAGGAAGATCAGAAATCAGCAGATCCACACTCAATGGACAAATGACAAAGAATCTGATCTCCTACGTTAATGATTAACTGAAATCATTTCCCCTTTATCCCTTTAAAGATTGTCATGGCTGAGCACAATCTTTGGAGTTGGTCTCCAGACAAGAGTTCACCTTCTCCCCAGATTGTCAGCTTTTTTGAATAAAATACCTTTCCTTTCTATTGAAAAAAAAAAAAAGTGTGTATTCTTCTGTTTTTAGGTGGAGTCCTGTAGCTATCTAAGTGCAACTTGTCTATTGTGTCATTTAAGACCAATATTTCTTTATTGATGTTCTGTCTGGATGATCTGTCACTGATGTCAGTGGTACGTTCAAGTACCAGACTACAATTGTATTGTTGTACATTTCTCCCTTAATGTCTGTTACTGCTTGTTTTATATATTTAGGTACTCTGGTATTGGATGCATATATGTTGATAAGTGTAATAGCTTCTTGTTTTGATCTCTTTATCTATATATAATACCCTTCTTTGTTATAAGCTTTCTTTTAAAGCCTACTTCATTGGATATGAATATAACTATCCATGTTTTATTGTATTTTCTATTTGCATGGAATAACCTTTCCTTTCCCTCACTTTCTGTCTGTGTGTGTCTTTAGCTCTGAAGTGAGTGTCTTGTAAGCAGCATATAGATTTTTTACATAAATCCTCTACCCTATGTCTTTTGTTTGCAGCATTTACTCAATTGACACTTAAAGTGATATTGATAGGCATGTACTTCTTGCTATTTTGTTACTTGTGTGTTTTCTTCACAGAGGAATATAGAGTTCTTAAAGGTCCATATCAGTCCCACTGGATTTTAACCAGCTAACTGGACTCCTCTTCCCTCCTATTGGATCCCAGGACTGGGTTTCCAACATGTGGCTCCAATCACTGAGTCTCCAGGGTGGCTTCCAACTATGTAATTACCCTTTCCCTCTGAGTTCCTTCCTGTTCCCACAGGAATAGGTCCTGACCTTGTCACTTCTCCCTTCTTACCTAAATCCGTTTGAATCTTTCTTACAGCCTTGATTGTACAAGGGTCTTTCTGCCAGTCTCCAGTTCACTATCATTGAGAATTGCTTCATCTCTAGATGGAGACTTTTTTTTCTTTTGATGTGTTTGTTTGGGGAGATGAGCTCACCATCTTCCTACACTGCCATATTGATCTCACCAAGAAATTTTTCTTTAATTATATGTTCTCTATTTTCTTGCATTGTTAATTGAAGAAGGTCTCTATTTCTCTTTGCTATTCTCTGGAACTCTGCATCTAGTTGTGTATGTCTTTCTTTTTCTCCCTTGCCTTTTGCTTCTCTTCTCTCCTCAGTTATTTGTAAAGCCTCCTCAGACAACCACTTTGCCCTCTTGCATTTCTTTGGAATGTTTTTGGTCACTGCTTCCTGTACAGTTTTACGAACCTCTGCCCATATTTTTTCAGGCACTCCATCTACCAGATCTTATCCCTTGAATCTATTTGTCACTTCCATTGTGTAATCATAAGGAATTTGATTCGACCCGTCCATCTTGGGTGGCCCTGCATGACATGGCTCATAGCTTCATTGAGTTATGCTAGCCTCTTCAGCATGACAAGAATGTGATCCATGAAGGGGTTTTCTCTCTATAGCCTCCTTTTTGGAGCTTTTCCATAAGTGGCCTTCATACCTCTCCTCCCTCATTAACCATGACTGCATTAGTTAGAACACGGAGATTAATGTTAAGGTAAAATTGTCATGACAAATTTACAATAAGAAACACAATTCTCTCTGCAGAAAGTAAGGAAAGAGACGTCTCCTCTCTAATTTATTTAGATCACTTACATTAGTAAGCTTTTCCTCCATTCGATAAGATTTTATAAATCCTTTTGAGTGCTATATAGGTTTTTGGTAAGCTTTATGACCCAGGAATGACTTTCTCAAGAACCATCCTTTGAAATGTAAACATCAAGAGTCACACTACCCTCCCTCCATCTCTGGGAAGGCTGGAGACTAACTTTGGGGCTGCCTGGCTCCAAGCTGAAAAACTGCCTCTTGTCACAAAGAGATGAGGAGATTATTTTTCCCCTGGATAAAGCCAATTAGCTAACATAAATAGTCACCTCAATAATCAGGTCAGGCAGGATGAACTATGTGTAACAAATGGTGCTGTCAAGTCCTCTTACTTAAGCACTAGTCATTATTTATCTTGCAAACACATGGAGCATGCTGTATCTGCACTGAGATATAAAGGGTGAGATTTCTCTGTCTTTGTATCTATTTGTGGACTGCCTGTGATGCACATCACATTTGGTTTAATGCTTATTCCATAATAAGCTATGGAAGCTTATTCCATATAAGAAGCTATTTCCTTTCTCTTCTTTCTGTGGAAAGGTTTTTCTGGGTTGGGAAAAGATTTTGTTTTTAATTATATTTGCCTAATGTAATCAGTGAAGGGAGGACTGATGAAGTAAGGAAGAATATTTACAGTGATAAGATAAATTTTACAGCTGGAGAAGTCCCTGACAAAGATGTGGATGGAAATGCAGAGAGGGGTCTATTGGGTATCTAGGAATGGATGGGCGCTGAAGTGTACAGGTGACCTAAGCACCCAAGAGGAACTGCTACCTTAAAATAAAACACAGTGTGTAACTTTTGTTCCTGTTCCATTGGTGCTGAGGTCTCAGAATGCTCTGTGGGCTTCTGGCTTTTCTAATTTTCTAAAGTAGGCAGATCTGGGCTGAAGGTGAGAAGCCAGATGAAGGAGTACAATTCTTTCTCAAACCAAAGTTGGTGGAAGCAGAGCAAACAGTCATAATGACATAGTCTCTCTAAGAAAAAGAGAACTTCTGACAAGAACTTTAAGAAAGCAACAACTAATGAAGAAACCAAGACCATTTGAACAAAATGTTCAGTTTAACTTGGAGAAGAAGTCTTTGGGAATCTGGACAGGAACACTTTCACTACAATAAACAAAAGACTAGGGAGCTGTTCTGTTCCTGAGCCATCTGACAAACTGCTGCTTCTTCCATAATTTCACTCCCTCTACAGATAGGCGACTGTCTGTCTTCCCAGGAGGCTGGCCTTTGGGCTACCCTAGATGGTGAATGCAGAGAATTGGGAGCAAGCAGCTTTCATGCACCCAGAAATGAATGTTCATGTGGTTTTCACTTACTTCTACCTTCAGCAGCTCCTGGCACTTACGTGTAATATAGGTAGGCTTTTGACTGGCATGAAATCAATTCATTTGTAAGAATGTTCTAAGGGCTCTGCTGTCAATTAATGTGAAGAGACAGACTACACATCACGATTTAAGAACTGTGGGCTAAGTTTGCATGAATGGCCCCATACCTTGTAGATAAACAAGATTTAACCTACCTTCTGTACTTCCACAAGAGCAAACTGCCTGTGTGTTGGCTTGGGAAACGTCTGAGCTCTGATATTCAAGTCCTTCACAAGGTAGTACTTTCTGTTTTCTTCGTGAGTGGGGACAAACATAAACAGTATCTGAGTAGCTTTTTGTTCCAGCATTTAAATATATCTGTTTAATGTGCAATCACCTAGGCAGAAGGTATGGCTGTATAACTTCCAGGGCTTCAGAGCATCTCATAAATAAAGGGAAGAACGTGAACATAGAATTGACTTACTCACTTCAGTGAGAACATGGCACATCTTGCCAGTTTATTATCTCTCAACGTGATGTGCATTTTCTCATGATACTCTTACTAGCCAGAACACAACTCTGCCTAAATGTCCATCATATGTATGTCCCAAGGACTTATCTTGGGACAGATCTTCATTTGGATGGTTTTGTACATTATGATTCAGGTGTTGGAAGACATTCAGTGTTTAAAGAATGAGAGCTTGTGAGCTCATGAGTATGTATGACTCACTTTTGCCAGTATTTATTCAAACAAATCCATCAGACTATTTGAGGTTATGTATGGGGGCCCTGAAAATAGAGATTAAACAACAACAACAAAAATAATCCCAATCTTTCATAAGTCTACATTCTTATTGAGCACAAAAGATCAAAACACATTACTCAAAGAATGGTAATGCAGTGTGTAATCTCAGTTGCCCAAATTCATTGCACTTACTCTTAAACAGGAAAAGAGAAGAAAAATACTTCAGGATGTGGCTAGAACATCAACTGCTTTGACTAATTCATACAATGTGGTCAGATGGAGAGGAGCAAAGGACCAGTCCAATGCGAGCAAAAATATGGAGATGTAGGAGTGGGCACGGCTGATTCAGCAATTCTAGCATCACTGGCTTGTCTGCAAGAGAAGTTTTCTATTGCAAAATGTATCACTTGGGATGAGTTACAAGTGTGGATAAATCCTATTTATTGGAGGGCTTTGTTTAAAATAGAATTGCATGTCTCTCTCATGTAAAATTCCAGAGCTATGTGATCTGAGGGTGGTAGAAACACTCCGACACCAAAACCCAGAATCTTTCTGTCTTGTGGCTCTGCCATATAGTAACTACATGTCAGAATCATCTGATTGTTCATGCTGAATTTTCCAGTTGTCTTGGTATCATTCTAGCTGGAAGAGAGGAGGTAAAGAGACAAAAAAGAGACACTTCTGTTTTTAAAGACACTTCCTTCCTTTGAGGACAGTTGCTGGAAATTGCACACAGAAGTCCACTGGATTCTCATGGATTTCATTGGGACACAAGGGAAACTAAAAAATGTGGTCCAGGTTTCAGGCTGTCATGTGCTTATCATGACAAGCACATTAAAAAAATGGAGATTTTCTTTCTGTTAAAAGTAGAAATAAATATAGGGATCAATTAGAATAAACTAGACATCAGTGCCACAGAGAGTAATGTGGAGTAAAGTGGAGTATTTAGAGTGATTCTAGATCAGGACTCTGCAAATGCTTTCTCTCAAGGACTAGAGAGCAAATATTTCAGGCTTTGTGAGTTTCTGATGTAACTTCTCAACTCTGCCACAGACAGTAATGCAAAAGCAGCCACAGATAATAGATAAGAAAATCACTGTGGCTGAGTTCCAAGAAAGCTTAATTTCCAGCAAACAGGAGGAGAGCAAAACTTGGCCAATGTACTATATGCTTTTATTATTATTATTATTATTATTATTCCTGGTCTACATTATAAACTTTTCTTGGAAATGCTGTGTACAGGACAATGTGAAGAAAGAACTTGCCATGGTGGAAGGATCTCTGAACTATTATTCAGAGACCTGGGGTCCAGTCCTAGTCTATCACAGCTTAGATTTGCAAATTTGAGGAAGTTATTTTGCCGGTATGGACCTAATAGAAGAAGAAAATATTAAGAAGAGGTGGTAAAAATACACAAAACTGTACAAAAAATGGTCTTATGACCCGGATAATCACTCACATAGAGCCAGACATCCAGGAGTGTAAAAGTCAAGTGGGCCATAGGAAGCATTACTATGAACAAAGCTAGTGGAGGTGATGGAATTCCAGTTGAGCTAGTTCAAATCTGAAAAGATGATGCTGTTAAAGTGCTGCACTCCATATGTGAGCAAATTTGGAAAACTTAGCAGTGTCCACAGGACTGGAAAAGGTCAGCTTTCATTCCAATCCCAAAGGAGGGCAATGTCAAAGAATGCTCAAACTACTGCACAATTGCTGTTATTTCACATGCTAGCAATAAAGTGCTCAAAATCCTTTACAATAGGCTTCAACAGTACATGAACTGAGAACTTCCAGGTGTTCAAGCTGGACTTAGAAAAGGCAGAGGAATCATAGACCAAATTGCCAACATTTTATGGATCATAGAAAAAGCAGGGGAATTCCAGAAAAATATCAACTTCTGCTTCATTGCCTATGCTAAAGCCTTTGACTGTGTGGGTCACAACAAACTGTGGAAAATTCTTTAAGAGGTGGGAATACCAGACCACCTTACCAGCCTCTTGATAAACCTGTATTCAGGTCAAGAAGCAACAGTTAGAACCAGACATTGAACAGCAAACTGGTTCAAAATTGGTAAAGGAGTACATCAAGGCTGTATATTGACACTTTGTTTATTGAAATTTTATACAGAGTACATCATGCGAAATGCTGGGCTGAATGAAGCAAAAGATGGAATCAAGATTGCCGGGAGAAATATCACTAACTTCTGATATGCAGCAGAGAAGGAAATGGCACCCCACTCCAGTACTCTTGCCTGGAAAATCCCATGGATGGAGGAGCCTGGTAGGCTACAGTCCATGGGGTCACTAGAGGTCCGACATGGCTGAGTGACTTCACTTTCACTTTTCACTTTCATGCATTGAATAGGGAAATGGCAACCCACTCCAGTGTTCTTGCTTGGAGAATCCCAAGGACGGAGGAGCCTGGTGGGCTGCCATCTATGAGGTTGCACAGAGTCGGACACAACTGAAGTGACTTAGCAGCAGCAGCAGATATGCAGATGACACCACCCTGACGGCAGAAAGCAAAGAGGAACTAAAGAGTCTCTGATGAAAATGAAAGAGGAATGTGAAATAGCTGGTTTGTAACTCAGTATTCAAAAAACTAAGATCGTGGCATCCATGCCTATACCTCATGGCAAAAATAGAAGGGGGAAAAGGAAACAGTGACAGACTTTATGTTCTTGGGCTCTAAAAATCACTGTGGATGGTGACTGCAACCATGAATTTAAAAGGTGCTTACTCCTTGGGAGAAAAGGTATGAAAAAACTAGACAGTGTATTAAAAAGCAGAGACATCACTCTGCTGACAAAGTCCATATAGGCAAAGCTATGGTTTTTCCAGTAGTCGTGTACAGATGTGTGAGTCGGACCGTAAAGAAGACTGAGTGCGGAAGAATTGGTGCTTTTGAACTGTGGTGCTGAAGACTCTTGAGAGTCCCTTGGACAACAAGGAGATCAAAATAGTCATAAAGGAAATGAACCCTGAATAGTCATTGGAAGGACTGGTGCTGAAGCTGAAGTTCCAACACTTTGGCCACCTGATGTGAAGAGCCTCAACCTCTTGGAAAAGACCCTGATACTCAGAAAGGTTCAAGGAAGGAGGAGAAGGGGGCAACAGAGGATGAGATGGTTGGGAGGCATCACTGAACTCAATGGACTCGAGTTTGAGCAGACTCTTGGAGATAGTGGACAGGGAAGTCTAGCGTGCTACAGTCCTTGGGGTCGCAAACAGCTGGACAAAACTGAGTGGCTGAACAACAAATTTTGCCTCACAGAGTAACAGTGTCCTCATTTTTCAAATGATGAGATTGAATCAAAAGTCTCTAAAGTTATTTTCAATTCCAAAAGATGAGGAGATAGTGGAATTAAGATGTCTAATTGGAAAAGTGTTTCCCCTGTAGCAGTTTGTCTAATTGTGAAGATAGGAATCTTGCAGGAAAAGTGGAAGAAACAGAAAAAACACTTGTGATTAGTTAGATAAGGTGATAATGGAAAATCATGAAATGCCTATCAGATTTTCAGCAGTGGGGCTGAGGGTTTGGTCCCACATCAAAGACAGAAAGAGGGAGATTCCATCTTCAGTAAAAATGTCAGGAAGAATGATTCTTCCCCACTCAGATTTTTCCCCTCTTTGTCAAGGGTCAGCAAACTTTTTCTGCAAAGGGCCAAAGAGAAAACGTTTTAGGCTTTCTGTACCATATAGCCTCTGTGACAGTCAACTCTGCCACTGTACCGTGACAGGGGATGTAGACAACATATAAACAAATGGGCATGGTTGTGTTACAATAAAACTGTATATATGAACTCTGAAATTTAAGCATCCTATCGTGTTCAGTTCAGTTCAGTTCAGTCACTCAGTCATGTCCGACTCTTTGTGACCCCATGAACCAGAGCACGCCAGGCTTCCCTGTCCATCACCAACTCCCGGAGTCTACCCAAACTCATGTCCACTGAGTAAGTGATGCCATCCAACCATCTCATCCTCTTATTGTCCCCTTCTCCTCCTGCCCTCAATCTTTCCCAGCATCAGGGTCTTTTCCAATGAGTCAGCTCTTCACATCAGGTGACCAAAGTATTGGAGTTTCAGCTTCAGCATCAGTCCTTCAAATGAACACCCATGACTGATCTCCTTTAGGGTGGACTGGTTGGATCTCCTTGCAGTCCAAGGGACTCTCAAGAGTCTTCTCCAACACCACAGTTCAAAAGCATCAGTTCTTTGTTGCTCAGCTTCTTTTATAGTTCAACTCTCACATCCCTACATGACCACTGGAAAAACCATAGCCTTGACTAGACAAATCTTTGTTGACAAAGCAATGTCTCTACTTTTTAATAGACAAATCTTTGTTGACAAAGCAATGTCTCTACTTTTTAATATGCTGTTTAGGTTGGTCATAACTTTCCTTCCAAGGAGTAAGTGTCTTAATTTCATGGCTGCAATCACCATCTGCAGTGATTTTGGAGCCCAGAAAAATAAGGTCAGCCACTGTTTCCACTGTTTTCCCATCTATTTGCCATGAAAAATGGTTTTGTGGTGCTGAATTATCTAAACTTTCATTTGTCTGTAAAGCTTCTGATTTCTCTGTCAAATCTGAATGAGAGTCTTGCTGGGCAGAGCATTCTTGGTTATACTTGGTCCTTCCCTTTCATCACTTTAAATATTTTGTGTCATTCTCTTCTTGTTTGTAGAGTTTCTGTTGAGAAATCATCTGCTAACTGTATGGGAGTTCCCATGTGTATTGTTATTTTCCTTTGTTGCCTTTAGTATTTTATCTTTGTCTTTAATTTTTGTCAGTTTGATTCCTTTGTTTCTCAGTGTTTTCCTCCTTGGGTTGATCCTGCCTGAGACTCTCCATGCTTTCTGGACTTGGTTGACTGTTTCCTTTTCTCTGGTAGGGAAATTTTCAGCTATTATCTCTTCAAATATTTTCTTGGACCTTTTCTCGAACCTTTTCTCTCTCTTTCTTCTCCTTCTAAGCCCCTATCATGCAAATGTTGGCATGTTTAATATTGCTCCAGAGGTCTTTTCATTTTTCATTCTTTTTTCTATATCCTGTCTTGGAGCACTGATTTGTACCATTCTGTCTTCTAGGTCACTTATCCGTTCTTCAGCCTCAGTTATTCTGCTATTTATTCCTTCTCTGTCTTTTAGTTCTTGTAGGTCTTTGGTAAATATTTCTTGCATCTTCTCCATTCTTTTTCCAAGATCTTGGATGATCTTCAATATCATTATTCTGAATTTTTCTTGAAGGTTACCTATCTCCATTTCATTTAGTTGTTTTTCTGGAATTTCATCTTGTCCCTTCATCCAGGACATAATCCTCTGCATATTCATTTTGCTTAACTTTTTGTGATGTTGTTTTCTTTCTGGCCGCTGCAGGATTGTAGATTTTCTTGCTTCTTCTGTTTGCCCTCTGGTGGATGAGGCTAGGGGGCCTCTATAAACTTTCTGATAGGAGAGACTGGTGGTGGGAAAAACTAGGTCTTTCTCTGGTGGGCAAGGCTGAGCTCACTAACACTTTAATCCGATTGTCTCTCGATGGGTACCACTTCACTCCCTCCTTGTTAGTTGTTTGGCCTGAGGCAACCCAGCCCTGGAATCCGCAGGCTGTATTGTAGGGTTAATGGTGGACCCCAAGAGGGCTTATGCGGAAGAGCCCCTCCCAGGACTGCCGCCGCTGCCCCCACCCCACAGTGAGCCCCTGCTAACCACACCTACACAGGGGACCCTCCAACATTAGCAGATCGGCCTGGTTTAGTCTCGGGTGGAGTCACTGCTCCTTTCCCCTGGGTCCTGATGTGTGCAAGACTTCGTTTGTGCCCTCCGAGAGTAGAATCTCTGTTTCCCCTGTGGAAAGTCCTGTGGAAGTCCTGCAATCAAATCTTGCTGGCCTTAAAAGTCAGATTCCACAAGGATTCCTATTCCTTTTGCCAGATTCCCAGGCAGGGAAGTCTGACATGGGCATCAGAACCACAACAATGGGAAAACTTCTTTGGTTTTATTGTTCTCCAGTTTGTGGGTTGCCCACCCGGTGAGTATGGGATTTGATTTCATCATGATTATGTCCCTCCTATCATCTCATTGCAACTTCTCTTTTGTCTTTGGACATGGGGTATCTTTTTTTGGTGGGTTCCAGCATCCTTCTGTCCATGTTTGTCAATAATTAGTTGCAATTTTAGTGTCCTTGCAGGAGATGAGTGCATGCCCTTCTGCTCTGCCATCTTGAACCAACTCCCCCACAAGATATTACTTTTCTATTCATTTTTTTCAATCATTAGAAAACGGACAACATATTTTTAGTTTGTAGGCTGTAGAAAAACATGTGATGGGGCAAATTTGGTCCATGGACCATATGTGCAAGTAATTCTCTAGCAAGAAATTCTCTAGATTTCTGATCTTTCTCAACAGTCTTGGTTTGGAGGTCTGGAAAGAGAAACTGGGCATGTGTAGGTCTAGCTCTTCTATTCTGTTTGCTCTTAGAAGCTAGGAGTGCACTCCAGTTTGCTCCCACAAAATTGGGGATGTAATACAAATACGTAAAAATACATAAAAACTAATATTTGTGAATAAATTTGCACATAATAAAGCAAACTTCTCTGGTTAAGACAAGATGCTTCTATCTATTTCTGGGAAATTAATTTGCCTTCAGATATAAAATGCATCCTCCAACCCAGATTTCCCTGAGTGCTTTCTGGCCTGCAACAAATTGATCTTATTGGATCCAGAATTTGAACAGTAAGAGGAGAGCTATTTATCAGGCAACCTCAAAGAAACTGGAAGTTGACACATGTTCCTAGAAGACAACAAATCATTGCTTCATAGACAGTAGTGACTGGACAAGTGCCTAGGACTTAGGAGTTACTGGGTAAATCACTGAAAGTGTGAATACACAAGTGTGGGAAGGTCCACCTTGATACTAGGAATAGGATTCTGAAATGGGGGTAGGGGACAGAGGTAGGTTGACTGTAACCCAAAAAAGGAAAAGACAAGAAACAAAAACCTGAGGCTATACTCCTTCAGCTCCAAAACTTCCCATTAGCTGATGCACAGAAAATCAATGATTTTGACTCAAGCCACCATGATCAATAAGGAAGCCTGGGACAATTACGAACTTAATGTAAATCACTAGGCTCTTCCTGTTAGAGAAACATGGATTTGACTTTAGAGACATGAACAAAATCAATATATGTATTTTTTAATAGTTGAGGAGCTATTTGAGAAAAAAAAAGTCATTGACTCCCTTTTGCTAAAAAGCGCACTTTTGTACATTTCAGAGGAGTGAAAATCGTTCAGTCATGTCCAACTCTTTGCAACCCCATGGACTATATAGTCCATGGAATTCTCCATGCCAGAATATTGGAGTGGGTAACCTTTCCCTTCTCCAGGATATCTTCCCAGCGGAGGGATTGAATCCCAGTCAGGTGGATTCTTTACCAGCTGAGCCACAAGGGAAGCCCTCAGAAGGAGAGAGGGAAAAAATTCATTAAAAGAGATTTATTTAAATTCTTAAGTAATGTGTATAAATACAACAGGCAAATTGACAACAATTATTGAAAGTTTTATGCAGATTTTAAACCAGTACTAAAGGAGCCTGCATTTTAGCTTTGTAAGCAATCTGGTCTCTCATTTTCATTCACCTATTATTCAGGTTTTGTTGCTCTTCTAGAGAAGCTGGTCTAGAAGAGACAGGGGGCTTGTGTCCCACTCCATGCAACTGTGCATGGTGTTTCCCTTACTTGGTACACTTCACATGGCTGGTCCAAACGCAGCCCTCTCTTCAGCACAAAGTCCAAGTTTCACCTCCTTTAGGATGCATTCCTTGACTACCCAACTGGCATTCATGTCTCCTTTCTCTAAAGTCTTACAGCTCAAAAAATCTATTCCCTTTGTTCAGCAAGATGGATGTTGTGAACATTCAAGACCTACCCACATTTGGCAAACATGATTCTTGACAAAACAAGAGGGGAGTGTTTTCTGAATGTGCAAACTTATCTTGTTGCACAGTATTTATAAAATCACTTAACATATATGACTATCTATAAATGGTGTACTGTTAACAGTTACTATTTATGTGATTGTGCCTAGTTAAGACAGGTTGTGACTCATGTTCATTCTTCAGGGTTTTGATGTAACTCCATCCCTTTTTCTATTGAAGGAAGCCTAGCTGAATATGAGTGAAGTTTGGTATTGTGTGGCATTCTATGTATCTACTGCTGAGAAAGAAACCAGTCCAAGTTTTGTAGCTTCAAACAGCAATCTTGATTTTGCTCACAAATCTGCAATTTCAGCATAGCTGTTGGGATGGGTCTGCTTTGTGTCACTAGGGGTGGCTCAGTGCAGGGCTGAAGGGTCTGCATCCAAACTCATGGATGGAATGCTGATGGCAAGTTGTTGCTGGCAACTGGTCAGAAGACTAGACTGAGCAAGGAGATGAAAGCCTCAGTTCCTTCTGTGTGGGTCTCTCCATGTGCTGCTTGGTTTTCTCACAGGGGATAACTAATTTCCAAGAGCAAACATCCCAAGAATAGAAGGTGAGGGCACAGGGCACTTAATGACCTTGCCTCAGAAGTCACATGAAGCCACATGAGGAGTCCCTTCTCCGTTGGTTGAGGCAGTTTCAGAAGCCTACTCGGATCCAAGGGGAGGGAGCATAAATGTGGCCTCTTGATAGGGAGTAGTGAGATTCTAGAAGATGTGGTATAGGAGATATTGTGACAGTTTTCTTTGGCGTGTATATCCTGTCATAATGTGTTTATTGTGAATGAAATTTACAATAGATTGCAACCCCCTAAGATTTTAACCACATTTTTGCTGGTTTATAAGCCAGTGTTCTACATTTAGTTTTATTTTGGCCTTAAATTATTTTCTGCTGGTCTCACGTGTATGCAGCTTATTCCCCAAAACCAGTTTAAAGAGCAAGGACCACATCTGTAGCTTTTAATTGCTCACAAGGCTTGATAGGATGCTGGACACCTAGGCAATTCAAAAGTACTCACTGGAAGGCGAGCAGAGTTTTGTGCCATAAATTTTCTCTAAATAAAGAACTGTTTCTTTAAGCAAAACCTGAAGAAATGGTGAAAAAAAAAAGTGTCCCATAGCCTCCCTCACCTCACTCACAGCACACACTTGTCTCTTATACTCAGGAATATAAAATGTTGCAGAATTCAGGAAGCGATTATGATGGAGCAATGGTGGGGATCAAGCCCAGTGTGACTACACACCCTGAACCATTTGATAAATCCAGAAAGTTGGGCAGAGGGAAACTGTTATGAAAGTCAGATGGCTTCTATCTCTGTCCTAAGCATCACTTTTAAAATATTTTAAAGAATTGCCATGCATTATTCTGCTCCCATCTTGGAACTCCTATATTCTAAATCTCCGTCTCCTGTGTATGTTTAATGCCTTGGAATGATTGTATATTTTTTAGGAAAATCACCTTTTAAAATGTTATTATTTATTTCATCTGAGCAGGGTCTTTGTTGCAGTGCTCAGGCTCTTTGTTGTGTAGGCTTTGCTGGTTGCAGTGGGCTCAGGAGCTGCAGCGTGTGGCTTAGATGTGGCATGTGGGATCTTAGTTCCCTGACCAAGGAACAAATCTGGGCCCCCTAAATTGGGAGCACAGAGTCTTACCCACTGGACCACGAGGGAAACCTCCAAAATTACTTTTTAAATGGAGATTTAAAAATTCATAAGGCCTTGGTCAAAGAAAAGAAAAAGAAAAAAATTTGGTTCAAGATGGTGGACTATAAGGACACGCACTCATTTCTTCCTGTGAGAACACCAAAATCACAAGTAGCTGTTGAACAACCGTTGACAGGAGGACTCTGGAACCTATCAAAAATAGGCACCCCACATCCAAAGACAAAGGAGAAGCCACAATGAGATGGCAAGAGGGGACAATCATGGTAAAATCGAATCCCATCCCCACCTGGCGGGGGACCCACAAACTGGAGAATAGTAATACCAAGAGGCTCTCAGACTGCTGTGAAGCTGCTGATCCCCACGTCAGCGCCTGACCCCCAACCTGGGGAGCTCACAGAGGGACTGGCAATCCGACTTTGAAGGCCAGTGGGGATTGACTGCAGGACTTCCATGGGACTGAGGGAAACAGAGACTGTGCCATTGTGTCATTATTGGTCAACAGAAATAGTAGAGTTTTATATCACTAAAACTATGACTTAATTAAAAAAAACAACAACGCATAATCACCTTTTAAAATCCAGATGCACATTAGAATTATCTTGGAGTTGTTTGAAAAATGCAAATGCCCAGGTATTGTTTTTTCTCTCCAAAGCTTCAGATGTGACTCTAAGGAGCAGCCATGTTTAAAAACAACTGGACTGGATGATGACCTTTTACTTTTATCTCGTTTGTTTCACTATTTCTGTTATATTCAGTTCTCTCATTTCATTTAGCTTACATGTTCCAACTTCTCTGTCTCTTTTTTGTTGTTGTTCTTTCTCAAGTCTTTATCAAGTATAGTAAAAACTTTTGTATATAGTATATATAATATGTATTTTAGAAAACTTGCAAATTTTTTGCCTAGCTAAAAAATTATTACATTTTTATTCCATGTGTTCTACTAAGTATGAATAGTGTGCTATATCTCTAATTTTATTCACTCAAAACTTTGATACATTTCCATTTATTCTGGCATCTACTATTACTGCCAAAATTCTAGAAAGGTTATTACTTCAGTCATTTTTTAAAATTAAACAAGACTTGAAACTTCTAATCCAATTCTGAAAATATAAAGAAATACTCTGCTATAAAAAAAAAAGAAAAAAAACAGGAAATTAACATGTGATACAGTATTATTAACTGGAGGTTTTTTCAAATTTCACAAAATTTTATGCTATTGCCATTATTTGTCTTCATACCTTATTCAAGATTCCCCATAGTATTTAGTGTCTCATTGAGCAGCTTCAGCTGCATGCAATAAATTCTGATAAATTCTCTTTTCATTTTTATCCTGTTACAAATATGTTCTAATTTTCCTTGTTAAGGTCTTAAAAATGAACATTTAATTTCCCAATACATGGGGTTTGTTAAGTATCTTTGATATTAATTTCTCACTTAAATGCTTTCTTCTTGGCAATCATACTCTATATCTTTCCAGCCGTTTAACTTTATTGAGGCTTTCAATGGCTAAGTCAAAGATCTCACTTGGTAAAGGTCACTTGCACTTGAAAATAGGTAGGTTATTCTCAAAAATCTTTTCATACTGATTTCTAACATAATTCCACAGTGATAAGAGAACAGACTCTATGATTTCAATACGTTTAGACCGTGACATTTTTGCACCTTGTTTTATGTCCCTGGATGTATTCCAATGTCTTCTGGCCCATAGTCTGTGGAAACGAATAGAATTTGTATCCTGCAGTTGCATAAAAATTGTATAAGCATTAATTATTTAAGACTTCCCTGGTAGCTCAATTGGTAAAGAATCTGCCTGCAATGCAGGAGACCAGGGTTCGATCCCTGGGTTGGGAAGATCCCCTGGAGAAGGAAATGGCAATCCACTCCAGTATTCTTGCCTGGAAAATCTCATGGACAGAGGAACCTGGCAGGCTACAGTCCATGAGGTCACCTGGGGCAGACAGGACTTACCAACTAGCCCCCTGAAACTCAGCTGGTAAAGCATTTACTTGCAGTGCAGGAGACCCTGATTCGATTCCTGGTCAGGAAGATCCACTGGAGAAGGGATAGGCTACCCACTCCAGTATTCTAGGGCTTCCCTGGTGGCTCAGCTGGTAAAGAATCCGACTGCAATGCTGGAGACCTAGGTTCAATTCTTGGGTTGGGAAGATCACCTAGAGAAGGGAAAGGCTACCCATGGCAGTATTCTGGGCTGGAAAATACCATGGACTATATGGCCCATGGGGTCACAAAGAGTCAGACACAACTGAGTGACTTTCACCTTCACACTTTATTGTTTTGAATTTATTCATAGTATTTTCAAGTCTACTATATTCTTCTACGTTTTTGCCTATTCATTCTATTAATTTTTGAGAGTTTGATGTTGGAACTCCAATTAAAATTCTTAATTTATCTACTTGAAAAATAATTGCAATATATAGGTGAAACTATATGCAACTTTGTTGCATACTTTCCAAAACTCCTGTAAATACGTTATCATACTTTCACAATTTAAAAAATAAAAAATGAGGAAAAATAAGTGCTTGACTTGTACAAAGTATGTACAAATATCTTTGAGTTATTGCAGACTTAGTTCCACTCCACCATAATAAAGCAAAATATGCAATAACAGTTATCCACACAATTTTTTTTTGTTTCCCAGGGTATATAAAAGTTATGTTTACACTCTACTATAGTCTATTAAGTGTGTAGTAGCTTTATGTTTAAAAAACAATGCACATATCTTAATTAAAATACTTTGTTGTGCAAAACCACTAACATCCTGATTTTAGCATTATGTCTAGAAAAACAATTTACATACCTTAATTAAAATATTTTATTGTGAAAGAATAGTAACCATCATCTAAGCTTTCAGAGAGTAAGAATCCTTGTTGATGGAGGGTCTTACTTTGATGTTGGTGGCTGCTGATTGATCAGGGTGGTGGTTGCTGAAGTCTAGAGTGGCTGCAACAACTTCTTAAAATAAGACAACAGTGAGGTTTGTCACATTGGTTGACTCTGTCTTTCATGAACAATTTCTCTGTAGCATGCAATACTGTTAGATAATATTTTACCTACAGTAGAACTTCTTTCAAAATTGGAGTCAATCCTCTCAAACCCTGCCAGTGTCTTATCAACTAAGTTTATATGGTAATCTAAATCCTTTGTCATCATTTCAATAATCTTCACAGCATCTCCACCAGGAGTAGATTTCCTCTCAAATAACCACTTGTTTTCCTCATCCGTAAGAAGCAACTCTTCATCCATTAAAGTTTTGTAGTGAGACTGCAGCAATTCAGTAGCTTCTTCAGACTCAGTTTCTAAGTTCTCTTGCTCCTTCCACCACATCTGCAATTACTTCCTCCACTGAAGTCTTAAACTCTTTCAAAGGTTGGAATCAATTTTTTCAAACTTTTGTTAATGTTGACAGTTTGACCATGAATCATGAATGTTCTTAATGGCATCTAGAATGGTGAATCCTTTCCAGAAGGTTTTAAATTTTTTCCCAGATTCATCAGAGGAATCATTATATGTGACAGTTATAGCTTCATGAAATGCATTTCTTAAATCATAAGACTTGAAAATCAAAATGACTCCTTGATCCATGGGCTGCCAAGCAGATGGTGTGCTAGCTGGCATAAAAACAACATTCTCATTGTCCATCTCCATCAGAACTCTTGGGTGAACATGTGCATTATCAATGAGCAGGAATATTTTAAGAGAAATCTTCTTTTCTGAGAAGTAGTAGATTTAAAATATTCAGTAAACCATATTTTAGATGGATGTGCCATCATCTGGGCTTTGTTGCTCCATTAATAGAGCACAGGCAGAGTAGACTTAGCATAATTCATAAGGCCAATAGTTTTCGTATGATAAATGAGCACTGGCTTCAAGTTAAAGTCACCAGTTGCATTAGCACCTAACAGGACAGTCAGCCTGTTCTTTGAAGCTTTACAGCCAGTCATCAACTCCTCCTTCATAGCTATAAAAGTCCTAGATGACATTGCCTTTCAGTAGAAAGCAGTTTCACCTACATTGAAAATCTGTTGTCTGTGTAGTCACCTTTGTTAATTCTCCTAGCTGCCTCTTCTGGATGCCTTGTTGAAGTCTATACATTAGCACTTGCTAGTTCACCTTGCACTTTCTTTAAACTTCATTAACCAACATCTGTTTGCCTTTTCATACTGTTCATGGGGTTCTTAAAGCAAGGAAACTGAAGTGGTTTGTCATATCCTTCTCCAGTGGACCACGTTTAGTCAGAACTTTCCACCATGACTGGTCCATCTTGAGTGGCTCTACACAGCATGGTTCATAGTTTCATTGAGTCAGACAAGGCTGTGGTCCATGTGATGAGTTTGGTTAGTTCTCTGTGATTGTGGTTTTCATTCTGTCTGCCCTCAGATGGATAAGGATAAGAGGCTAATGGAAGCTTCCTGATGGGGGAGACTGACTGAGGGGGAAACTGGGTCTTGTTCTGATGAGCGGGGCCATGCTCAGTAAATTTTTAATCCAACTTTCTGTTGATGGGTGGGGCTTTGTTCCCTCCTGTTGTTTGACCTGAGACAAAACTATGGTGGAGGTAGTGAAGATAATGGTGACCTTCTTCAAAAGGTCCCATGCATGCACTGTCGTACTTAGTGCCCCCAACACTGCAGCAGGCTACCATTAATCTATGCCTCCACTGGAAACTCTTGGACACTGACTGGCAAGTCTATGTTAGCCTCTTGTGGGGTCACTGCTCCTTTCTCCTGGGTCCTAGTGTGCACAAAGTTTTGTTTGTGTCCTCTAAGAGCCTATTTCTCCATTCCTGTGGAAGTTCTGTAATCAAATCCCACTGGCCTCCAAAGTCAAATTCCCTGGGGGTTCTCAGTCCCTTTGCCAGATTCCCCAGATTGGGAAATTTGTTGTGGGCCCTAAAAGTTTCTTAACAGTGGGAGAATTTATTTGGTATAATTGTTTTGCAGTTTATGGGTCGTCTGCTTGGCTACTTTATGATGAGGTTAATGGTGACCTCCTCCAAGAGGGCTTACACCACACTCTGTATGACCTAGGTCTACTACACCTAGAGCCTCTGCCCCTGTGGCAGGCCACTGCTTACCCACATCTCTGCAAGAGACATTCAAAGACTCAAAGGCAGGTCTGGCTCTGTCTCTGTAGGGTCTCTGGGTCCTGGTGAACACAAAGTTTTGTTTGAGCCCTCTGAACATCTCTGACAGGCATGGGATTTGATTCTAAACATGATTTTGCCCCTCCTACCATCTTGCTGGGGCTTCTCCTTTGCCCTTGGACTTGGGTTATATTTTTTGGGGGGGTGGGATGCAACATTCTCCTGTCAATGGTTGTTCAGCGGTAAGTTGCAGTTTTGGAGTTCTCACAGAGAAGATGAGCACACGTCCTTCTACTCCACTATCTTGATTCAAAAAAAGAGTCCAAAATGCAGTACTTGGGTGCAATATCAAAAATGACAGAATGACCTCTGTTCATTTCCAAGGCAAACACTCAGTATCACAGTAATCCAAGTCTAATGCCCCAACTACTAAAGCTGAAGAAGCTGAAGTTGAATGGTTCTATGAAGACCTATAAGACCTTCTAGAACTAACATCCCCAAAAGATATCCTTTTCATCATAGGGGTCAGGAATGCAAAAGTAGGAAGTCAAGAGTTACCTGGAGTAACAGGCAAATTTGACATTGGAGTACAAAATGAAGCAGGGCAAAGGATAACAGAGTTTTGCCAAGAGAAAACACTGGTCATAGAAAACACCCTCTCCCAACAACACAAGAGATGACTCTATGCATGGACATAACCAGACAGTCAATACCAAAATCAGATTGATTTTATTCTTTGGAGCCAAAGATGGCGAAGTTCTATACAGTAAGCAATAACAAGACCAGAAGCTGACTGTGGCTCAGATCATGAACTCCTTATTGTAAAATTAAGACTTAAACTGAAAAAAGGGAAAACCACTAGACTACTGAGGTATGACCTAAATCAAATCTTTTACAAACAAACAGAAGAAGTGACAAATAGATGCAAGGGATTAGATCTTATAGACAGAGTGCCTGAAGAACTATGGACGGAGGTTCATGACATTGTACAGGAGGCAGGGGTCATAGCTATTCATGAAATGCAAAAAGGCAAAATGGTTGTGTGAGGAGGCATTATATATAGCTGAGAAAAGAAGAGAAGCAAAAGGGAAAGGAGAAAAGGAAAGATATACTCATTTGAATAGAGTTCCAAAGAATAGCAAGGAGAGATAAGAAAGCCTTCCTCAGCGATCAATGCAAAGAAATAGAAGAAAACAAAAGAATGGGAAACAATAGAGATTTCTTCAAGAAAATTAAAGATACCAAGGGAACATTTCACACAAAGATGGGCACAAAAAATGACAGAAATGGTATGGATCTAACAGAAGCAGAAAATATTAAAAAGAGGTGGCAAGAATACACAGAACTATACAAAAAAGATCCTCATGACCCAGATAACCATGATAGTGTGTTCACTCACCTAAAGCCAGACATCCTGGAATGTGAAGTCAATAGGCCTTAGGAAGCACAACTTTGAACAAGGCTAGTGGAGGGGATGGAATTCCAGTTGAGCTATTTCAAATCCTAAAAGATGATGCTGTGGAAGTACTGTATTCAATAATCCAGCAAATTTGGAATACTCAGCAGTGACCACAGGACTGGAAAAGGTCAATTTTCATTCCCAATCCCAAAGAAAGGCAATGCCAAAGAATATTCAAACTAACCTCATAATTGCACTCATCTCACATGCTATGAAAGTAATGCTCAAAATTCTCCAAACCAAGCTTCAACAGTACATGTACCATGAACTTCCAAATGTTTAAGATGGATTTAGAAAAGGCAGTGGAACCAGAGATCAAATTGCCAATATTGGATGGATCATTGAAAAAGCAAGAGAGTTATAGAAAAACATCTACGTCTGCCTTATTGACTATGCCCAAGCCTTTGACTGTGTGGATCACAACAAACTGTGGGAAATTCTTCAAGAGATAGGAATTCCAGAACTTATGACCTGCCTCTTGAGAAACCTGTATGCAGGTCAAGAAGCAAGAGTTAGAACTGGACATGGAACAATAGACTGGTTCCAAATGGGAAAGGAGTAAGTCAAGGCTGTTTATTGGCATCCTGCTTAACTTATATGAGGAATACATCATGTGAAATGCCAGGTTGGATGAAGCACAAGCTGGAATCAAGATTGCCGGGAGAAATATCAATAACCTCAGATACGCAGATGACACCACCCATATGGCAGAAATTGAAGAAGAACTAAAGGGCCTATGGATGAAAGTGAAAGAGGAAAGTGAAAAAGCTGGCTTAAAACTCAATATTCAAAAAACAAAGATCATGTCATCCAGTACCATCACTTCATGGCAAATAGATGGGGAAACAATGGAAACAGTGATAGACTTTATTTTCTGGGGCTCCAAAATCACTGCAGATGGTGACTGCAGCCATGAAATTAAAAGATGCTTGCTCCTTGGAAGAAAAGCTGTGACCAACCTAGATAGCATATTAAAAAGCAGAGACATTACTTTGTCAACAAAGGTCCATCTAGTTCAAGTTATTGTTTTTCCAGTAGTCACGTATGGATGTGAGAGTTGGACCGTAAAGAAAACTGAGCACCAAAGAAATGATGCTTTTGAACTGTGATGTTGGAGAAGACACTTGGAAATCCCTTGGACTGCAAGGAGATCCAACCAGTCAATCCTAAAGGAAATCAGTCCTGAATAGCCATTGGAAGGACTGATGCTGAAACTGAAACTCTAATACTTTGGCCACCTGATGCAAAGAACTGACTCATTGAAAAAACCGTGATGCTGGGAAAGGTTGAAGGCAGGAGAAGAAGGGGAGTTCCAGGAGTTGGTGGTGGACAGGGGAGCCTGGTGTGTCACAGTCCATGGGGTCACAAAGAGTCCAACATGACTGAGTGATTGAACTGAACCAACATCTGCTAGCTCCAGACTTTTCTTCCATCATTTCCTCGCCTTCCTCAACCTTAAGAGATTTCAAGGGAGTTAGGGCCTGGCTCTGTATCAGGCCTTGGCTTATGGGACTATTGTAGCTCTTTTGGTCTTCTATCCAGACAGTAAAAGTTTCTCTGTATCAGCAATATGGCTCTTTCCCTTTCTTATCATTTGTGTGTTCATTGAAGCAGCAATTTTATCTTTCTTTCAGAACCTTTCCTCTGCATTCATTCCTTGGTTGTTTGGCACAAGAGGCCTAGCATTCTGTCTGTCTTGACTTTCCACCTGCCTTCTTCACTAAAATCAATCATTTTTGGTTTTGATTTAAAGTAAGAGATGTGTGCTTTTTCCTTTAACTTGAACACATGGAAGAGAGTATAGTTGTATTAATTGATCTAATTTCAGTATTAATGTCTCAATACTGAACAGGGAACAAGGAGCCCCAAGGAGAAATCAGCTGGGTGGGAGGGATAACTTGGGACTAGAGCAGGCATAACACAAGCATCATTTATTGATTAAATTTGCCATCTCACATGGGCACTGTTCACGGAATCCCAAACGACTGCAGTAGTAACATCAAAGATCACTGATCACATATCACCATAATAAATATAATAAGAAGGAGAAAGTTTGAAATATTGCCTAGATTACCAGAAACACAAAGTGAGCAAATTCTGTTGGGAAGATGGTGCCAATAGAGTTGCTCCATGAAGATTTGCTGCAAACTTCCAATTTGTGCAAAGCACAATGCATGTAAAGCCGCATAAAGTGAAGTGCAGTAAAATGAAATGTGTCTTTAATTGTAGGTGAGGAAAAATTTTCCCTTCTTCCCTTCTAGATTCTTTGGTTGGTCTAATAATTAAATTGACATAATACTCATTGGAAAAGACCCTGATGCTGGGAAAGATTGAGGGCAGGAGGAGAAGGGGATGACAGAGGATGAGATGGTTGGATGGCATCATCGACTCAATGGACATGAATCTGAGCAAACTCCAGGAGATAATGGAGGACAGGACAGCCTGGCATGCTGCAGTTACTGGGGTCACAAAGAATCAGACATGACTTAGCAACTGAATAAAAGTAACAAGAGATATTAATGTTGCAGAGGGAGAAGCAATTTAATTTTGTAAATGTGGAAACTCGAAAGATAGGAGACTCTCAGACAGTTACTTGTGGTTTATATACCATCCTGGGGCACCCTCGGTGGCTCAGTGTTGAAGAAAAGAATGCAGGAATTACAGGAGACACAGGTTCAATCCTTGGATCAGGAAGATCCTCTGGAGGAGGGCATGGCAACCCACTCCAGTATTGTTGCCTGGAAAATCCATGGACAGAAGATCCTGGTGGGGCACAGTCCATAGAGCCGCAAAGACTCAGACATAACTAAGGCGACTTAGCACACACACACATACCATCATGAGCTATGGAGAAGGGGTAGGGGTCTGGGCATTCAAAAAGGAGGAAGACAATTCACAGAAGAGGAAGATGAAATGATCACTAAATAGATGTTTCCCATCAGGTGTTGTGGGGAGAGAGAAAATTAGCCAAGATGGCGTGGTCAACCTCTCTCACCTGTTATATAAACAATGACTATGTAACAGCCGAGGTCATTTATAGCACTGAGCATGTGCATCACGAGGTACTCACGTGGACACAGGCTGCTTTTGTTATATGAGCTCCATCCAAAAAAGTGGTGTCATCGCTGCTGCCCCGTGACTGTGTCCGTTGGTCAGCCACGAGAGGAGCGAATACAACATGTCTGCTGCTACGGCTGCCGTGTCAGCCAGGAGAGAGGATGTACTACGGTAGTTTATACCACGGCTGTTGCCAGGAGAGAATAAACGTGGCTGCAGTTCCTACAGCTCCTTGAGTTTTCTTCCAGCCTCTTAGCTTGCACCTTGCCTACCCTGGGTTCAGTGAACAGTGTGAACACAAAATAACTGGCATCACGAGCAGGATCAGAAATACAATTGGCATAGTCAGCAGGACTTCCAGCAGGTAGAAGAGCCTGAGGCTCCACCACCTGGACGAAGCCAGCGGCCACCACATAGCACGTGGTACCATGTGGCTGCAATCCTCCTGGTGCGGGCTCTGGTGGAAGACTTGGAGGCAGTGGATGGTCACCAGATAGCACTGAAAAGGCATTACAGCTGGCGAGTTCCTCTTTGCCAAACAAGGTGGCTAGGACTGCCACTGACACTGTGGAGTGGATTTTTCTGACTGCCCTGAAGGCAAATATGGATAGTGCCCTACACGATACCACACTGGTGCGCAATATGCAGACTCTTGGAAAAACTAGAGCAAGGTATATTGGCATTAGAGCAAGAACCCTGTGGCCCTGAAGAACCCAGCATCTTTGACAGCAAGACGGTAAGTGACAGTGATGATGAAAGTTATGAGACTGCGGGTTCCTGCTTGGCAGCGAGACCTACTGTGCAACAGAAGTGAAGCATGCGCAGTTTATGGACTGAGGGGGACATCCTTAAAGGGTCCCCAGCCTGACTTAGTTCACGACATCCACCATATACTCAGGTAGAGTTGGTTGATTTGGGTAAGCAGCTTCGAAAAATGCAGGGGGAAAACCTTTGGCAGCTTCGCTTTTGTGACTCTGGGACACAGGGATGGGCCCAGCACCTGTGGGGGTGTTTTGGGTCCTTACTGAGAGGAGTAGCGGGTTGGCATGCAAGACGCCATTTTGACTGTGTGAAGACCCCAAAGGGGGCCCAAACTGGCAGGGCTCCCATTCGGGTTGGGCAGATGCAGCCGTGGGCTGATTAGTGTGGAGGTAAACTGTGAACACTGTGTCCTGTGATGTGCTACCACCCTCTGACTCTCTTCCAGATTTAGAACAGTGTGAGAGCATTTGGAATCTTGTGGGTGGGCTGTGAATGCCACAAAAATCCTCTCTTTGAAAGGGGTGGGTCTGGCGTCTGTGGGGAGTTTTGTGAGTCCTTAATAAAAAAACCTCTGCAGGAGTGGAATTGCCCCTCTGGAGGCTTTCCTGCAACTTTGCAGGGACACACAGTGGACTGGACCTGGTCATGGACGATAAAGTCACTCCACATATGGTGGGTGGTTCTTCCAGCCTCATAAGGCAAGGACTGCAATATGAGTTCCAGGCGATATCTGGTGTTGTTTTGCTATGTATTGGGGGTGTAGCTACTGCTGCTGCAAAAGGTAAATCCAAGAGCCAGTGTTGCTCGCCGAAGGGAATATTGTAGAAGAGGACTGTGCATAGAATGTGAGGGGAGAGACCCTGAAGGGGTGGAGTGTGGGGACAGAACAAATTAGCCAAGATGGCATGGTCAGACTCTCTCACCTGTTACATAAATAATAACTATGTAACAGCTGAGATCATTTACAGCACTGTGCATGAGCATCACAAGGTACTCACTTGGACATGGTCTACTTTTGTTATATGGTGTTTGTAGCTCAGTTGTGTCCAACTCTCTGCAACCCTGAGGCTCCTCGGTCTATGGGATTCACCAGGCAAGAATACTGGAGTGGCTTACGTGAGCTCCACCCAGAAAATCAGTGGCATTACTGCTGTGTCACAGCTCCGTCCACTGAGTCAGCCACTAGAGGAGAGAATATAGCGTGTCTACTGCTACGGCTGCTGCGTCAGCCAGGAGAGAGGTGGTGTGGTGTCAGTTTATGTCACGGCTGTTACCCGGAGAGAATAGTGTCTACAGTTCCTACAGCTCGTCGAGTCTTCTTCCGGTCTCTTAGCTTGCACCTTGCCTACCCTGGGTTCAATGAACATCAATGCAATTGGCATCATGAGCAGGATTAGCAAGACAGATGCCTTTCTTGTATAAAAAGTTATCTCTGGTAATAACTCTGTTCCTGGTTTAGGCTCCCTATGTAAACTTCTATAGGCAGTTAAAGAGGAGGCTAAAAAAAAAAAAACCAAAAAACTTTTCCTGAGCGGCATATTTTAGGGTCACTTTTTCTGCTCCTGTTCATAAGAGTTCTCAATCTGAGCATTTTTTTAATTCACAACCTCATGGTGGGCAGATTTCTAAGATAGTGTTCACACCTTTGCTTAATCCCCTCTTTTGAGTATGGATGGAACCTAGTGACTTATGCCTAAAAAACAGAGTGTATTGAAGTGATAGGATGTCACTTCCATGATTTTATCACCAAAGACTCAGCTGACAGCATGGTGAGATGTTATCTCCTGCTAGAAGGTTCTCTCTTGCATTCTTAGATTTCTCACTTTGATGAAACAAGTTACTGCATTGAAGATTTTCATATGCCAAGAAGCCAAATGTGGCCTCTGCCAACAACCAGGAAGGAAGACTCTCAGTACAACACCCAGAAGGAGTTAATTCCTTTCGTCAGACTCGGGAAGTGGATTCTTCCCGAGGTGGGCAGCCTGGCCAACACCTTGATTAGAACCTGTGAGAGACCTTAAAGTAGGGAAAGTAGCTAAGTTTCATCTAGTTTTCTGACCTGCAGGAACAGAGAGATAATGAATTTTTGTCACTTGAAGCCACTAAATTTTGGGCTAATTAGTTACATAGCAATAGCTAAATAAAGATAATGAATACACTGTGATGACTACAGCAAATCTTAATCCTAACTTCTATAAGAGAATGAAATGCAACTCTCTTTTGGAAAATATAACTACCCCAAATCATGTGATTGATATGTAACTATATATTTATTTTCTTTTTCATGATCATTATTCTGTTCTTGAAACATCAATGAAAAGACTGGCATTGAAGTGAAAAAACAAAGTATACTAAGTTTAAAAGCTCTGATTGCCAGTGTAAATTATTTCAAATTTCTTCAGGTTCTAAGTTTTGGTAAATGTTTTCAGTAGCATTTTCTTTTTACTCTACACTTAATGATACAAATTTATGTTTGACCTCAACAATAATTCTGCAAGTCTATATCGTAAACAAATGCTGGTTGATTAGGAAGCAATAAATGTAAGAACAAGAACAGAGGTGGTTTGGGGTTATGGTCACAAGAGCAAATGATCCATCCTGTGGTCACCAATGCAATGTGTAGGATTGTAGAGTTTCTGTAGCAACAAGAATTCATATTTTGCATAAATTTCATTGTAAATCTCTTTGGAAATCCTGCTGCCAATCCCATGATGGAGGAAAGCTGGTAAATGAATTCATTTCCTTCGTTAGGAAATAATTGTCCAGTAATATTAAAATGATGATTGTGTAAAATGCCAGTTAGTCATTAGTTCTCTCAAAACTTTGGTCTCACAAATCAAATTTGAGTTTGTCAGGCTTACTTTGCTTCCTTTGGTGTGATGAAAGATAGCTCGTAATATGACAAGTTGCTTATGGAGGGATGGAAAGCCCTGAAAAGAAAAGATTAAGTTACTTTTCCACCAATAGTTGACAGTAGCTTACAATGATCATTTTTATGTGTATATTTTTAATAAACATGGACCCTTTTATGGGTTAGAAACATTCATCCTGTGCTATCTGTACCAGATTCATATTGTTTAATAGTCTTAGTCTATGAACTAGATGTTCCTGGGAGATACCTGTTATGAGTGAGTTATTAAGATAACCTCATGGGAAAAATTAAAAAAGAATGATAGCTTTTCAATGATGACAGTTGGTTTAATGGGGCAATATTTTTCCTTACAGAATTTATTGCTTTCTGACTACGGGTAAGGAGCGAACACAGGCAAAGCTGCAGCCTGACTTTGGTTATTTTCAGGTTGTAAGGGGTGGAAAATTCCTCCAAACATCACCTGTAACTGACAGTGGGAATAAAGCTGCTGCTTTGGAATGGCTTACAACTTTTGATTTTTGTTTTCACAGAAACATTTTGGACAGGAAAATATAAATCAATACAGAGAGAATGCGCTAAGTATCCAGAATTTGGTACAAAAATTTATGTGAAAAGGGATATGCTTTTGCAACACAAATGATTAAGTAGGCTCTTTTCCTTCAACTCTTACAAGAAACATTAATATTCATCTTTATAGTTATGCAATTTATGGGATTTACTAATAACTGCTCATTTTGGGATATTTGGAGAACACAAAATATGCACAAATATGAAACAAAAATGTTGCCCACTCCCACTGCTTACAGAGAACTACATGTTATTTTCTGGCATAAATGTGTGTATGTGTGTGTGTGTGTGTGTCCAGTTTTGCCTCTTACTGTCTTATTTTAAGTGAATAACCTAATCTCCCTGAGTGTTGGCTTCTCTACCTGTAAAATGACAACAATAGGATTTTCATAAGATTGTTACAAAGATTAAATTTATACACATAAAAGCTATTTTCTTATGTACATATATTTTGATTCAAATTGATATTATGTTCCACACATGATTTTAAAGCATTAGAAATATGTTAGGGAAATAACTTCTGGTTCATGAAATAGCCTTTTATGATAATATTTAAAATGGCTAGATAGTATTTTGTCAACTGAATGGATCATAATTTATTTAACGAATACCTTCTTGTTAGAGATGTCATTTGTCATTATAAATGACACCCACTCCTCTTTTTACCTCCATATTTACCACAGATCTGACTCTTAAAAATAAAGAGAAAATTCTTTCTTAAAATTTATTTATTTTTAATTGAAGGATAACTGCTTTATAGTAATGTGTTGGTTTCTACCAAGCATCAACATTAATCAGCCATAGAAGAGGGGCAATTCTTTAACCAAATGTTATTTATGATTTTAAAGGCTCTTTGTACATATTGTCCAGTTACTCATCAACCTATCCTCCCATAGTAAATCTTTGAGACTTCCTTTCCCCAAAACCAAATAATATTTAAAAAAAAAATCCCTCTTACGCTTCTAACTCCTTAAAAATCCAAATGAACACCAAAAGCAAAAACTTCTAACAATTTTAAATGGATAAAAATGATATTTTAATTTCCATTTTTTGTTACTAGGGAAGCTGATTTTTATGTTTATTGGTTATTTCTATTTATTATTGTTGTTTTGGTCTGAATGGTTACCCTGGAAAGCTTTATTTAGTTGCTTTGTAATAAGTTTAGAGACACTGATAAGAAAAGAAAAAGTAATTATTTTCTATATCTTTGATTAAGGGCACACAGCCAACACCACAGCAACCTGCTACTCTGTTAAAACACAGATAAACTAAGTTTAATTTAATTTCAGCTTAACTGAAAATTTAACTTAAAGTTAACTTAAAATTTCAGCTTAACTAACAACTGACAAAGCTTATTAAATCAGCTAATGTCTTTACTGATCTGGTTTAAAAACCAAAATACAAGTGAGATTTACTTGACTTGTGTCCACATGAGGGCTCTCAATGCTGTTAAACCTCACTTCTGGAGGAAAGTTTTTAGAGATGCTTAATAGTAAATCTCATTTGATGATTAAATACCTTGGTCTTTAGGAATGTCCCACTATTCCATGTGAAATAAAATGTAAAGAAAAATATTATAGATGATGTGATCAACTGCCTAGAAAATCCAAGAGAATATACAAACTATTACAACTGGGAAATGAGAGCAACAAGTTGGCTGAATACAGAAATCACTGCATGCATACATGCTAAGTCACTCCAGCTGTGTTCGACTCTGCGACCCTATAGACTGTAGCCCACCAGGCTCCTCTGTCCATGGGATTCTCCAGGCAAGGACACAGGAATGGGTTGCCATTTACTCCTCCAGGGGAGCTTCCCAACCCAAGGACTGAACCAGCATCTCTTACCTCTCCTGCAGTGGCAGGCAGCCTCTTTATCACTAGGGACAGAATCACCACAAGATATCAAGTGCATTTCTATATGCCATCAAAAGAAATTAGAATGTGTCATGTTAGAAGTTATTTTGATATACCAAAAAGCCCTAGGTAGTATCATTAAAATATAAACTGAGGCACTTTAAGCTTTTTAAGAGTTGTTTCAGCATACATCAGTTTGAGCTAGGAAGGTTGGCTTTCCCTGGTTGCACAGTTGGTAAAGAATCTACCTGCCAATGCAAGAGACACAGGTTCAACTCCTGGGTCAGGAATACCCCCTTGAGAAGAAAATGGCTACCCACTTCAGTACTCTTGCCTAGAAAATCCCATGGACAGAGGAGCCTGGTCGGCTATAGTTCAGGGTGTCTCAAGAGTTGGACCTGACTTGGTGACTAAACCAGCAACCACCACCAGCACCAAACCAGAGTGGTTAAGAATGTTCTAACACCAGGAGCTAGGGAAGAGATTTTTACAGAGAAAATATGGAAGTCAAGCCAGAAAACTGTTTGACTGACTGTAGCTTAAGCTGTTACCTTATTTGGGAAAGTCTAGTTGGCTTTTTGCGGTAGGTTTTTATTAACTTCCATTTTCTCAGACTCCAGTGTGCTGAATCTGAGGTTTTGATTGCTTAAGTAGCTACCAAGGTATTGGGGCTCCCTCAGTTTTACAGCCTCCTTCTGTAATTACTTTCACAGTATCTAGGGATAAATATAGCAAGTCATTTGAATCTATGATAGAGAAAATCTTAAGCCTTTACTGATGATAGTCCTTAATAAATAGAGAGAAACACCATGTTCTCCTTGGTTTCACTCTTTTTTGCTGTTGTTGTTCAGTCACTGAGCCATTTCTGACTCTTGCAGTCTCAGGGACTTGCACACCAGGCTCCTGTGTCCTCCACTATCTCCAAGAGTTTTTTCAAATTCATGCCCACTGAATCAGTGATGCTGTCTATGCCACCCCCTTTTCCTTTTGCTTTCAATCTTTCCCAACATCAGGGTCTTTTCCAATGAGTCAGCTCTTCATATCAGGTGGCCACAGTGTTTGAGCTTAGGCTTCAGCATCAGTCCTTCCAATGACTATTCAGGGTTGATTTCCTTTAGGATTGACTGGTTTGATCTCCTTGCAGTCCAAGGGACTCTCAAGAGTCTTTCCAGCATCACATTTCAATAGCATTGATTCTTTGGTGCTCAGCCTTCTTTATTGTCCAGCTCTCATATCTGTACATGACTACTGGAAAAACCATAGCTTTGACTATGTGGATCTTTGTTTGCCAAGTGATAACTCTGCCTTTTTGATACACCATCTATGTCTGTCATAGTTTTCTTTCCAAGAAGAAAACATCTTGTAATTTCATGGCTGTGGTCACTGTCCGCAGTGATTTTGGAGCCCAAGAAAACAAAATCTGTCACTGCTTCCACATTTTCCCTTCTATTTGTCATGAAGTGATGGGACCACATGCCATAATCTTAGTATTTCAAATGTTGAGTTTCAAGCCAGCTTTTTCACTCTCCTCTTTCACCTTCATCAAGAGGCTCTTTAGAGAGTCCCATAAGGTCCAAAAGTCTGTTCTATACATCTGCGTTTCTTTTGCTGTCTCCCATACAGGGTTCTTGTTACCATCTTTCTAAATTCCATATATACGCGTTAGTATACCGTATTTTTGTTTTTCCTTGTGGCTTACTTCACTCTGTATAATAGGCTCCAGTTTCGTCCATCTGAGTAGAACTGATTCAAATGAATTCTTTTTAATGGCTGAGTAATATTCCATTGTGTATATGTACCACAGCTTTCTTATCCATTCATCTGTTGATGGACATCTAGATTGTTAACTTATTCTTTAACATGTATTGCCATGTTTTCCCAGCACCACTTATTGGAGATACTGTCTATTCTTTCCTCTTTTGTTTTAGACTAGTTGGTCACAGGTGTGGGTTTATCTCTGAACTTTCTATCCTGTTCAACTGATCCATATGTTTGTTTTTGTGCCAGTACCATATGTTTTGATCACTGTAGCTTTGTAGTATAGTCTGAAGTCAAACAGCTTGATTCTTCTTTCTCAAGATTGTTTTGATGGTTCAGGTTCTTTTGTGTTTCTATAAACATTTAAAAATTTGTTGTTCTAGTTCTGTGAAAAACATCATTGGTGATTTGCATTGAACTTGTAGATTTCTTGTATAGTACGGCCATTTTAACTATATTGACTCAACTCCAAAACAGTGCATCTTACTATCTGTTTGTGTCATCTTCAATTTTTTGTTTGTTTGTTTGCTTGTTTTTTGGCCCACGATGTGGCTGGCAGGATCTTAGTTTCCCAACCAGAGACTGAACCAAGGGCACTGGCAGTGGAATTGTGGAGTCTTAACCACCGGACTGTCAGGAAATTCTCTTCAATTTCTCTCATAGGCATCTCATAGTTTTCTGACCACAGGTCTTCTACTTCCTTAGGTAGGTTTCTGCTAGGTATTTTATTCTTTTTGATGCAATGGTAAATGGGATTGCTCCTTTATTTTTATTTTTTTTTAAATTTTCTTTACTTTATTGTGTTGGTTTTGCCATACATTGACATGAATCCGCCATGGGTTTACATATGCTCCCCCTCCAGAACCCCCCTCCTTCCCCCCTCCCGATTCCCTCCCCCTGGGACATTTCGGTGCACCAGCCCCGAGCATCAGCCCTGGGCTGGCGATTGATTTCACATATGATAATTAACATGTTTCAATGCCATTCTCCCATAACATCCCACCCTTGCCCTCTTCCACAGGGTCCATGAGTCTGTTCTATACATCTGCGTTCCTTTTGCTGTCTCGCATGCAGGGTTCTCATTACCATCTTTCTAAATTCTCTATATATGCGTTAGTATACTGTATTGTTGTTTTTCCTTCTGGCTTACTTCACTCTGGATAATAGGCTCCAGTTCCATCCACCTGAGTAGAACTGATTCAAATGAATTTTTTTTTAATGCTGAGTAAATATTCCATTGTATATATGTACCACAGCTTTCTTATCCATTCATCAGTTGATGGGCATCTAGGTTGCTTTCATGTCCTGGCTATTGTAAACAATGTGGCGATGAACATTGGGGTACACGTGTCTCTTTCAATTCTGGTTTTCTCCATGTGTATGCCAAAGCAGGATCCTCTATGACCCACCTCCCAGAATATCGGAAATAAAAGCACGAATAAACAAATGGGACCTAATTAAAATTAAAAGCTTTTGCACAACAAAGGAAACTATAAGCAAGGTGAAAAGACAGCCTTCAGAATGGGAGAAAATACTAGCCAATGAAGCAACGGACAAACAATTAATCTCAAAAATATACAAGCAACTCCTGCAGCTCCATTCTAGAAAAATAAAAGACCCAATCAAAAAGTGGGCCAAAGAACTTAACAGACATTTCTCCAAAGAAGACACAAAAATGGCTAACAAACACATGAAAAGATGCTCAACATCACTCATTATCAGAGAAATGCAAATCAAAACCACGATGAGGTACCACTTTACACCAGTCAGAATGGCTGCAATCCAAAAATCTACAAGCAGTAAATGCTGGAGAGGATGTGGAGAAAAGGGAGCCCTCTTACACTGTTGGTGGGAATGCAAACTAGTACAGCCACTATGGAAAACAGTGTGGAGATTCCTTAAAAAACTGAAAATAGAACTGCCATATGACCCAGCAATCCCACTGCTGGGCATACACACGGAGGATTGCTCCTTTAAATGAAGTAACTTTGAATAGTAATTGTCAGTCAAGCAAAGCTAAAGATGTGCAGATCTCATCACCTATAATTCCACTTTCAGGAACACACAATGCAGAAGACCTCCCACATAGATACAAGAAGATGTGTATGATGGTATATATTTCCAGATATATCTTTGATAATGAAAAATTGGGCAGAAAAAATGTACACAGGGCCATTACACGATGAATTGTGGCTTTTTCAGTATTTATGCAATAATTTGAAAGTATAAAATGTCTACAGATATCCATATTGATAATTTTCAAAAACAACATGAGTTTAAAAAACAGAAGCCACAGAAGCCATCTTTAACATGACATCGTGTATATATATTTTAAAGATGCAAACTAGGACTGTATATCAGAGATCAGTAACCTTTTCTGTAAGGGCCAAACAGTAAATATTTTAGTGAATATATTTAGTCTTTGTTGCATGTATGCTTATTTTTTCAACCTTTTAAAAATATAAAAACTATTCTAACTCATAGGCATACATAACAGGCCATGGCTGGATTTGATACACAGAGTATATATTTTGTATATTTCTGCTCTGTGTTTATGGAAATGCATGGATGTGTGTACTGCTAACCATCTTGTTTGCGACACTAATTGTCCCACAGCTGTTCACACTGTCCATACTGTTCGCTGAACCCAGGGTGGGCAAGACACGAGCTAAGAGGCTGGAAGGAGACTTGAGGAGCCATAGGCACTGCAGGCATGTTTATTCTCTCATGGCTGACGCAGCAGCCAGAGCGGTGGCCACAACACAGCCATGATGTAGCAACAAAGCGGCCATGACCCAGCCTCACACAACATAACCATGGCACCACCCCAGTGTAGCCCTGCTGCCATAGCAGCCAGAGCCCTTTGGTGAAACTCTTACAGGCACGCTGCACAAAGCAATACGTGAGCTGGTGAGTACCTGGTGACCGAGCGGGTGCCTCCTGACGTGCATGCACAGTGCTATAAGTGACCTCAGCTGTTACATGGGCATTACCTACAAAATGTGGGGCGAGAGGGCCTGGCCATGCCATTTTGGCTAGCTTGCTCTCTACTCACAACGGGAAAGCTACATACACGTGTGTGTAAGAAGGCTACAAAACAATTTTACAACTGGGGCTACTTCTCAGGAAGGAACAGTAATATTGGATTAGTAGGTTACGGCCGAATGTTAGTATTTTCTAGTCTGGGGAAGTGATATATCTCCCTTATTTTGTACCTGTGTTTTCTACATATTCAGTTATATTTCATAATCAAATGTAACCCAAAGACACTGTAAAGAAAACCATTTGCATATTGAATTAATAGATTGGGACTAGTATATTGCAGCTATAATCTAGGTGAAATAGGCAATTGAGAATTATTCTTCTATTAATTTTTTATTATTTATGTAACTATTAGAATTAAAACTGAAAGTATGTCTCATTTTTAATATGTTTGTAGTTGTTTTCCATAAAATTTAAGAAGTGATAGGGGAAAAACTACTTAAGAAAACAAAATGTGGAGAAGATAAAAGTGAGGTCCAGAAATAAAAGAGAAAATTCTTTGAGGCAGATACTGCCCTTGTGATGAAAAAAGAGAAGGCATAATAACAGAGAAACCAACCTTTTAAAAGGATGGGTCTAAATTGAGGCATTATCTTTATAAACAATGCCCATATCATGCATTGGGGGATAAGAAAGTTATTTCTGTTCTTAAATCCTTATGGAGAAGCACTAATACTTGAATTACAGGGTAAAACTCATGACAGATTTTATTTTAGAGTGGTAGCTATTTGCATTTAAAAATATTTTGGAATCCCATTGTTTGTTATTGGTTTGGTGATGATAAAATTCAGGTCACAGAGAGCCATGCTTTACAGAAATGCCAAGGAGATAGTCACAGTTCCTTGTCAAGTAGTTGGCATTCTTAGGTTTCTATTTCATTTTTGCTGAAGGTCATGGTACATCCTTAACTTATGTGCAGTGTAATGTAGTTTAACATTAAAAGTGAGTGACTTCTTTTAATTGTAACTTAACCTAATATCAGTATATTATCTTCTAGGAAAGTAATTTTAAAACCAATTTTAAAAATATGACCAAGCCAAAAATAGAGATCATTATGCAGAAGCTAGCACATGTTCAAGGAGGTCAAATGCTCTTTAGAAGCATTAATTAAAATTTGTAGCCCTCTAGGGAAGTAAATAAAAATAATTTTTCCTATAGAGCAGTAATCTTGACAGAGTAGAAGATTGTGTTAGTGTGAACCTTAGTTCAAAGTCAAATGGTGAGTCATTGCCAGGGATGCATAGAAAACGCAAGATTCTCCTTCCTCTTCCCTTGAGAAGCTCCTGTACAACTAAGTCTCTCAGTGCTAATAACCAAGGAGACAGACAAACAAATAAAAAGACAATGATGTCTAGATCTAACTATAGCACTTACATAATGATACGGGTCCTTCTCTGGTTTAATCTCCGCTGTCCTAGCCCTCCAGATTTGATTTCCCTGAGTGTAGTTTAATGTGGATGGTTACTGCTAAGTACTCACAGGAATTCTCAGTTTATTGCGTGATACATGAGAAACATTTTTAGCCTTAGGGAAGAAACCTGCTCCAGAAATTTGACATTTGTTTTAGGTGAAGAAACAGGTAATTACATCTACCGAGGTAAACGAATTGCTCATTAAGAGTACATGTACAGTTATGCTCACGGTAAAGTGAAAATCACTGTGCGTGAGGAAGTTTAACCATTTACACAGAGACTTGAAAGATAAGGTCTTCTAGAGAATTTAAAAATTCGTATCATTATATTTCAGGTTCATGAAGGGATAGTTGTTTTCAGGTTCTATGATATATGGACAATAATCCTTCAGCAGGATTATTAGCCAGATATGTAATTGATACATTGCAAACTTTCAGAATTAGTAACAGGGAACAAAGGAAATATTAATCATACATTTTTGGTTGTAAATGGGACACCCCATTGTCAAGGCTGACAAAGTGATCACCTGTTAGTGGTCAGGAACAAGATCAATTGTTCATTAACATATTTATTTTAAATCAGTAGGTTCTCTTTAGAGGCTTCATTCAGGAATTTGTTTTCTTAAAAAGGTGTTACCATTCCTCCAGCCAATTTAAAAACTAACCATAAACTCCAACCAGCAAGTATAAGAAAATCATTCACATTAGAACACAATTTAGCAAATTTCCTCATGCAATTAAGTCCGTGGAATATTGCTGGGCCGGCATGTTTCCTGTTCTACTACTACTGGAAATACTGGACAGACAGGGCAGCAACACTTGGTGCAGGATTATAATAATAAGTCAGATGAAGATTAAAACAACATTTAATTAAGATAAAGCAAAATTCAATGGTTTAGCTATAAGTTTGGCAGCACCTCTTCCTCCGTGTTGCCAAAGTTGTAACCTCATGAGTGAGTCTCTCAGCTTGTTTACAGGAGCTGAATGTGGGTAGTATCCTTTCAGGCTTCCTTGAGGATCACATGCTTTCCTCTTGTTCAGGCCATTTTCATGTTTACTCAGTGCAGTTGTTTCTAAGCCTCTTGGGACCACTAAAGTCCCATAGTCACTATCTCAACCTCATAACTATGATACTTATCTAAACTCTAGACTCATGTGCCAATGAACATTTCATGATTTTGCCACAGGATGAGGAACTTCTCATTCTGGGAAAGACTGAGGGCTAGAAGAGAAGAGGGCTACAGCAGATGAGATGGTTGGATGGCATCACTAACTCAATGGACATGAGTTTGAGCAAACTCCAGGATATAGACAAGGAAGCCTGGTGTGCTGCAGTCCATGGGGTTGCAAAGAGTCAGACACAACTTAGCAACTGCACAACAACAACAGCAATAGTTGATTTACAATATTGTGCTAGTTTTAGGTGTACAGAATTGTAATTCAGTTATATATATTATATAATGAATATATATATAATTTTTGGATGCTTTTTCATTATAGCTTATTATAAGATACTGAATATAGTTCTCTGTGCTATACAGTAAGTCTTTGTTACTTATCTATTTTATATGTAGTAGTGTATATCAGTTTTCTAACTTATTTCCTATCCTGCCTTTCTCCCTTGGTAACCATAAGTTTGTTTTCTAGGTCTGTGAGTCTGTTTCTGTTTTGTACATAAGTTAATTTGTATCATTTTTTTAAAGATTCCACATATAAGTAATATCATATGATATCTGTCTTTCTCTGACTTACTTCACTTAGTATGATAATCTCTAAGGACAAGTGGTATTTTATCATTTTTGATGACTGAGTAGTATTCCATTGTGTGTATCTTCTTTTAGTGTATACGTATCTTCTTTGTCCATTCATTTGTTGATAGATACCTAGGTCTTGGATATTAGAAACAGTGCTGCTATGAACATTGGGGTACATATATCTTTCTGAATTAGAGTTTTCACGTTTTCTGGATATATGCCCAGGAGTGGAATTGCTGGATCACATTGCAGCTCTATTTTTAGTTTTTTAAGGAATCTCCATATTGTTCTCCACAGTAGCTGTATGAATTTACATTCCTACCAACAGTGTAGGTGGGAAAGTTCTTATTTTTCACCTGAGGGCTTAGAGGCCTTCAAATATCAAATTAAACACCTGCATATGGGAGCAGGGAGAGAAGTAGAAATACCAATCAACTCCAGCATTTTACTAAATTTTACTGATTTGAACATGTTCACACTGTAGTCTGTGGATGATTAGAATACAGATTTGTAAACACACTTGGAATTAAGTCCAGAGTCACTCTCTTTTCAGGAATGTCCTCTATGAGATCTCTTATGGGTGAATCTTGCATTAGTCAATGTTTCTGTAGTGGCCGAAAAAATCCTCAAAGATAGGTGGCTGTGACTCTGGTTCACATGTCTTCTCATCGCAGGACTGAGGCTGAGGAAGTACCCAAATTTAGGACATGCTAGCCTTGTGGCCAAGAGGGAAACGCAAGAGAGCCTGCAAGAGACTCATAATGCCTCTTTAAGCTTAGATGCTGCATAAAACCTTGCTACTCAAAGTTTGGTCTGATGACCAGCAGTTGTAACATCACTTGGGAGTTTGTTAGGAATACAGTATCTCAGGCCCCCCTCTAGACCTATGAATATGAACCTTCTTTTTAATAGGATTTTCAGTTTACCTGTAGACAGACTAAAGTTTCAGAAATACTGAGATATATCACACCTCCTCACAGTCATTGACCAAACTCAACATGGATCAGGGAAGTACACACCCACAGGGAGAAACTGCAGGTCACATGGCAGTGGGCAGGGATGAGGAATCTTTCAGGAAGCAAAAACTTGAACAAATAAGACAGTCTACAGCTCTTAAAGCTGCCATGTAAAACCAGTGAGAGTATATCTTGAGGCAGCTCATTTCAACTGTTGAACAGGTCTGCTCATCTGATTTTCATCTGTTGATCCAACTCATGTCTGTGGCAATGAAGAAAGCGCCTACTCTCTATTCCACTTAACTTTGATTCAATAAGTTAAATGCAATGCATGTGTCCAGTTCAACTCTCCTGGGACCCCTACTTGGTAGCCAAGCTATTCAGGTTGGGGAAACTAGACCTGAACCTGACCCTTTAATATTTGCCCAGCACAGAGAAGAGTGAAGCTATTTAATCCTTCTTTATCAGAATATAATATTTCTATAATATGAGTTTGCACTAGGTTTATAGTGATTGTGTTTTTCTTGTGGGCTCTTTGTGTGTTTGTTCCACCTTTACATAAATTTTCATATTGCATTCCTTAAATTTATCTATGGGTTTATTAAACAAGCATGCATGTGGGGCAGAAGTACATCCAGGTTTGAGAAACCTGGAAGCTTAATATTCTGAAGGAGGCCATGGCAACCCACTCCAGTATTCTTGCCTGGAGAATCCCATGGACAGAAGAGCCAGGAGGGCTAGAGTCCATGGGGTCACAAAGAGTCAGACAGGACTGAGTGACTAAGCACACAGCACACAAGCTTAATGTAATTCTAGGAATTCTTTTAAAGGGAAGAGAATGCTATGAAATAATAGTTTCCCAAATGTCACAAAATTGTTTCTAGGGCTCCTTCAAAGGCTTTGAAAGTGACCTATGAGAGTGAGGGCCTCTAGAAGTTAAGAATCATTAGTTTCACGGTAATTCTTCCACTGAACTTGGGATATGATGTATGAAAAATTGAAGAGTTGAAGTGTCACACAGTGTCAACACACTTATTTAAAAAGATAGCTCTGAAATGGTAATATGGAAAGAAGAAAGAGAATATGGGTAGAGAGGATTTAAAAACAGTTACCTATAAGCTAAAATCAGGAGCTTGAGTGAAATGGGGAGTTAAAGCTGTATTAATACCAATTTTCCTTCCTTCTATATATTCCAGATAATGAATAAAACTTATAAACCAGACAAGGACCATTAGAAAATTCAATAAAGTCCTAATTAAGAAAACAATAAAGATGCATTTGTGTGAATGTGTGTATATATATTCTCTTTTATCTTTCAACAATTGAATGGTCTCCTATTGAGGCCAGTGAATTTCCTGTGGATCATGTATTACCTGTACTTTATGCAATGCAGTCCATTCCTTAAAAAAAGTCCATCATTCTAATGTCATAGCTTTTATCACAGACACACATACAGTTGACCCTTGAACGACAGGAGTTTGAAGTGTGTAGGGCTACATGATTTTTTTCAATAATGATATACTACATTGCTACACAATCTGCAGAAGGTTGAATCCATGGATGTAAAACCACAGATACAGAGTTATATGCAAAGAGTTGGTGCCCCAATCCCTTTGTTGTGTGAAAGTGAAAGTTGCTCCGTCATGTCTGACTTTGTGACCCCAAGGACTACACAATCCATGGAATTCTCCAGGCCAGAATACTGGAGTGGGAAGCCTTTCCTTTCTCTAGAAGATCTTCCCAATCCAAGGAATGAACCCAGGTCTCCTGCATTGCAGGTGAATTCTTTCCCAGCTGTATGATAGCAAAAGAGGTTTTGGAGGGTTGGCCAGTGAGGAAAAAGTGACTTTTGTCCTCAAGCTAGTAGCACCAATCCTTCCAGTTCATTTCCACAGATTCCACAAAGGAATATCTAAGTTGAGACTGAGTGCACTGGAGAGCTTTATTTGGTCTGCTAAGAGCTAGCGCAGCCAAAGGAAGAAGCCCACTATATTTCCAATCTGACCAGATCCTGAAATTCCCTATCTGTGTCCTCAAAAACCTCATGGTCACCAGCCGTGCTTCCATCTATAGTTCGGAAACACAGCTATGACAAGGACTTGCTTTTAGAACCCTGGCCACAAATGAGAGCAGCCGAGAGAGATGCTGTGGAACTCGAGTTCCAACTGGTTCCTGAGCATGCTCCTATCAAGTCTGGGTTGCCTGGGACTCCCAAGCTTGGGGTCTAAGTAAAAGTACACAGTAGTGGTGTGGATCGCAAGTCTCTTGAAAGTCTATGATCCGACAGATTAGGTTAGTAGTTCTAATTCCCCACGTAATTATGAAATGTTCAAAGAGACCAGGAAAATTTGACAGAGAAAGGGAAGTTCTGGCCACACAATTTGCCCATAGGTTTTTAATCACTCACACACATGGGCACACTGTAGAGTTAGTAAAGTAAAGCAGAAAAAATGTTTACTGAGGAAGCAGAGAGGCTAGAGCTCTGAGTGTTCTTACCTTGTCCCAAAGATCCTGGACAAGCCCCCAAGGTGACAGATTACGGTGAAGGGTGTCAGATTCCTGATCTCCGAAGATTTAGCTTCGGGACCAGGGACCAGGCTTGATCAGTCAAGTGCTTTTCTGTAGCAGAGTTTTATTAAAGTATAAATAGGGACAGAGGAAGCTTCTGACACAGACATCAGAAGGGGGACGAAGTGTTTGAGGGTCAGGTGTATTATATTTTTACTTCATTATAATATAATTTGTTTGTTTTACTGTATTGGGGCTCTCTCCAGAGGAACAGAATAAATAGGATGCATATATATCAATATAAAGAGCTTTCTTTTAAAAAAAGTAATTGGCTCACAGGATTAGTGAGGTTTGACAAGTCCAAAACCTCCAAGGTAAGCTGGCAGGTTAGAGATCTAAGGGAGAGTTACTTTTGCAGTTCAAGTCCAAAGGCCATTTGCTCACAGAATTCTTTGCTCAGGGGAGGTCAGGTTTTGTTGTATTCAGGCCTCAACTGACTGGATAAATTTCACTCACATTATGGAGGGCAATCTGTTTTAGTCAAAATTAATCCACCAATTTAAATGTTAATCTTACCTAAAATACACCCTCACAGAAACACCCACCATAATGTTTGATCAAATATTTGAGCACCATGGTCCAGACAAGCAGACAAACAAAATTAACCATCTCATTTACCACCATGACCATCAGCTGGAAGAAGACTTTAAAAACCTTATTTGTGACTCCAATTGCTGTTTGCTACTCAGATCTTTGAAGTTTGAAGAGTTTTGTCTAAGTCCGGGACAGTTTGGGTTCATTCTCATAATAGGGGGAAAATGTTTCTGGGAGACTTTTTTCTAGGATCTTCCCTGATTGCTCAGTGGTTAAAGAATCTGCCTTCCAAACAGGAGATGCAAGTTTAGCCCCTCGGTCAGGAAGATTCCCTGGAAGAGGAAATTTTCCATTCCAGTTTGGAAAATCCCATGGACAGAGGAGATGGTGGGCTACCATCCAGGGTGTCAAAAAGAGTCAGACACGATAGAGTGACTAAGCATGCTCACACACAGACCATCCTACATAGAAAACCATGTAAGTGGTAGCAGAGATTTTGAGAGCTGAGACTATTGTGGTATAACTCACATTCCTTTGTCCATACTGTTTTGAGAAGTTGAAGCCTCATTGTGTGGAGTCACCAAAGTGGGTGGGAAGGCATGTAAGAACAGTCTACAAAAGAACCCTTGCAAAGTCTGAAAGGCATAAGATTCTTTAGAAACACATGGATTAAGATCAAAAATTGTTTTTTGACTCTACAGTGGGTAGGGGGGCTTTACAGGTGATGCTAGTGGTAAAATACCTATCTGCCAATGCAGGAGATTAAGAGATACATGTTCTATCCCTGGATCAGGAAGATCCCCTGGAGAAGGGTATGGCAACCCATTCCAGTATTCTTGCCTAGAGAACCCATAGACAGAGGAGCCTTGCAGGCTACAGTCAGTCCATAGGGTTGCAAAGAGTCAGACATGACTGAAGTGACTTAGCCCAAATGCACATGGTGGGTAGGAAGGCTTCCCAGGTGGTGCTAGTGGTAAAAAAGAATTTGGCTGCCAATGCAGAGATGCAAGACACACAGGTTTGATCCCTGGGTTGGGAAGATCCCCTGGAGGAGGGCATGGCAACCCACTCTAGTATTCTTGCCTGGAGAATCCTGTGGCTAGAGGAGCCTGGCGGGCCACAGTCTATAACATCCCAAAGAGTTGGACACAACTGAAGTGACTTAGAACACACACATAGTAGGTAGGAAGAGGCACAAGAGGAAGATTTTAACTCATGTTTTGTTCTCCACCTCAAATTTTATGGAAACTTCTGATCATTTGATTTTTTAAAAATCTTTGTGTATCCTCCAATAAATTTTGTATAACATCTGAATATCTTTGCTATAATTTCCACATACCCTTTAAAAAATAGACTATTTTTTAGAGTAGTCTTAAATTCACAGAAAAATTTAGCACACAGTACATTATCTTTTGCCTCCACACATGCAAAGCCTCCCCAATCAACAGTCCCCTGATTTTATATTTTTCAAAATATAAAATCATAGCACAGTAAGACAAAATATAAAATCAAGGACAGTAAGACAGCCAACCTTGTGGGCAGCGAGGCTCCTCAGGGACAGTCACCAGGCACCTCCTCACTGCCATCTTCTGTTCTCTGCCAGGTAAGATTTCCTCTCAACTTTGAGTCTGCAATTATCCAGATGAATCTTCCCAATGCTGTGAAGGAGACTACCATCTATAAGGGTTGTTGGGCATCGAGGGGATAGTTTAAAACCACTGCAGTTAGCTCCTCTTTTCATCAGTATTCACATCCATCATAACCTGGGAGGTGTTGAGACATCGGTCCATACGCAGCCATTTGAGGTGAACAGAGATCACTTAGCTTCCTCCAAAACAATACTCCAGGAGGATGGCACACTTCACAGTCAGCCCTCAAGGGAATTTTGCTGCTGCTGCTGCTAAGTCGCTTCAGTAGTGTCCAACTCTTAACCACCTTGATTTAGCTTTTCCTCCTAGGAGTGGTAATGAGATGCTACAGTTAGTGCCAAGGTGTTTCATTAAAAATTGTTTCCTCATTATTTTTCAGAAGGTGCATACTCACTCTCTGTGGACCAAAACTCACACTTGTTTTTAACTTGAGATTGTTTCTTTTCTTCTGAATCCCATTCCTTTCATCTCTAACTTCTTGACACTGCCTGTGGTTCTCTCCCCTCCACAGAATCATTTTCTTCCTGGTTTCCTTTCCTCAGCAGGCAGGACCTCATGGTTTTGTGGTGCATATGATAATCAGTGATATAATTACTATTAATAATTATTGGGTTGGATTATGGTAAGTGTCCATAGTTGTAAAACCATTTACTAGGTGTTCACTCTGTGTCTGGTCCTGTAAAAGCATCTAAAAATACTCTCTCATTGTGTGCCTCTGTGTGTGTGTGTTTGGTTGTTCAGCTGTGTCTGACTCTTTGCAACCCCATGGACTGTAGCCCACCAGGCTCCTCTATTCATGGGATTCTTCCAGGCAAGAATATTAGAGTGGGTTGTCATGCCCTCCTCCAGGGATCTTCCAGACCCAAGGATTGAATCCAAGTCTCCTGCATTGCAGGTGGATCTTTTCCACTGTGACATCTGGTAAGCCCACTATGACATTATCTCATTTAAATCCTGACATCAACCCTGAGGGGTAGTTACTATTATCTCCCTGACAGAAGAGGCAACCAAGGCACAGAGAAGCTCTTTAAAATTTAGTTAGTTAACAACACTAATATGCTGCGTGGATGATGCCATTTGGTCTCCTCACTTCAATGTCTTTTGACAGGACTGCATGGATACAGGCTGTAAGAACACCCATGTCTTCTGTTAACAGATACTTGTTCAAGGCCATCTGTATTGCTCCATGAAGGGACTTGTGGTTACTTTCTAACCTGGATTTCAGACCCCAGCAACAACAATCTCTGTGCAACAGTGAATTCATATCAGATAGAGCTCTATTTAACAGCCTCAAATCACTTTCTTTCAATTGCAGGGGAAAGTTTCCATTCAGATGGAAGTTTCAAAGAGTTCACATCCCTTTAGATGGGTTGGAAAACATAGTTGGGTTTAAATGCTCACATGGTGCCGTTCTCTCTGTCACTATGTAGTTTGATCTGTAAAGCCATGTACTGGGAGGGATTGGCCTCTGTCGTAGTGGTTAGGTGAGCAGGCTCTTGAGTTAGCCTGGCTCATCCTGTGCCTGCCTCATCACAGTCTAGGAAACGTGTGTGGATTGCAGAACCTAAGTCTCAGTGTGTTCCTCTGTGAAGTGGGAAACATGACTGAACCAACCTCATAAAACCGTATGGATTAAATAAAATATGCAAAGTATTTCGTGCAGTGCCTGATACATAGGAAGCACTCAAAATATACAACAAGTTATAATCATGGGCTTCCCAGGAAGCACAAGCAGTAAAAGAACATACCTGCCGATGCAGGAGACTTAAGAGACATGGGTTCAATCCCTGTGTTGGGGAGATCCCCTGGAGCGGGGCTTGTAACCCACTCCAGTATTCTTGCCTGGAGAATCCCATGGACAGAGGAGCCTGGTAGGCTACATATAGGGTCACATAGAGTTGGACACAACTGAAGCTACGTAGCATGCACGAATCATCATTAATAATCATTATTATATTAATGAATAACATTATTAACAATAAATATGTGACTTCATTCCTTTATATGCAACACAGTAGTTAAAAGACGGCTCCAGAGCTGGGTCCACATTTTCTGTGACCCAGGAAAGCTCCTTCACTACCTGACACTTGGCATCCTCACCTGTATAATGGAGCCAATAACAACACAGACTTTATATGGTAGTGAGAAATTATTTGAATTAGATAATATACACAAAACACTTGCTTAAAAACTCAGTAATGATTGCTATTGTTATTCTTATCATCTTTCCTTCTTGCATCTACCAATCTGTGATGGTTTTCTCCTATAAATAAAAAAAAGTACATATATATAATTTATTTCAGCAAATAGCAAATGCAAGGCTTATCTTGTTGTAGGAGTGCCTTTTCCCTAACAGGGGTCTAAGTCTCTGCACAGAAGAGTTCATGATAACCTTGCCATGTGCATAGACTGCCCCACATAGAGCTCTATTTAATATCTGTTTGAAACTGATTGACAGAAGTGTGTATATCATGTATGAATGCTCAGGAGATCAAGTCATTTTGAATGACTTGTATGTTATTCATTCTTTTAGCATACATACTGAGAATTCATTGCATACTAGCACAGTTGTAGGTGCTGGGGCCATCACAGCACAGAAAGGGGGTCCATTTCAAAGAAAGAAGTTTGGTGTATCATCAGATCAATTCAATTCAGTTCAGTTCAGTTGCTCAGTCATGTCCAACTCTTTGTGATCCCATGGACTGCAGCATGCCAGGCCTCCTTGTCCATCATCAACTCCAGGAGTTTGCTCAAACTCACGTTCAATGAGTTGGAGGTGTCATCCAACCATCTCATCCTCTGCTGTCTCCTTCTCCTCCCGCCTTCAATCTTTCCCAGCATCAGGGTCTTTTCCAATGAGTCAGTTCTTCGTATCAAGAAGCCAAAGTATTAGAGTTTCAGCTTCAGCATCAGTCCTTCCAATGAGTATTCAGGACTTATTTTCTTTAGGATGGACTGGTTGGATCTCCTTGCAGTCCAAGGGACTCTCGAGAGTCTTCTCCAACACCAAAATCAATTAACCAAATGCATCGATTCTTTGGCAATCAACTTCCTTTGTAGTCCAACTCTCACATCCATACATGACCACTGGAAAAACCATAGCTTTGACTAGATGGACCTTTGTTGGCAAAGTAATGTCTCTGCTTTTTAAAATGCTGCACAATGAGGTACCACATTACACCAGTCAGAATGGCTGCAATCCAAAAATCTACAAGCAATAAATGCTGGAGAGGTTGTGGAGAAAAGGGAACCCTCTTACACTGTTGGTGGGAATGCAAACTAGTACAGCCACTATGGAAAACAGTGTGGAGGTTCCTTAAAAAGCTGCAAATAGACCTGCCATATGACCCGGCAATCCCACTGCTGGGCATATACACCGAGGAAACCAGAATTGAAAGAGCCACGTGTACCCCAATGTTCATCGCTGCATTGTTTACAATAGCCAGGACATGGAAGCAACCTAGATGCCCATCAACTGACGAATGGATAAGAAAGCTGTGGTACATATACACAATGGAATATTACTCAGCATTAAAAAAAAATTCATTTGAAGCAGTTCTACTCAGGTGGACAGAACTGGAGCCTATTATCCAGAGTGAAGCAAGCCAGAAGGAAAAACAACAATACAGTATACTAACGCATATATATGGAATTTAGAAAGATGGTAACGAGAACCCTGCATGCGAGACAGCAAAAGGAACGCAGATGTATAGAACAGACACGTGGACTCTGTGGAAGAGGGCAAGGGTGGGATGATATGGGAGATTGGCATTGAAACATGTTAATTACCATATGTGAAATCAATCGCCAGCCCAGGATTGATGCTTGGGGCTGGTGCACCGAGATGTCCCAGGGGAACGGAATCGGGAGTGGGGAGGGAGGGGGGTTCTGGAGGGGGGGCATATGTAAACCCATGGTGGTTTCATCTCATTGTATGGCAAAACCAACACAATAAAGTAAAGAAAATTTAAAAAATAAAATAAAATAAAATGCTGCCTATGTTGGTCATAACTTTTCTTTCAAGAAGCAAGTGTCTTTTAATTTCCTGGCTGCAGTTGCCATGTGCAGTGATTTTGGAGCCCCCCAAAATAAAATCTCTCACTGTTTCCATTGTTTCCCATCTATTTGCCATGAAGTTATGGGACCGGATGCCATAATCCTCATTTTCTGAATGTTGAGTTTTAAGCCAACTTTTTCACTCTCCTCTTTCAGTTTCATCAAGAGGCTCTTTAGTTCTTCTCTTTCTTCCATAAGGGTGGTGTCATCTGCATATCTGAGGTTATTGATATTTCTCCCAGCAATCTTGATTCCAGCTTTTGCTTCACACAGTCCAGATTTCTCATGATGTACTCTGCATATAAGTTAAATAAGCAGGATGACAATATACAGCCTTGACCTACTCCTTTCACGATTTGGAATCAATCTTTTGTTCCACATCCAGTTTTAACTGTTGCTTCTTGAACTGCATACAGATTTCTCAGGAGGCAGGTCAGGTGGTCTGGTATTCCCATCTCTTTAAGAATTTTCCACAGTTTGTTGTGATCCACACAGTCAAAGGCTTTGGCATAGTCAATAAAGCAGAAGTAGATGTTTTTCTGGAACTTTCCTGCTTTGTTGATGATCCAACAAATGTTGGCAATTTGATCTGTGCCTTTTCTAAATCCAGCTTGAACATCTGGAAGTTCACGGTTCACATACTATTAAGCCTGGCTTGGAGAATTTTGAGCATTACTTTGCTAGTGCATGAGATGAGTGCAATTGTGCAGTAGTTTGAACATTCTTTGGCATTGCTTTTCTTTGGGATTGGAATGAAAACTGACCTTTTCCAGTCCTGTGGCCACTGCTGAGTTTCCCAAATTTGCTGGCATATTGACTGCAGCACTTTCCCAGCATCATCTTTTAGGATTTAAAATAGCTCAACTGGAATTCCTTCAGCTTCACTAGCTCGTTTGTAGTGTTGCTTCCTAAAACCCATTTGACTTCGCATTCCAGGATGTCTGGCTCCAGGTCAGTGATCACATCTTCGTGATTATCTGGGTTATGAAAATCTTTTTTCTATAATTCTTCTGTGTATTCTTGCCACCACTTCTTAATGTCTTCTGCTTCTGTTAGGTCCATACCATCTCTGTCCTTTATTGAGCCTATCTTGCATGAAATTGGTGTATCTTATTCTGTGGTAATTTGGGGTTGAGAACAAGCTGGTGAAGTATGAATGTGGAAAAAGGAGTCTGGAAAATGTCTGGTGATAAGACACTGAGATTGGGAAGTGCAGATATTGACGATGTTGTGGGGATGCTAAGGTGTTTTATCCTGAGTCATGAATGGCTGTTCCTGCTCCCTTTAGCAGTGAGGTTTCTGTTTCCCTGTCTTATTACTGCAGTCCTGCTCCAGCCCTGCCCGTCTCTTTGTCCATCACCCAGGACTGTGGCATTTATAAGACTTCTCAGTGACTAGGATGCTTGCTAAATTGTGTCTCTCCTTTCATATTTGTCTCATATTTTCATATGTGTCAAAGAGAGGACCCGGTGTATCCCTTTTTCCATTTTTAGTTTGGTAATTATTGATTAGAGGTAATCTGTAAAGAAAGGGTAGGTTCAGATAATCAGATCCACTAAGTTTTTTTTTTTTTTATGTAGTAGCCATCTGACTAGTTTATAAAGATCAATCTATGCTTAAAGTGCCCAATGATGAGGTCTCGGGGCTACATGTAGGTCATTTGCACTCTTTCGTTTTGTAGGGAATAAGGGTAGAGAGCAGAGATTGTTAGGTAATGAAAGCTTCATCTTGAACAGATGTCTCTTTAAGCTTCTGACAAGTCAAGAATTAAAGAGGACTTTTCTTTTTGTTACAGTTATAAGAAATCTAGGGTCAACAAAAAGCCTTCACAGAGATGCTCTATTTTTTAACTTTTTATTTTATATTGGAGTATAGCTGATTAACAATGTTTTGATAGTTTCAGGTTGACAGCAAAAGGACTCAGCTATACACACACACACACACACACACAAACACACACATACACGTATCCATTCTCCCACAAACTCCCCTTCTATCCCAGGCTGGCACATGACATTGAGCAAAGCTCCCTGTGCTATAGAGCAAGGTATCATTGGCTATCTATTTTAAATATAGCAATGTGTACATGTCAACACCAAACTTCCTTACTATCCCTTCTCCTCACCCTTCCTCCCTGGCAACCATAAATTTGTTCTCCAAGTCTGTGGGTCTGTTTTGCTTTATAGATAAGTCAATTCGTATCATTTCTTTCTAGATTCTGCATATAAGGGATGCCATATGGTATTTCTTCTCTGACTTACTTTGCTCTGCATGAAAATTTCTAGGTCCATAAATATCTCTCCAAATGTGGTTATTTCATTCTTTCTAATAGGTGAATAATATTTCATTGTATATATATACCACATCTTTATCCATTCCTCCGCCAGTGGATATTTACGCTGCTCCCATGTCTTGGCTATTGTAAACAGCACTGCAATGAACATTGTGTTGGATGTATATTTTTAAAATTTATTTATTTTGATTGGAGAATAATTGCTTTAAAATATTGTGGTGGTTTTGGCATGAATCAGCCATGGGTGCACATGTGTCTCCCCATAATGAACCCCCCTCCCACCTCTCTACCTACATCATCCCTATGGGTTGTCCCAGAACACCAGCATTGAATGCCCTGCTTCATGCATCAAGCTTGCACTGTTCATCTGTTTTACATATATGGTATTATATGTTTCAATGCTATTCTCTCAGATCATCCTACCCTTATCTTCTCCCACAGAGTCCAAAAGTCTGTTCTTTATACCTGTGTCTCTTCTGCTGCCTTGCATGTAGAACCATTGTTACCATCTTTCTAAATTCCATATATATGTGTTAATATACTGTATTGGTGTTGCTCTTTTTGACTTACTTCATTCTGAATAATAGGCTCCAGTTTCATCCACCTCATTAGAACTGACTCAAATGTGCTGTTTTATATAGCTGAGTAATATTCCACTGTGTATATGTACCACAGCTTTCTTATCCATTCGTCTGCTGATGGATATCTAGGTTGCTTCCATGTCCTGGCTATTGTAAACAGTTCTGCAATGAACACTGGGGTACACGTGTCTCTTTCAATTCTGGTTTCCTCAGTGTGTGTGCCTAGCAGTGGGATTGCTGGGTTGTATGGCGGTTTTATTTCCAGTTTTTAAGGACTCTCCACACTGTTCTCCATAGTGGCTGTAGCAGTTTGCAGTCCCACCAACAGTGTAAGAAGGTTCTCTTTTCTCCACACCCTCTCCAGAATTTATTGTTTTTAGGCTTTTTAATGGCAGCCATTGTGACTGGTGTGAGATCATACCTCATTTTGGCTTTGATTTGCATTTCTCTGATAATGAGTGATGTTGAGCATCTTTTCATGTGTTTGTTAGCCATTTGTATGTCTTCTTTGGAGAAATGTTTGTTTAGTTCTTTGGCCCACTTTTTGATTGAGTAGTTTGTTTTTCTGGTATTGAGCTGCATGATCTGCTTGAATATTTTGGAGGCTAATTCTTTGTGAGTTGTTTCATTTGCTATTATTTTCTCTCATTAAGAAGAATGCCTTTTCACCTTGCTTATAGTTTCCTTCATTGTGCAAAAACTTTTAAATTTAATTAGGTCCCATTTGTTTATTTTTGTTTCTACTTCCATTACTCTGGGAGCTGGGTCATAGAGGATCTTGCTGTGATTTATATCAGAGAGTGTCCTGCCTATTGTTATCTCCAAGAGTTTTATATTTAGATCTTTAATCTAAAGGAATTTTTAGTCTTACATTTACATCTTTTATCCATTTTGAGTTTATTTGTGTATGGTGTTAGAAAGTGTTCTAGTTTCATTCTTTTACAAGTGGTTGACCAGTTTTCCCAGCACCACTTGTTGAAGAAATGGCTTTTCTCCATTGTATATTTTTGCCTTGTTTGTCAAAGATAAGGTATCCTGGGTGTGTGGATTTATCTCTGGGCTTCCTATTTTGTTCCATTGATCTATATTTCTGTCTTTGTGCCAGTACCATACTGTCTTGATGACTGTAGCTTTGTAGTATAGTCTGAAGTCAGGCAGATTGATTCCTCCAGTTCCATTTTCTTTCTCAATATTTCTTTGGCTATTCAAGGTTTTTTGTATTGCCATTCAAATTGTGAAATTATTTTTTCTAGTTTTGTGAAAAATGCAATTGGTAGCTTGATAGAGATTGCATTGAATCTATAGATTGCTTTGGGTAGTATACTCATTTTCACTGCATAGATTCTTCTAATCCACAGACATGGCATATTTCTCCATCTATTTCTGTAACCTTTGACTTCTTTTATCAGTGTTTTATGGTTTTCTATATATAGGTCTTTTGTTTCTTTAGGTAAACTTATTCCTAAGTATTTTATTCTTTTCATTGCAATGGTGAATGGGATTGCTTCCTTAATTTCTTTTCCTGTTTTTTTCATTGTTAGTGTATAGAAATGCTAGGAATTTCTGTGTATTAATTTTATATCCTGCAATTTTATGATATTTTATCTTTTTAAATCATATTTTTCTCCAGATATATGCCCAGGAGTGGGATTGCAGGGTCATATGGTAGCACTATTCTTAGCTCTTTAAGGAAACTATACTGTTCTTCATAGTTGCTGTACCAATTTACATTCCCATCAGCAGTGTAGGAGGGTTCCCTCCTCTCCACATCTTCTCCAGTGTTTATTTGTGGAATTGTATGTGATAACCATTCTGACTGGTATGAGGTGACATAGAAATGCTCTGTTTCACCCAGAAGACTTTTGGGTAAACTATGGCCTATCTTCCTCCAGTCTTATCATATTTATTCTGTCATCCAGCAGTGTCTGTTTCCCAAGTTATTTTTCATTCATTTCTTTATATCCAGGGGTATTGGGATATGATGTTCAAAGAGCAACTTAATACTTGCTGAGAGAGTTAATAGTGCTGAATGGCATCCCTGTTGGTTACTTGGATATGTTTAATGGCAAAAACAATAATGCTGGATTGGTGGTTTTGTTTTTTTGTTTTTTTTCCTCACGTTTGACTTGGTCAGCCCCTGTATTTCTACCTGTCACACAAGGGATAAATCTCTTTTTTATCTTTACCCATCTCTACTCCTGAACTGGAATAATATCCTGAAAAGAAAAATTCAGTGCTTTTAATATATCTTCATTTTTCTTGCCTCATTGCAAGCCCTCGTAATTGAAAATGGTGCATGCATGCATGCTTAGTCATGTCCAACTCTTTGTGATGCTGTGACCTGTATAGCACACCAGGCTCCTCTCTCCATGTAATTCTCCGGGCAAGAATACTGGAGTGTCCTGATATTTCCTACTCCAGGGAACCTTCCCAACCTAGGGGTTGAACCCACATCAAATGCAATTCCAGCACTGGAAGGCAGATTCTTTACCCCCTGGAATACCCAGTTGAATATGGTGCCATTTCCAAATGTACAGTAGGTCTTCATGAAGTTAATCTGCCTTATCTAATAATCTTGAAATCATTCCATAGAACTCGCAGAAATCTCACAGGAAATAATCAAGCCATGCAGCTTAATTTAGCAACAAAAATAAAATAAAAATGAGGTTGAATGACTGTATATTAAATGTATACCACAACCAAGTCTATCCTGTTGTCAATTATCAGATATTTTCAGTATGGATAAGTCTGACAACTCATTGAAAGTTTTATTTAAAAAATGCAGTAAACCGGGGTCTTGGGCTTGGGGTTGGATGGGATGGATGCAACCTTGGGAAGTAAAGGATTCTTCTCTTGTTCTATCATTGACTTTGAGAAGTGAAGACTGGAGATGTTCCATCAGAACTATAAAAACCCAGTTAGTTTTCTCAGATTAAGATTTTGAGGGATCAAATTACTCAGAAAATGATTTGTTTGGGGCCTTGGATGAGTGAATTGGCTGGTAACAAAAATATCTGTCAGGTATGTGATTTTTTTTTTTAAATTCCTTAATTTTTTATTCCTGGTACCACTACCACAATTTACAGGGCAATATACCTGATGTAATGAAAAGAAAAAGAAAAAGACAAAGCTACAACAGATAAAAGACCTCAGGAATGTACATCTAATTGACATTACATTGCATTAATCAATAGCTGCACTTTTTGCAAACTGTGGCTATGACAGTCCTGAACAAGGAGGGTTTCCTGTTTAAGCTGCAGTAACTTTTCTGACTATGGATCATTGTTCCTTCTGTGGCAGATTTTTACAGTTCCTCTAACGCATTTGGGACGACTGTCTCAAAGTAACCTGCAGCTTTCCTGACAACTCCTCGCTCTCTCTCCTGCTAAGAACTGTAGCCCTTTTCTTCTGAGTTTTTAGAACCTTCTGCTACCATATCCACCACTTCCACCACCAGATCCATAACCACCACCATAGGGACTGCCCGAGCTTCTTCCACCAAAACTACCCCCTTTCATGGGTCCATAATTTGATTGCTGTTGTCCACTATAATTTCCAAAATCATTATAGTTTCCACCACCACCATAGTTACCTCCAAAATTTCCTCCTTCATTGTAACCATCATATCCTCCACCACCACCATATCCACCACCTTGGTTTCCATATCCTGGTCCTCCACCACCACCGCAACCTCCTCTACTACTATAACCAGGACCACTGCCATAGTTGCCACCATCACCTCCAGATCCATTATATCCACCATCACCTCCTCCGTAACTCCCTCTGCTGCCACCACCTCCACCACCATAGCCTCCTCTTCCACCAAAGTTTCCACCACGGCCAAAGTTACCTCCACCACCTCCAGAGTTTCCTCCACGACCCATAAAGTTGCCAGATCCTCCTCCACGACCTCTTTGTGATCCAGCAGATTGCATCTCTTGTTTAGAAAGGGCCTTTTTCACTTCACAATTATGCCCATTAATAGTGTGGTATTTCTGAACAACAATTTTATCAACTGTATCATGATCATCAAAAGTTACAAAAGCAAATCCTCTTTTTTTTCCACTCTGCCTGTCTTCCATAACTTCTATGGTTTCAATCTTGCTGTACTTTTCAAAGTAGTCTCTCAAATTATATTCTTCTGTATCTTCTTTAATACCACCAACAAAAATTTTCTTCACTGTTAGATGGGCACCAGGCTTTACCGAATCCTCTCTAGAAACAGCTCTCTTTGGTTCCACTACACGCCCATCAACCTTGTGTGGTCGAGCACACATTGCTGCATCCACTTCTTCAACACAAGAGTAAGTCACAAAACCAAAGCCCCTGGAACGTTTTGTTTGGGGGTCTCTCATCACCACACAATCTGTAAGTGTGCCCCATTTCTCAAAATGTTCTCTTAAGCTATCATCTGTAGTTTCAAAGCTCAGACCACCAATAAACAGCTTTCTCAACTGCTCTGGTTCCTTGGGATCATGACCCTCCTCCCCCCGGCGGCGGCGGCGACGGCCGGAGTCGGGCTGGGGGTGACCGGGCGGCGGTTTTACCTCCATTTTGAGACCCGACTCGCCTCTTCCAACTCGAGTTCAATATGGGACCCCAGGTATGTGATTTTTAAAAACCTTCACTTATGGCTAATATTTTTTATGTTATTTTTAAGGCAATGATTTAAGACTTTTTTTTAGTAGTAGAGAGCATAAGTTTCAAAACCAAACATTTAAATGAAACTGTAAGATATCAGCAAAGCATTGTTCTGTCTGATATTTTGTCTCTACTCCTTTGCCCCAGGGATTTGCAGACAACAGTTTGAAAGTCACTGCACTAAGATTTAAATTTCTAACAGGCTACATACACCAGTGGTCAAGAGGACAGGTCCTGAAGATAAATGAATTTAGGCTCTAATTTTATCTCCTAAGATTTATTAATCTTGTGAACTTGGGAAAGTTATTGAACTTTCCATGCTTCATTTTCCTTACTTCTGAAATGAAGATGATAATATTATCAATGTCATAAGGTAGTAAGAATTAAATGAGACATTTTAAATGTTCTTAACTTTTTTAGGTGTCATGGAATCCTTTAGTGCAATTGAAGATAGGATTTTTCAATTCATAAAATAATACATATAGAATTAAAAGAAAACAAATCATCTTGAAATAGTTAGCAAGTATTAAAGATTGTGTACCAGAGTAATATTCACGATTCTTTACACATTAAATAGAGACCTGATGACAAGACTAAAAACTCATAATTTCAATGTAGTAATGAGCATAAATATTTCAAAGTACCTGTTGTAAGTGTGATGAAAATATTTATGATTTCTATTGAAATAATTGCTAAATTTATGTTGAAAGAAATTCTAAGTTTATGTTACAAGCTAGTGAAAATAAAGATGTATTTTTTCCATTCAAATTTATAGATCCCCAAATTATATTGGATTACTACTTAAGAACCTTTGTATTAGAAGGTTTTAGCACAGTATCTTATAGGTTAGTGGCTTAAAGTATATCTGTTGTTGTCACAATTATTACCATCATCATTGCCACCATTGTCATCATTTCAGAAGGCAGGAACATATATTTGGAATTATTAATTTAACAAGGGTTCTTAGGAGATACTGAAAATAGTTTAAAAGTTGAATATTCACTAATAAAATGGAATAAAAAATGATGGTATCAATTTGGATATTTTCTTAAAACCAAAACAGAGGATTTTAGAAATAACAATTACATGACTTGCAATCTCAAAAGCTTTTTTCATTTATATCTTGGGAAAAGTTTTCTTTTTTTTCAGTTATAATTCTAGTATGTTATTCCCATCTCATTACTTATTTCCACATTTTGTCACTTTAAATAGGTAAATGATTTGACTTTGTAAACAATTGGAAGTTATATAAATCTCTTCAGAAGCTTCTGTAAGAGGCAGCAGTGGGAGAATTCTATGGCCAATATCTAGTAAAACTTCCTAAGTTTTTCCTAACCATCTCTTAACCCTTAACCCATTTATAGGTGTTACTCCCACCAGTAGATCTTTTCTTCCTGTGGTTCACAAGTCATAAGCATACAGCTCAATAAATTCTTAACAAACTGAACTTACAAGCACCTTGATCAAGAAATAAAACATTATCTGAAGTTCCCTCATGTTCTTCAGTCCTGCTGGCCACTAAGAAGGTAACAGGACCTGATCTTTAACATCTTAGATTAATTTTGTTTGTTGTGCTTTTAGAAACACAGAGAACTCTTTGAGTCTAGTTTAATTCAGTCGACATCACATTTCTGAGATTCACTCATACTAATTTATGTAGTTAAAATTATTAGTTGCTGTATATTATTTCATTCTGTCAACATATCATACTTTGTCCATTCTTCTTTATAGGCATTTGGATATTTTATAGACATTTTGGATTAAGAATAGTGATGCTATGAATGTAAACTCCTGGGCCTTAGCTGAATTTCTGAATAATTTCTGTTTGGCATTTACCTGTGAGTGGAATTATTGTGTCTGATTGTATAAGCTAGCACACAGGAAGGAACTATCAAGTGAGAGTCACATAAATAACAGGGATCTTATCCCTAAGCAAACTTTACTAAATAATTTTAATTGGAAGGTGACTGACAATTTCAAAAAGAGCAGAGAGAGGTCAGGGCATCAAGGATTGCTCCTTATGTCCTGTCTTTCCTTGCCCAACACATCCCTCTGGCCCAGCATAATAGATGAGAACTCCATTACATTTACAGGGTCACCTCAAATGTCAGGAGCATTTAAATCCTAAAGCCACAGAGCTATGTTGCTTAGGTGAGATTCTCCAAAGAGCCATTGCTCGTGTATCCTGGGTTCTTTTTCTATAGGTAACTCTTAACTAGGGAATCCTATCAAGGGCATATCAGATTTAAGATCCCTTCTCCCAAATATCATTAGCCTATTTATCTGGAGGTCTCATTATAAAGGAGATTAGACTGGATTACCTCAAGATCCTTTTTCCCAGGAGTTTTCCTTTGGTAAAGGCAGTGAATGGATTGAAACCCACTTGCTTTAACTTCCTCCTCTCAGCACGGGCAGCTTTAATAGAGAAGTCAATGAGATATAAAAGTGGTTGTACTAATTTACTCCTCAACAATACTGGGTGAACATTCTGATTGCTCCACATTCCCAACAACAGTTACATTGCATTATCCTTTGCTTATTTATTTTCCTTTCACCATCATGGTAGGTGTGTAGTGAAATCTCCACACACCTGAAGATTTCATTTCTGTGATGACTGATGAAACTGAACATCTTTTCATATATTCACTGACTTTTTGGATATTTACTTTTGTAAAAAGTTCAGGAATCTTTGCCAATTTTCTTTTTTTAATAGTTTACTTATTTTTAATTGGAGGATAATTGCTTTCCATATGTGGATCCATATGTGGATCACAACAAATTGTGGACGTTTCTTAAAGAGATGAAATACCAGACAATCTTACCTGAGGAACTTATATGCAGGTCAAGAAGGAACAGTTAGAACCAGACATGGAGCAACAGACTGGTTCCAAAATGGGAAAGGAGTACATCAAGGCTGTATGTACTCCTTTTCACCCTGCTTATTTAAATTATATGCAGAGTAAATCATGAAAAAATACTGGGCTGGATGAATCACAAGCTAGAATCAAGGTTGCTGGGAGAAATATCAACAACCTCAGATATACAAATAATACCACTTTAATGACAGGAAGTGAAGAGGAACTAATGAACCTCTTGATAAGGATGAAAGAGCAGAGTGAAAAGGCTGGCTTAAAACTCAACATTCAAAAACCTAAGGTCGTGGCATCTAGTCCCATCACTTCATAGCAAAGAGAAGGTAAAAAGTGGAAACAATGATAGGTTTTATTTTCTTGGGCTCCAAAATCACTGCAGATGGTGACTGTGATCATGAAGTTAAAAGATACCTGTTCCTTGGAAGAAAATCTATGACAAATCTAGAGAACATATTAAAAAACAGAGACATCATTTTGTCAACAAAGGTCCATATAGTCAAAGCTCTAGTTTTTTCAGTAGTCACATAGCAATGTTTCATGTTGGACCATAAAGAAGGCTGAGCACCAAAGGGAAATCAACACTGAATATTCATTGGAAGGACTGATGCTGAAGCTGAAGCTTCAATATTTTGGCTATCTGACATGAAGAGAAAACTCATTGGAAAAGACCTTGATGCTAGGGAAGATTAAGGGAGAATAAGCAGGCTATAGAGGATGAGATGGTTGGATAGCATCACTAAAACTCAATGAACATGGGTTTGAGCAAACTCCTGGAGATAGTGAGGGACAGGAAAGCCTGGCACACTGCTGCCCATGGGGTTCCCAAGAGTCAGGCAGGACTTAGTGACAGAACATCAACAATAATTCTTGAACCTCCCTCCCATCTCTCATCCCACCCCACCCATCTAAGTTGTCATAGATCACTGGGTTGATCTCCCTATGTCATATAGCAAATTCCCACTGGCTATCTATTTTACATAAAGTAATGTATGTTTCCATGCTACTCTCTCAGTTCATCCCATCTTTTCCTTCCCCTACTGTGTCCACAAGTCTGTTCTGCAAATAAACCTATTTGTAGTACCATCTTTATAGATTCCATATATGTGTTCATATATGACATTTGTTATCCCCTTTCTGACTTACTTCACTCTGTATAATAGGCTCTAGGTTCATCCATCTCATTAGGACTGACTTAAATGCCTTCTTTTTATGGCTGAGTAATATTCCATTGTATATATACCACAGCTTCTTTATCCATTCAACTTCATAGACATCTATGTTGCTTCCATATAAATATTGCTCTCTTGAACATTGGGGTACATGTGTCTCTTTCAATTATGGTTTTCTCAGGGTTTATGCCCCATAGTTACATTGTCGGGTCATATGGCAGTTCTATTCCTTGTTTTGCAAGGAATCGCCATACTGTTCTCCACAGTGGCTGTATCAATTTACATTCCCACCAACAATGCAAGAGAGTTCCTTTTTTTCCACAACCTCTTCAGCATGTATCGCTTGTAGATTCTTTGATGATGGCCATTCTGACCAGTGTGAGGTGATACTTCATTGTAGTTTTGATTTGTATTTTTCTGGTAATGAGCAACGTTGAGCATATTTTCAGGTGTTTATTAACCATCTGTATGTCTTCTTCAGAGAAATGTCTATTTAGATCGCCAGCCCATTTTTAGATTTCTTTCTCTCATCAAAGTTTTGCAGCTTTATATAAATATACAAATCTTGTAAGTTTTGTTAGATTTAGTCTTATGTACTTCATTTTTAGGTTATTAATGTGAATGGTGTTATTATTTTAAATTCCAATTTTTCATTTCTGATATACCATAAAGCTATCAACTTTCATAGATAAGCCTTGTATCCAACAACATTTCTATAATTATACATATTAATTCCAAGGGTTCTTGGGGATTTTCTACACAGACAATCATGTCATTTGAAAAAAAAAAAGGCAGTGTTTTTCTGTGCTGCTGATCAGTATATATTGCGTTTCCTTTTTTGTCTTATTGCAATGGCTAGGACTTTCAGCACAGTTTGAATAGAAATGATGAGAGACAGCAACCATTCCTTCTGCCCATTTTAAGGAGATAGCATCAGATTTCTCACTTGAAGTATGTTACCTGTAGGGCTTTTTTTGTATCTGTCTTTAATTTGGGTTGAAGAAATTCCCCTCTATTCTTAGCTTGCTGAGAGTTTTTATTGTGACTAGATGTGATATTTTGTCAAACATTTTTGCATCAGTTGATATTATCTTAAGGTTTTTTTCTACTTTATCCTGGTAATATGTTAAATTACATTGCTTGATGTTTAAATGTTGAAATACTCATGCCTGGCTGGAATAAATCTCACTTGGTCTTTGCTGTGTAATTTTTATATACATTGTTGGATATTATTTGGTAATATTTTGTTGAGGATTTTTGCATATGGTGGCTCAGTGGGTAAAGCATCTGCCTGCCATGTGGGAGACCCGGGTTTGATCCCTGGGTCAGGAAGTTCCCCTGGAGAAGGAAATGGCAAGCAACTCTAGTACTCTTGCCTGGAAAATTCCATGGACAGAGGAGCCTGGAGTGCAAAGAGTCACACACGACTGAGCAGCTTCACTCCTCATACAAGTTATGGGTTTCAGTTTTCTTTTTCTTTCTTTCTTTTTCTATTTTGGTATTAGAGTAATGCTACTCTTACAGAATACTTAGCAAACATTTCTTCTGCTTCTATTTTCTAGAAGAGTCCGAAAGACATTTCTTCCTTAATGTTTATAAAATTTATCAGTGAAACCATCTGGCATTGCATTTGATTCAACTTCTTAAATAGATATGAAACTATTGAAGTTTTTATTTTTCCTTATGTGTTTCCTGGTAATGTTTATCTTTCAAAGAATTGGTCTGTTTAATCTGAGTTATCAAATTCAGAGGCATGATGCTGTTTATAATATTTTACTTCCTTTTAGTGTCCATGGGATCAGAAGTGATGAGCCTTTTATATTTATCTTATTAGTAATTTATATCTTTTTTTTTCTTGGCTAGCCTGGCTAGAGATTTATGAATTTTATTGAGCATTTCAAAGAATCATCTTTTGATTTTGTTGATTTCTAAAATAATTTTCAGCTTTCAGTTTTACAAATTTCTCTGCTAATTATTTCTTCTGTTTGCTTTTGGTTTAAATTATTCTTCCCTCTCATCTAAGTTTCCTATGATTATAAATCTTTAGAACCCTGCATGCAAGACAGAAAAAGGAACGCAGATGTATAGAACAGACTCGTGGACTCTGTGGAAGAGGGCAAGGGTGGGATGATATGGGAGAATGGCATTGAAACATGTTAATTATCATATGTGGAATCAATCGCCAGCCCAAGATTGATGCTCAGGGTTGGTGCACTGAGATGTCCCAGGGGGAGGGAATCGGGAGGGAAGAGGGTGGGGGGTTCTGGAGGGGGAGCATATGTAAACCTATGGCAGTTTCATGTCATTTTATGGCAAAACCAACACAATAAAGTAAAGAAAATTAAAAAAAAATCTTTAGATCATTCTTCTTTTCTAATCCTTACATTTAATGCTATAGATTTTCTTCTAAGCACTGATTTTCTGTATTTCACAAATTTTGATGTTCTATTTTGTCACTTAAGTTCAAAATGTTGTAAAATTTATTTTGAGATATTTCTTTGACCTACATGTTACTTATTAGTGTATTATTTACTTTAGTTTACAAACATTTTTGGATTTTCAAGTTTTATGTTCAGTTAGTTCAGTCATTCAGTAGTGTCCCATTCTTTGCAACCCAATGAACTGCAGCATACCAGGCTTCCCTGTCCATCACAAACTTCCAGAGCTTCCTCAAACTCATGTTCAGTTGTGTCCAAAGTTTTTGCAACCCCGTGGACTGGAGCCTATTATATAAAGTGAAGTAAGCCAGAAGGAAAAGCCACAATATAGTAACGCAAATATATGGAATTTAGAAAGATGGTAACGATAACCCTGTATGAGAGACAGCAAAAGAGACACAGATGTATAGAACAGTCTTTTGAACTCTATGGGAGAGGGCAAGGGTGAGATGATATGGGAGAACAGCATTGAAACATGTAAATTATCAATGTGAAATGAATCGCCAGCCCAGGTTTGATGCATGATACAGGGTGCTCAGGGCTGGTGCACCGGGATGACCCAGAGGGATGGAATCGGGAGGGAGGTGGGAGGGGGGATCTGGAAGGGGAATACATGTATACCCATGGTGGATTCATGTCAATGTATGGCAAAACCAACACGATAAAGTAAAGAAAATAAATAAATTTATAATAATAATTAAAAAATTCATGTCCATTGAGTCGCTGATGCAAATCAACCATCTCATCCAATGTCATCGTCTTCTCCTCCTGCCTTCGGTCTTTCCCAGAATCAAGATCTTTTCCAGTCAGTCACTCCTTTGCATCAACTGGCCAAAGTATTGGAGATTTAGCTTCAGCATCAGTTCTTCCAATGAGTATTCAGGACTGATCTCCTTTAGGAAGGACTGGTTGGATCTCCTTGCAGTCCAAGGGACTTTCAAGAGTCTTCTCCAACATCACGGTTCAAAAGCTTCAATTCTTTGGTGCTCAGTTTTCTTTATAGTCCAACTCTCACATCTATATCTGACTACTGGAAAAACCATAGCTTTGACTAGACAGACCTTTGTTGGCAAAGTAATGTCTCTGCTTTTTAATATGCTGTCTAGGTTGGTCATAGTGTTTCTTCCAAGGCACAAGCATCTTTTAATTTCAAAGCTGCAGTCACCATTTGCCTTGATTTTGAAGCCCAAGAAAATAAATTCTGTCAGTTTCCATTGTTTCTATATTAGCCATGGAGTGATGGGTCTGATGCCATGATCTGAGTTTTCTGAATGCTGAGTTTTTAAGCCAGCTTTTTCACTCTCCTCTTTCCCTTTCATCAAGAGGCTCTTTATTACCTCTTCATTTTTTGCCATATGGGTGGTGTCATCTGCATATTTGAAGTTATTGATATTTCTCCTGGCAGTCCTGATTACAGCTTGTGCTTCATCCAGCTGTGCATTTCTCATGATGTACTCTGCATGTAAGTTAAATAAGCAGGGTGACAATATACAGCCTTGATATACCCCTTTCCCAATTTGGAACCAGTCTGTTGTTCCATGTCCAGTTCTAACCGTTGGTTCTTGACCTGCATACAGATTTCTCATGAGGCAAGTAAGGTGGTCTGGTATTTTCATCTTGAAGAATTTTCCACACAGCAATTCAACATAGTTTTGGAAGTTTTGGGCACAGCAATCAGAGCAAAAAATAAATAAATAAATAAAAGGAATCCAGATTGGAAAAGAAGTAAAGCTCTCTGTTTGCAGATGACATGATTCTCTATATAGAAAACCCTAAAGACTCTGTCAGAAAATTACTAGAGCTAATCAATTAATACAGTAAATTTGCAGGATATAAAATTAACACACAGAAATCCCTTGCATTCCTATGCACTAACAATGAGAAAACAGAAAGAGAAATTAAGGAAACAATTCCATTCACCATCGAAACAAAAAGAATAAAATACATAGCAATATGTCTACCTGAAGAAACCAAAGACCTATATATATAAAACTATAAAACACTGGTGAAAGAAATCAAAGAGGACACAAGTAGATGGAGAAATATACCATGTTCATGGATAGGAAGAATCAATATAGTGAAAATGAGTATACTACCCCAAGCAATCTATAGATTCAATGCAATCCCTATTAAGCTACCAATGGTATTTTTCACAGAACTAGAACAAATAATTTCACAATTTATATGGAAATACAAAACCTTCAATAGCCAAAGCAATCTTGAGAAAGAAGAATGGAACTGGAGGTTTCAACCTGCCTGACTTCAAGCTCTACTACAAAGCCACAGTCATTAAGACAATATGGTATGGGCACAAAGACAGAAATATAGATCAGTGGAACAAAATAGAAAACCCAGAGATAAATCCATGCACATATGCACCTTATCTTTGACAAAGAAAGCAAAAATATACAATGGAGAAAAGACAATCTCTTTAACAAGTGTTGCTGGGAAACTGGTCAACCACTTGTAAAAGAATGAAACTAGAACACTTTCTAGCACCATATACAAAAATAAACTCAAAATGGATTAAAGATCTAAATGTAAGACCAGAAACTATAAACATAGGCAAAACACTCTGACATAAATCACATCAGGATCATCTATGACCCACCTCCTAGAGTAATGAAAATAGAAACAAAAATAAACAAATGGGACCTAATTAAACTTAAAAGCTTTTGCCCAACAAATGAAACTATAAGCAAGATGAAAAGACAGCCTTCAAAATGGGAAAAAATAATAGCAAACGAAGCAACTGACAAAGAATTAATCTCAAAAATATACAAGCAATACCTGTAGCTCAATTCCAGAAATATAAACGACCCAAACAAAAAATGGGACAAAGAACTAAATAGACATTTCTCCAAAGAAGACATACAGATGGCTAAAAAAACACATGAAAAGATGCTCAGCATCACTCATTGTTAGAGAAATGCAATTCAAAACCACAATGAGATACCATTTTACTCCAGTCAGAATGGCTGCTATCCAAAAGTCTACAAGCAATAAATGCTGGATAGGGTGTGGAGAAAAGGGAACCTTCTTATACTGTTGGTGAGAATGCAAACTAGTACATCCACTATGGAGAAGAGTGTGATGATTTCTTAAAAACTGGAGATAGAACTGCCATATGGTCCAGCAGTCCCACTGCTGGGCATACACACTGAGGAAACCAGAATTAAAAGAGACAGGTGTACCCCAATGTTCATCGCAGCACTGTTTACAATAGCCAGGACATGGAAGGAAGCTAGATGTCCATCAACAGACGAATGGATAAGAAAGCTGTGGTACATATACACAATGGAATATTACTCAGCCATTAAAAAGAATACATTTGAATCTGTTCTACTGAGGTGGACGAAACTGGAGCCTATTATACAGAGTGAAGTAAGCCAGAAAGAAAAACACCAATACAGTATACTAACACATATATATGGAATTTAGAAAGATGGTAATGATAACCTTATATACAAGATAGCAAAAGAGACACATATGTATAGAACAGTCTTTTGGACTCTGTGGGAGAGGGTGAGGGTGGGATGATTTGGGAGAATGGCATTGAAACATATATATTATCATACGTGAAATGAATTGCTAGTCCAGGTTCATTGCATGAGACAGGGTGCTTGGGGCTGTTGCACTGGGATGATCCAGAGGGATGGGATGGGGAGGGAGGTGGAAGCAGGGTTAAGGATGGGGAACACATGTATACCTGTGGCAGATTCATGTCAATGTATGGCAAAACCAATACAATATGGTAAAGTAATTAGCCTCCAACTAAAATAAATAAATTTGTATTTTAAAAAAAGTAATCCAAGCCTGCGCCCCAACCACTGATGCTGAAGAAGCTGAAATTGAACGATTCTATAAAGACTTAAAAGACCTTCTAGAACTAATACCCAAAAAAGATGTCCTTTCTATTATAGGGGACTGGAATGCAAACATAGAAAGTCAAGAGATATTTGGAGTAGCAGGCAAATTTGGCCTTGGAGTACAAAATGAAGCAGGGCAAAGGATAACAGAGTTTGCCAAGAGAACACTGGCAAGTTTGCACTGGTCGTAGCAAACACCCTCTTCCAACAACACAAAAGAAAATTCCACACATAGACATCACCAGATGTCAAAAACAGAAATCAGATTGATTATATTCTTTGTAGCCAAAGATGGAGAAGCTTTATACAGTCAGCAAAAACAAGACTGGGAGCGGACTGTGGCTCAGATCATGAACTCCTTATTATCAAATTCAGACTTAAATTTAAGAAAGTAGGGAAAACCACTAGACCATTCAGGCATTGCCTAAATCAAATCCTTTACAGTTAAACAGTGAAAGTGATGAATAGATTCAAGGGGTTAGATCTGATGGACAGAGTGCCTGAAGAACTATGGACGGAGGTTCATGACATTGTACAGGAGGCACTGACCAAGACCATCCCCAAGATAAAGAAATGCAAAAAGGCAATTGGTTGTCTGAGGAGGCCTTACAAATAGCTGAGAAAAGAAGAGAAGGGAAAGGCAAAGGAGAAAAGGAAAGATATACCCATCTGCATACGGAGTTTCAAAGATTAGCAAGAAGAGAAAAGAAAGCTTTCCTCAGTGATCAATGTGAAAAATAAAGGAAAATAATAGAATGGGAAAGACTAGACATTGTTTCAAGAAAATTAGAGATACCCAGTGAACATTTCATACAAAGATGGGCACAATAAAGAACAGAAATAGTATGGGTGTAACAGATAAGAAGATATTAAGAAGAGGTAGCAACAATACACAGAGGAACTATACAAAAAAATCTTCATGACCTAGATAACCATAATGGTGTGATCATCACCTAGAGCCAGGCATCCTGGAATGCGAAGTCAAGTGGGCTTTAGGAAGCATCATTACAAACAAAGCTAGTGAAGGTGATGGAATTCCAGTTGAACTATTTCAAATCATAAAAGATGATGCTGTGAAAGTGCTGCATTCAATATGTCAGCAAATCTGGAAAACTCAGCAGTGACTGCAGGACTGGAAAAGGTCAGTTTTCATTCCAATCCCAAAGAAGGGTAACACCAAAGAATGTTCAAACTACCACACAATTGCACTCATCTCACATATTAGCAATGTAATCCTCAAAATTCTCCAAGCCAGGCTTCAACAGTACATGTACCGTGAAATTCCAGATGTTCAAGCTGGATTTAGAAAAGCCAGAGGAACCCGAGATCAAATTGCCAACATCCGTTGGATCATAGAAAAAGCTTTATGTTATTGATTTCTAATTTAATTGCATTGAAGTTCTTGAACATATTTGATTGATTTCTATTCTCTTAAATTTCTTATGGTATAGTTATGGCCCATAAAATTGCCTGTCTTTAGCCATATTTCATATCAGTTTGAGAAGAATGTATATCCTTCTCTTCTTTGCTGGTATTCTATAAATGTCAATTATGAATGCATCTAGAGATAGAAAGTGCTATTAAGTTCAACTATGTCCTTACTGATTTTTTGCCTGCTGATTTGTTGATTACTGAAAGGAGGATGTTGAAATCTCCAATTGTAACAGTGGATTTATCTATTTTTCCTTGAAGTTCTATCAGACATTTTCCCATGTATTTTGGTGCGCTGTTGTTAGGTTTATCTGCATTTAGGACCATTAGGTATTTTTATAAGTTAACCCCCTTATCTTTATGTTAATGTCTCTGTATATCCCTGATTATTTTCTTTGTTCTAAGTTTGGCTTAGTCTGAAATTATATAGTACTCAAGCTTTCTTTTGATTAGTGTTAGCATAGTTTATTTTTATTTTCAACATATTGCTTAACATAAGTAGGTTTATTGTAGACAGCAGATAGTTGGATCATTTTTTTAAAAGTCTACTCTGCCAGTCTCTGTCTTTTAATTGGTGTGTTTAGACTACCCACATTCTGTATTTAGACAGATTACAATTTGACTATGGATATAATATAATTATTATTTACCACACTTGTAACTATTTTCTCTTTGTTATACTAGCTTTCTTTCTTTCCTTGTGGTGAATTAGTCACTAAGTCATATCTGACTCTTGCAACCCCATGGACTATAGCCTGCCAAGCTCCTCTGTCCATGGGATTCTCTGGGCAAGAATACTGGAGTGGATTCCATTTCCTTCTCCTTATTTTCTGTCATATCTAGTTTGGATTGAGCATTTTATATGAGTCCATTTTTCTCCTCCCTTGCCACATCAATTACTTTAAAAAAAATTCAGTGGCTGCCTTACAGTTTTCAATATATGTATACAACTCATCTAAGTCAACTTTCAAATATAGTTGTAAGACTTCAGGTTAGCACAGGTAACTTACAACAGAATATCCCCAACTTCTCCCTCCCATCCCATATTACATTGCTGCCCATTTCACTTTTCCGTATACTACCATCACCCAATACTGTAACACTGAACAGTTATCGATTAGATCAATTAATAATAAAAATTAAAAATCTAAAAGATTTTTACCTTCTTTTATGCTCTTCCTTTCTTTATGTAGATCCATATTTCCTGACCTATATTATTTTCTTCCTTCAGGAAGAACTTTAACATGTTTTATAAGCAGTTTTTATTTGCTTCAGATAGGCTTTATTTCTTTCTTTCAACACTATAGATATTGCATTCTACTCTCCCCTTAATACATATTTTCTGACAAGAAGTTCAAGATAGTTCATATCATTGCTTCACTATAATTAAGTATTTCCCCCAACATCTTGACTTTTGACTTGTTTTAAGATTTTCTTTTTGTCTTTGGTTTCCTGCAATTTGAATATGAAAAATCTAGGTTTGTTTATTTTACCTTGCTTCGTGTTCTCTGAGCTTCCTGCATCAGTGATTTGGTATTACTAATGCTGGAAAATTCTCATTGCTCAATCAGTAAAGAATATGATTGCAATGCAGGATACCCAGGTTCAATTCCTGAGTGGAAAGGATTCCCCGGAAAAGGGAATGGCTAGCCACTCCAGTATGCTTGCCTGGAGAATTCCATGGGCAGAGGAGTGGGCTCAAGTCCATGGGGTCACAAAGAATCGGACACAACTGAAGTGACAACACAGGTCATTTCTTTCTTTTCCTTCTGATATTCTGATATTTCCTTCTGATAACAGTGTGTGTTATACCTTTTTAAATTGACCCACAGTTCTTGAATATTCTGTTCTGTTTTTTCATTCTTTTTTATCTTTGCATTTCTGTTTTGGAAGTTTCTGTTGACATATTTTAAAGCTCACAGATTCTTTCCCTTGCCATATTCAATCTACTGATGAGTGCATCAAAAGCATTCTGCATTTTTGTTATAGTGCTTCTGATTTTGGTATTTCCTTTTGATAAATTCTTAGAGTTTCCATCTCTCTGCTTACCTTGCCTATGTGTTCTTGCATATTTTCTAGTTTTTTCCTAGTAAGTCCTTAGCATAGTAATTATCCTGACATTAGTTTCCTGATAATTATAAAATCTGTCATATTTGAAATTATTACCAAATTGTCACATTTGGTTCTGATCCTTGTCTCTTTATTCTGTTTCTTGTTTTTTAGTATGGCTTATGATTTTTTGTCGACAGTCAAACATACTGTAACAGGTAATTTACTATGGTTTTATGTTAAGTAGGTTAGGTGTTGGGCTTTGTTTAACTTTTGCTGTAGTTACAGGCTCCAAAGTCTTCAGTTTTCTCTAATAGTCTTGGTTTTGTCCCCTCCCCCTCCCTCTTGTGTCTGTTTCCTTAAGAACTTCTCCTAAATAGAGTCTGTTGCTTGTTTGCCTGTGGTCCACTATTTATTTCGCTGGTGCTCTGCTAAGGTGGTAGGTTTGAGGGAGGGGAGAAGATCTATAATGTTGTGATTAAACCTCAGTCTTTCAGTGAATTTGTGTCGCTGAACTGTGACCTTCACAAGTGTCCCTAAGTTTTTTTCTTCTCCCCTCAGATAAGACAGGAATGGTAGAGGAGACTGGAGTTGGGTCGATGCCCTTCTTCCAAGTAGGATAAGGAGCTTATAAAGTCTTTATCCTTGAGGAGCAGCGCTTCGTTATGGGGAAAAACTCAGAATGTATATCAGAATGGTTACTTTCCTCCTCCCTTTCTCAGAAATGTAAGGGTATTTTCTTTGAATCTTCCCTGTGAGAACCTGGTGGGGTTCCTGGAAGTAAAATTTATGAACTTGTGCCCGGTGTTCTTCTCTTCAAGTTAGTTCACACTCAGCCTCCAGCAATTCACCAGAATTACCATTTAACTGCTTCTACCAGTTCATGGTTTCAGCTGCTTCTGCTCCAAGTGAATTGGTCTCATTTGTGATTTTCTATATTCACTTTATTTCTCCAGATCTTGAGGTGGTGGTTTGCCCTGTGACCTCAAACCTGTAATAGGTCCAGGAAAAGTTGCTGATTTTCAGGTTGTTTTGGCTTTTTTCTTGTAAGAGTCAGAGCAACTACTTCCAAGCTCTCATACGTCAGAGCTGACACTGGAAGTTCAATATCTGCTTTTATAATTAAAAAGTATATCAAATTTTGTATTTTTTCAAACTTAGGACCAAGTGGAGTATCTTTTTTATAATTAAAAATATATAAAACTCTGTTTTTTCAACCTTAGGACCAATATAAAATATTCACAGTTGCTTAGTTAAGATGATTTTAAGATGCATAAAACTGAACATACTTTTTAATTCAGTTCAGTCCCTCAGTCATGTCCAACTCTTTGTGACCCCATGGACTGCAGCACACCAGGCTTCCCTGTCCATCCCAACTCCCGGAGCTTGCTCAAACTTATGTCCATGGAGTCAGTGGTGCCATCCAACCATCTCATCCTCTGCCATCCCCTGCTTCTCCTGCCTTCAACCTTTCCCAGCATCAGGGTCTTTTCCAATGAGTCGGCTCTTTGCATTAGGTGGCCAAAGTATTGGAACTTCAGCTTCAGCATCAGTCCTTTGAATGACTAACCAGGACTAATTTTCTTTAGGATTGGCTGGTTTGATCTCCTTGCTGTCCAAGGGACTCTCAAATTCTTCTCCATCACCTCAGTTCAGAAGCAACAATTCTTCATCACTTAGCTTTCTTTATAGTCCAACTCTCACATTCATACATGACTACTGGAAAAACCATAGTTTTGACTAGACAGACCTTTGTCAGCAAAGTAATGTCTTTGCTTTTTAATATGCTGTCTAGATTGGTCATAGCTTTTCTTCCAAGGCACAAGCATCTTTTAATTTCACCATCTGCAGGGATTTTGGAGCCCAAGAAAGTAAAGTTTGTCAGTGTTTCCATTGTTTCCCCATCTATTTACCATGAAGTGATGTGACTGGATGCTATGATCTTACTTTTTTGAATGTTGAGTTTTAAGCCAGATTTTTCACTCTCCTCTTTCACTTTCATAAAGAGGTTCTTTAATTCCTCATCACTTTCTGCCATAAGGATGGTGTCATCTATATATCTGAGTTTATTGATACTTCTCCCAGAAACCATGATTCCAGCTTGTGCTCCATCCAGCCCAGCATTTCACATGATGTCTGCATATAAGTTAAATTAACAGGGTGACGATATACAGCCTTGATATACCCCTTTCCCAATTTTGAACCAGTCCATTGTTCCATGTCCTGTTCTAACTGATGATTCTTGATCTGCATAGGGGGTCATTCTTAGGAGGCAAGTAAGATGGTGATATTTCCATCTCTTTAAGAATTTTCCACAGTTTGTTGTGATCCACACAGTCAAAGGCTTTAGCATAGTCAATGAAGCAGAAGTAGACATTTTTCTGGAATTTTCTTGCTTTTTCTATGATCCACCGGATGTTGGCAATTTGATCTCTGGTTCCTCTGCCTTTTTTAAATCCAGCTTGAACATCTGGAAGTCTTGATTCATGTACTGCTGAAGCCTAGCTTGGAGATCATAATGTAACTACCAGCAAAATGTTAGGGTTTAGAAGTAATTTTACTTATCTCTAAAATAGAACATGCTTTCTACCTTTCGGGGTTGTTTTTTAGGGGAGTGGGGTGGGGAGACAGCATATCATTACCAACTTTTTTTTCACATTCACCATGTAATTGTAAAATGTACATAATTTATTAAACCACATACTTTTGAAGTAATCAAATCTCAATTATTCAATGGCTGATTTTACTTATAGATTGTAAGTAGCTATGCTTTCTCATATTTCTCTGGAGTGTCTGACTTGGGTCAGTGTTCTTACTCAAATAAGACTTCCTAAAGTGGTTGGGTGTGGGGAAAAAAGAGGAAGGAAAAAAAAAATCCAAGCCCTTTTTTCTCTGTTAAAAGCATCAGGTAAGAAGTGAGGAAGAAAATAGAAACTAATAAAGTGAAGTGTCAAGATTGTGGAAATGAGTTAGACTCTACCCTAGACTGTTGTTACTATCCCTAATTGAGTAGGGGATATAGAATTTAGGACTGGAAACAGTTTGTTGAATGTTATTAAGGGAAAGACCTTGCAAAGTATGAGATTCATTCTCTTCACCTTGTGAAAATTTTCACTCCATTCACAATGGCTAGCAGAGTTTTCAAAGCCTTTAAATCATTTTCATCATCAGAAGAGGGCTATCATATTCAAGATTTGACAGTCTTCTAAAAACCCACTTCTGTGACAATATGCCTCCACTAAAGAAGAAGGGTTATACATTAGCATTTTGGATGTTACCTCTCAGTTCCTATGACCTATATAATGAGGTCTTAAATTATTTTCCTGCAGATGATCAGGTGAATCTATGGAGCTTTGTTTCTGAAGAGCATAGTATAAGCTAAGTTGGAAGGCAAATAAAATGCTTCTATAAGAATTAAAACTTAATTGGCAAAGTATAGCTCTGTGATTGCATTTACAAGAAAGGATAGTTTAAAACAATTTAGATGTTCATTTATTACTGCCTTCAAAACACCCCAAAGTTTAGTGGCATAAAATGGTAGTAATTTTTACTGAGTTCAAGCTTGTACTACTCCCCACACAACAGGCCAATAAAACAACAGATGAGTTACTGGGTCAAGGAATAGAGACTTTATTCAGAGCGTCAGCAGATGAGGAAGATGGAGGACTCATGTCCCAAAGAACCATCTTGCCTGAGTTAGAATGCAGGCTCCTTTTTTACTAAAAGGGGAGGGAGTAAAGTCAAACATTTCCTAATTCCAGTCAGCCTCTGGAAGGAATGTGTTAATTGCATCCTTCCAGCAGCCATTGACAGGTGGGCCTGGTTAGGATGTTTCCTGTGAGATTAACAAGGTATTCTAGCTCATGCTTATTACAGAGGAGGAAGAGTTCCCAAAGATGGGCCATTTTAGGGCTATAGGCAATATCCCTCTAGTGATAAACTCATGCTAGAACACAAAGCTTCTTCTCTATTACATAATCTTTTAATTTTTCATGGTTTTTGTAGGTCAGGGATTTGAAAAGGGCTGGATAGGGTAAGTCCTCTCTTGAGGATTGCAGGAAGTGGCAGTCAGATGCCAACAGGAGCTGCAGTATTATCAAAGCACACCTGGGGTCGGGGCTCACTCAGCTGGCACTTTAATGGTGGCTCCTTCCATGCCGGTTTCTGCAGCGGGTGTCTTGAGTGTCCTCATGGCGCAGTCACTGGCTCCCCCCCAGAGTAACCAATCACCCTAGAACACAAACGCCTAAGTGGAAGTTGCAGTGCCTGTTATAACCTCACCTTGAGATTTACAGCAACTCCCACTGTGCACTGTTGGTCACCAGTAGTGTGACTCAGCACAGGAGGGTGCTGAGCAGGGCATAAATTGAAGAAGGTATGACTTGCTGCTGCCTGGACTTCCATTGCTCGTTTTTATGAGCATGCAATAATTGAGTTTTAAATTTTTATTTATTTCTGTAATAATTTATTTTTAAATGTGTTATTCAAAATTACTTTCCCCCCTACAATCATTCCTTAGAAGTAAACCCATCATCATTATTGAATTTTCTTATACTTCTGTAATTATTTCATTTTTATATAGTGCAGTAGCATAATGGAGGGGTTTCCTTAGTAAAGGAAACTGATAAAGAATCTGCCTGCAAAGCAGGAGATTCCAGTTAGATTCCTGGGTGGGAAAGTTTCCCTGAAGAAGGGATAGATTACCCACTCCAATATTCTTGGGCTTCTGTGGTGGTTCAGATTTGCCCGCAATGCCGGAGACCTGGGTTAGAATCCTGGGTTGGGAAGATCCTCTGGAGGAGGATGGCAACCCACTCCATGGCAACCCACTCCGGTATTCTTGCCTGGAGAATCCCCATGGACAGAGGAGCCTGGTGAGCTATAGTCCATGGGGTCACAAAGAGTCAGACAGATTGAGTGACTGAGCATAGCCCAGCAGCCTAATGGACGAAATTTTATTCTCATTTTTCTCTCTTCAGTATTATTCTTAAAAATAAAAGTATAAAAATATTTCTTTATAATATCAATATGAAAAAGTTGTCAGAATCATTGACTAAAATCCAGCTCTGTGTCTATAGGACAACAGCCCATATCTGTCTTCCCTAAGAGGTTATTCTGTGTGCAACAAGTTTCAAGGTTAGATACAATTGTGATATTCTGGGTCTTTCAAATGTAAAGAGACCTTATTTTATTTTCTAGCTGGATTCGTTCACAGCACTAGTCTTTAATATGCTACATTCACTGCAGATTTCTAAGAAGGGGATGTAATATGGAGCATTTCTCAAAGTTACAGGACCATGGGACAGTTTCCCTTTAGGACATTTTGCATTGGTGTTTTGTGAAATATATTCTACGAAGTGCTTAAATATCTTATTTCACCCATGTGTTCTCTCTCTGTTTAAAGCTTAGCATTGCCAGCAGTATTTGGGTCTAAATCCTTTTTCATGCCTTCCTGTAATTCATTTCCCCTAGCCACAGCCAGCATATTCTTTTATTTTTTTTGAAATTTGACTGATTTTATTAGTCATAAAAGAGGCATTTAAGCATTGAAATCATAGAAAAATTTATTGCTTACCATTAGAATCAAAGGGTTTTTTTCTTTTATTTATTTATCTATTTGTTTCTTTACATTATTGTGTTGGTTTTGCCATACATTGACATGAATCCGCCATGGGTATACATGTGTTCCCCTTCCAGAACCCTTCTCCCATCTCCCTCCTGATTCCATCCCTCTGGGTTATCTGGGTGCACCAGCCCTGAGCACCCTGTATCATGTATCAAACCTGGGCTGGCGATTCATTTCACATGTGATAATTTACATGTTTCAACACTGTTCTCCCATATCATCCCACCCTTGCCCTCTCCCATAGAGTCCAAAAGACTGTTCTATACATCTGTGTCTCTTTTGCTGTCTCGCATACAGGGTTATCATTACCATCTTTCTAAATTCCATATATATGCATTAGTATACTGTATTATTGTTTTTCCTTCTGGCTTACTTCACTCTGTATGATAGGCTCCAGTTTCGTCCACCTCAGTAGAACTGATTCAAATGTATTCTTTTTAATGGTTGAGTAATATTACATCATGTATATGTACCACAGCTTTCTTATCCATTCATTGCTGATGGACATCTAGGCTGCTTCCATGTCCTGGCTATTGTAAACAGTGCAGTGATGAACATTGGGGTACACGTGTCTTTTTCAATTCTGGTTTCCTCGGTGTGTATTCTTTTAAAATTCAGCTTGGGGCTGGTACACTGGGATGACGCAGAGGGATGGGATGGGGAGGGAGGTGGGAGGGGGGTTCTGCATGGGGAACACATGTACACCCATGGCGGATTCTTGTCAATGTATGGCAAAACCAATACAATATTATAAAGTAAAATAAATAAATAAATAAATAAAATAAGCTGGAGGAAGGAATGGCAAAATAAATAAATAAATAAATAAATAAATAAATAAATAAAATGCAACTATCCCCCAACTGCATCCAAAAATTCAAATAAAATTCCAGTTTTGCTTATGATTAAGTCCAGTCTCTGTCATGAGCACTTGCATGGTCTGGCCCCTCCATGAAAGGGTGTCCCCTGTCTTCACTGGGTCACACTGACCTTCCCTCAGTGTTTACTGCTTGCTATGCTTTTCCCACCATGGGATATTTCATTGGCTCGATCTTCTACCCTTTTAACAGCTCTGTGTATCTGATTCCAGCTGATCCTTCAGATCTACTTTCAGGTGTTAATTGAAATTTGCCTCATTAATCTTACTTGGTTAAATCTCCCAACTATAAGCATGTCCTACCCTTTGAAGTACTTATAATATTGACAATTTTGTAATTATTTGTGTTATTATTTGATTAAAGTCTGTCTCCCACAGTAAATTACATGCTCTCTTAGGGCAAAGACTTTTGACCACTTGTACTAGATGTTCCATCTCTATTTGTAAGTCACTAAACTGACTGTTATCAGGAATTTCCCTGTTCTTTCTGTCAACATTCTCATCCGGGTTCAGGCTTTTATCATTTCATCCTTAAATTGCCATTGACACCTCCTAGTAAATTTCCTTCATCCCAATTTATCTACTTTCTAGTTCTTATTGAAAAGCATAATCAGATTCCTCTTCTGAAACTACAATAATCCGTATGTTACTCTTTTATGATAATGCTTTAAATGGCTCTCCAGGATTCAGAGAAGGATTTACAAACTCAGAAACCATCAGGTGAGGTCAAGTGGAAAACATTTGCTGCTGTTAAAACCTTCAGACCACCAGTTTATGACCTAGGTTTATAAATATCTAAATATGTTGTCTAAACCCCTTAGCTTTATACTCAGGACTCAGATCTGAACTAAACTTGAGTTTCCAGTTCTAATATGCTAACCTGATACATCAGTCACAGTTTCAGTCAACAGTGGCCTCTCTGATTACCACCTCCAGAACGATTTTCACCCTCACTTCCGGACAAGTCTCTGCTCACCACGTTCCTTGGGCTCAGAATTATCTTCTTCCAGGTATGTACCTTTCAGAGCCTTCAAAAGCAGGAAAGCTTCTTATCTCCTAATCACTGACCCCACCAGGGTTTACTTCTATTCCTTCATTGCTAGTTAGCATTAAGATATTAGGGTGCAACAAAAATATCGCTACTATCTGCATTTCCTTGTCCAAAGTGTCCTTATTTAGTGAATGCATAATAAATGTTTATCAATTATTTTCTTTAACAGTCATCAGCAGCTGTAATTAACAGGTGAAAAGGTAGCAAATGCTCCTGGGAGCACTACATGTTAAGCTGAGAATTTGTCATTTTTTTTATTTTCTTCAGTGAAGCCACCAAAGCAAGTTTCTTCAATTTCTCCATTATTAAAACCAACATGTGTTCATTCAGCTATGTTTAATACACTATAAATATTAGAAAAATAAAATAGCTTTTAGGATGAAAGTACAGGCAAAGGGGCTGCCATCCTATCCCATAGAAAACAATTATTTCTGCTGGTTCCAGAAAAAGAATGAATTAAATAAATTTGAGATAGAGCATTGTGAATGATGCTTGTCTGGAATGTACAGAAAATATTGAACAGAGCAGCAAACCGATTTCCAAGGAAAGTGCCATGAAAATTCTGGAAATAATCCAGTAGTAAAGGATTTCTGAGCTGGGTTGGCAGTTCCATCAGTGATGGACTAGAATCTGAAAGGACCTGTGTGGCGGTGGGGAAGAAATGCAGCCATAGCAGAAAGTAATAGTGAGTCAGGACTTTGATGTTACTGTTGGCTCCTAGAATTATTGCCATGAACAAATGGGTAGTATATATTGCCCAGTTTCATTTAATATACTCTTATTGTGCTTTATTTTGAACAACCACAATCTCTTCATTTAAAGCAGAATCAAGAATATGAATAGATACACCAAATTTCTTTCTCTCTGTGCATGTAGCATGGAGTCAGTCATTAGGAATCTTTTTTTCACACCCAGAAGTAACCACATTTAATTAAAAGATCACACCAGAGAAAGTTCTCAAAATTGGGTTTGAGATTTTGAAATGGAAATTTTATATTTCACTTCGGTAAATGGTGAGGCAGCATATATATTGTATAATAGGACCTACTAGGTCTAGTATTCTGTTTGTATGATTCATCTAAGGTTTATGTACAATACTATTCAAATTATCATGTGCAATTAATGTTATTGCTTTTATTTTTTTTATTTTCTTTACATTATCATGTTGGTTTTGCCACACATTGACATGAATCTGCCATGGGTATACGTGTGTTCCCCTTCCAGAACCCCTCTCCCACCTCCCTCCCAATTCCATCTCTCTGAGTCACCCCTGTGCACCAGCTCTGAGCACTCTCTATCAAGCATCAAACCTGGGCTGATGATTGATTTCACATATGATAATTTACATGTTTCAATGCCGTTCTCCCATATCATCCCATCATTGCCCTCTCCCATAGAGTCCAAAAGACTGTTCTCTACATCTGCATTTCTTTTGCTGTTTTGCATACAGGGTTGTCGTTACCATTTGTCTAAATTCCATATATATGCATTAGTATACTGTATTGGTGTTTTTCCTTCTGGCTTACTTCACTCTGTATAATAGGCTCCAGTTTCGTCCATCTCAGAAGAACTGATTCAAATGTATTCTTTTTAATGTCTGAGTAATATTCCATTGTGCATATGTACCACAGCTTTCTTATCCGTTCGTCAGTTGATGGACATCTAGGTTGCTTCCATGTCCTGGCTATTGTAAACAATGTGGAGATGAACATTGGGGTACACGTGGCTCTTTCAATTCTGGTTTCCTCGGTGTGTATGCCTAGCAGTGGGATTGCTGGGTCATATGGCAGTTCTATTTTCAGTTTTTTAAGGAATATCCACACTGTTCTCCATAGTGGCTGTACTAGTTTTCCTTCCCACCAACAGTGTAAGAGAGTTCCCTTTTCTCCACATCCTCTCCAGCATTTATTGCTTGTAGACTTTTGGATGGCAGCCATTCTGACTGGTGTAAAGTGATACCTCATTGTGGTTTTGATTTGCGTTTCTCTGACAATGAGTGATGCTGAGCATCTTTTCACGTGTTTGTTAGCCATTTTTAATGTTATTGCTTTTAATGTAAATATGCTACTTTATTGATTTTTGTGCCCAAAGGCAGCCTCTATCTTTTCTTGTGTTGTTGTAGACTACATTATGACTAATTTCCACATTTTCTCTCCACTAACCTCTAGTCAATTTTTAATTCCTGTGGCATATTAACCAGATTGGCCCACTGCTCACCATTCCATCCCCTGCAACACTGCAGAAATTGTGGCTTGAATCACACTGGGAGACTCCCTTGCAGCTGGGGTTCTGCATGTTTTGGGGTTCCTCCAAGCAGATAAACCCACAGAAAACTGGAGGCGGAAGTGAGCTGTTGGAAGGAAGGGGCACCACAAAGGGAGAGGATTTCTGCTGGGCAATATGTTTGAGAAAAACTATGCAGTTCATATGCTAGAGGTGTTGAGGGTGTTCTAGATGGTAGAATTGGTAATCACATCTTGTAGGTACTTGCAAATGACTTTGGTTTTACACTGAGTGAGACTGGAAACCATAGAAGATTTTGAATAGAGACATCATCTGACTTTATTTTAGAAGAATTGCTTAAGCTGATGTTGAAAACAGATTGTAAATGCAGCAGAGTGGTATGACCCATTTAGAAGGTCATCACAAAAATCCAAGAGGGAGGTGATGATGGCTCCAGTTGGATGTCAGCAGTGGGATGGGGAGAATAGTCAAAGCCTGGATTTATTTTGAAAGAATGCAGAAGGGTTCCTGGGTTTTCTCATCCCAGATGACAGATGACTTCCAGTGAAGAGTTGTGAGTGTATCCAGGAGGGGGTACACTCACGCATGTCAAATGCCCACCAGCTGAGGAGGGAGTGGATTGAGAAACTGGCAATGCGGATGTTACAAGTGAGCAAGATAAGAGTGTTTGGAAAGGAACGCAGATGTATAGAATAGACTCGTGGACTTTGTGGATGAGGGTAAGGGTGGGATGTTATGGGAGAAGGGCATTGAAGCATGTTAATTGTCATGTGTCTAATCAATCGCCAGCCCAGGATTGATGCTCGGGACTGGTGCAGCGAGATTTCCCGGGGGGGGGAGGGAGGGGGGAGGGGGGTTCCGGAGGGGAAGCATATGTAAACCCATGGTGATATCATGACATTGTATGGCAAAAACAAGTAAAATAAATAAATAAATAAATAAAAGAAGATATACATAAAGTCAGTAAGCCCATGGGAAAAAAAAAAAGAGTGTTTGGGGCATAAAAGACACACTGGAATATAATAAGAGATAATCAGAGGGCAGTTGGGGGCAGTGTAGATGGTGCTTTCAAGGAATTTTGCTCCAGCAAAGCAGAGCAATATCATGCTATCTGGCAACAGATAGACAAAGAAAATCCTTAATTTTTCAGTATGGGAGAAATAACAGTGCATTTTAGTGCTACTAGACAAGCAGATAAAATGTATTGATACAGGAGACACAGAAGAGAATTTCCAAAACAGGGAGGAAAGAGGAGATGGGGTTCAGGCAGATGTCCTGGCTTTGGATGGAGGCAGGGACAGCTCATTGCTAGATGAGAAGGCAGAGCCCATAGGTGCAGATGCAGGAAGAGGCTGGAAGCTCTCTTCTGGTTCTTCAATTTTGTCAGTGAAAGGACTCAGGGGCGTTTTTGAGTTTGAGTGAGTTTGAGATGATTATAGGGTCAATTAATGAGTATTTGGACAAGCAGTGATGTATTGCTCTCAGGTTAGTTTAGGCTGAATCACATCTTTGCCCACTGTCTGGGCATGGATGGATGGAGACCAGGGAGGATGAGTAAGAGAATGGAGTCTGAATTTTGCTAGAAGGTTATTAGGCAGGAAGTGGGGCTGGGAACCAGGGCCCAATTCAGGAAAACTGGGGCTCAGAAGAGGTGTGGATGGCAGCCATGGGTAGGATCTGAGAAACTATGAAAATCAAAGCAAAGTGTGGGGTAGCATTGGATAAAGAGCAGGGGCTCAGCTTTGTGTGTGTAGGATCCAGAGACCTCCATCCCAAGGACAGCTAGATCCCAGCAGAGACCCTCGCTCCCATCCCACTTCTGTCTGCTTAGGTGGTAGGGGAGCTAAATTGACTCCTGGAATCCCTTTGTTACCTGGAGCTTCAGAATCCTGTTGAAACAAATAGAAAACTGCAGAATTCAATTTAATTTTGGTCTATCTACATAAGGGCTTCCTTGGTAGCTCAGAGGGTAAAGAGTCTGCCTGCAAGGCAGGAGACCTTGGTTTGATCCCTGGGTCAGGAAGACCCCTGGAGAAGGAAATGGCAACCCACTCCAGTATTCTTGCCTGGAGAATTCTGTGGAGGGAAGAGTCTATGGATTACAGTCCACGGGGTCGCAAAAAGTTGGACACAACTGAGCTATTTCACTTTTTATTTTCTATCTACATAATGGTGGAATCCTATCAATTATTTTGATGTTATTCCAGGCAAGCATGTATATTTAAGCAAATAACATTGGGCTTGTTCCAATATGGCCTCTGATATCTCAAAATAAGACAGTAATTTCTAAGTAAAGCAGATAGTAAAATGCTGTGATAATACGTTGCCTTTAAATAACTCAGATGTTTGTATACACTATAACATGTTATTCTGGGAGGCATGCACAATGGTAGCTGAGAATGCTGTGTGTTAGAGTTTAACATCCAAGATCACAAAGAGATGATTGACAGATCCAGACCCTGATTCTGATTCTGATTCAGTGAACATGTACTATGTTGCTATGGGCCAGATACCTTATTGGGTGTTTTGTTTCAGCCTCTTTACCTCCAGCTTGCTGCTCTTCCCAAAAAAGATCATCTCAAGAAAGCTCCATCACCAAAAGGAGTATTTCTGTTTTATGCTAAATAATGTGAAACATTGCTCATGCCTTCTATTGACCAATATACCCCCATTATTTTCACTCTAGGTGATTTCAAATTAAACCTGCAAATATTTTCACAAGGAGAAGCTATAACTATTTCTTCTGCAGAATTGTAATTGCCTATATTCCATTTTTTTTAATATCATCTTCTGAAGAAGTCTTTTATAAAATGGAGACTATTTTTGATTTGTCTTTCAAAGGAAAAAGTGTTGGTGGTTTTGGTGGTAAGGCAATTAATAGCAGTGAATTCATATCCTGCTATTCCTCCAATGAATGAGGTTAGACTTCAGACTAACATCCATAACAGACAAATCAGAGGCAATAAGAGAACTGTGCCACTTTCTCACCTGCATTCATCTCGAAGGCAGGTGTTTATAGCTACTATATATGGGTGTTCAGATAATATGGTGCATTTTGTCATAACTGTCAGAGCAAGTAATCAAACTTAAGAAAGAGATCTGTGCTTAAAGAAAACTGTCTAAGTTGACAAAATTGATCTCTATAAAGAGCTAATGGGTTTGACTCCTTAACTGCATACGTGGAGAGCGTTATGAAGACAAAACTTCGAAGAATGCCAGAGGCAGTGCAGGCTAAAGCTTCAATTATTTACTGTACTAGTGTTTTAAGATCAATATTCCTTTAATTTATACAGTTTGGAGCCAGGATAGGACTTTATGTCTCAGTATTTCACTCTACCAGCCATAGAGGTTTTTCTTTAAGGATATATGTGGCTATTTGAAAATTCCATCATGTGTGAGACTTGGTATGTGTGTTAATAAAACATATATATTAAAAGTCTTTCTTCAGGAAACATGGTACCAGAAATTGGTACGCTTGTTATGCTCTAAGTTTATTGATCACATTTTCTGATTTTCCTCTGCTTAACCATGGTACTTATCTGAAACTGGGCTTATTAATAGAGTAGTGCAAATACCAGTGGACATAATTACTTTAATAAAGAGCTAACACGTTAGAAAAATCCCATAGGAATTTTCAAAAACCCATATTTACAAATTGGTTTTCCTTTCAAAAACCTAAACAAACTAGAATTGAGTGATTGCATACCACCTTCCTTTAAAATTTTGTACCATTTTTATTTAGATTTTAAATGAATAATGCTTTCATATATTTCAAAAATTAAAACAATATAAAAATATATACATAGAAACACAGGGAACTCTGCTCAATGTTATTTGTCAGCCTGGATGGGAGAAGAGTTGGGGGGAGAATGCTGCTGTTCAGTCACTAAGTGTGTCCATCTCTTTGCAGCTCCATAAACTGCAACACAGAAGGCTTCTCTGTCCTTCACTATCTCCCAGAGTTTGCTCTAACTCATGTCTGCTAAGTCGGTGATGCCATCTAACCATCTCATCCTCTGGCATCCCCTTCTCCTCCTGCCCTCAAACTTTCCCAGCATCAGGGTCTTTTCCAATGAGTTGGCTGTTCACAGCAGGTGGCCAAAATATTGGAGCTTCAGCTTCAGCAACAGTCCTTTCAATGAATATTCAGGATTGATTTCCTTTAGGATTGACTGGTTTGATCTCCCTTGCTATCCAAGAGAAGAATGGATACCTGTATATGTATGGCTGAGTCCCTCCGCAGTCCACCTGAAGCCATCACAACATTGTTAATCAGCTATTCTCCAATATAAAATAAAAAGGTTTCTAAAAGAAACCACAGAGAAGTTTTGCTACTATCTCTGTTTTCCTCCATCTCCAATAAGGAATAGTTGCAAAAAAAGAGAATGCATTTATTTCCTTGATACTATTTGTTGAGAATCTCTACACTCTCTGGGAAGGTAGCCATCCTTTTCAAAGGAAGATCCATTCCAAGTGAAGCCAAGTAGGTGTGTCCTTTTTTTTTGTTTCATTGAGTAATTACAACAAATACTTGGCAAACAAGAGCTATAGAAAGCATCTGTTTCTCTTCCCCTTTTGGTCTGCATAGGCATATCATCTCTAACAGTGGATGAGTCCATCACTCCATGGATTTTAAGCACAATAAAATCATAGAATATACAGGTACATAGGAAAGAATTCAGTTGTTCAAAGGGAGAAATCAAGTCAGACAAAACAGCCCCTGCAGAACTGACTTCTTCAATAAAAATGACCAAGTTTTAAATAAATCTGATGTGTTTCTTCAACAGGACTCAAGGTGGTCTTGTGTTCATATAAACAGAAGAGTTAGAAAATGGGACATCTTTATTTCAGATGACGTCTGATTATTGAATTTGAAAAAACAGTCACTGAACAGCAGATGAGATACCACCAAAACCTGGATCAGTAAACTAGAAAAGCAGCTCAGGAAAGTCTCAGAGAAGATAAAGAAAATAAATAAATAAAGGACTAGGGTACAAAGAATGCGGAGGATAGATACAGAAAATCAAATATAGACATAATGAAAAATGCCAAAACATTTCCCAAATGTAAATGGGTGTGATGGCCACCTGGACACATTTAAAATGCTGTGCCCTGGGCCCTGTCTTCAAAGATGCTAGTTGAATGTGTTGGGGATTGGACTGAGGTATATCTGTTTTTCAAAATAAGAACATGGAGTGATTTTAATGATATAAAAATTCAGGAAAACATTGCCACAAATAATATATATATATATATTAATCTATGTATATCATTCATATTGGAGAAGGAAATAGCAACCCACTCCAGTACTCTTGCCTGGAAAATCCCATGGACGAGGAGCCTGGAAGGCTGCAGTCCATGGGGTTGCAAAGAGTCGGACACGACTGAGTGACTTCACTTTCACTATATCATTCATATATATAAATATATATGATGTTATTTCCAGAGGTTTTAAAAAGTTGGTCTTCATATTGAAAGGGTCATAAAATACCAAGCAAAATTAATGATGAGACATAGTCTAGTAAATTTAATTTCAAAAATGAAAGAGAAAGTCTTCAAATATCCAGTCAGAAAATCTTATAGAAGGCAAAAAAAATCTGTTTTGTCATATTTCTCTTCTATGACACTAAACACTAGAAGAAAAATGTCAGCAACTGTTGCAAAAAAGCTATACTCCCTGAAAAGCCACTCTTCACTGCAGTAGCAGACAAGCAATGGCTCAAAAAGTATTTTAACTGCTCACCTCTTCTGAAGTTATTGCATATAGAGGAACATTAATTATAAATTAGAAATGGAAAAAATGTAAGCCTAAAAAGTTAACATAGCTTAAACAGCCAAACATATAATGTATTGAATTAGAATACATGTACAACCCAAAAAGAAAATAATGATAATCTAGAATTTTTCATTTATTTTTTTAAAACATTTTAAATAATTTTCAGCTCTCAAAAGAGTTGCATGAATAGCATCACAAATTCTGGAATACCTTTCTCCCAAATTCAAGTTTTGCAATTGTTCTAATAATGTTCTTATAGCAAAAGGTTCTGTTCAGGACTGCAGATTGTATTCAGTTGTGATACCACTGTAGCTTCCTTAGTCTAGAAGAATTCCTAGTCTACCTTACTTTCATGACTTTGATATTTTTGAAGGTCAACTATTTTGGAGAAGCTTTCTAAATCTGTGTTTGATATTTCCTCTTCATTATAACCATGTTATGATTTTATTGATTTTATTTGCTGAAATAATAGAGAAATTATGCTGTAGTCTTCTCATTATTTTTTTTCTTTTAAGGACAGATTATTTCAACAAAATCTTGGAGATGAGAAGAAAGGAGGTGAAAATATACTAACCTTTCACTTTACATGTGGTTATCAAGAGACATAGTTTACTTTTCACCCTGATAGACAATACATGTTAAAATGTAATTAAAATTTGAAGGTGATATGGGTTAGCTGGATGCACAGCAACTGAAACAAAGGCTACATTTCCCATGCTTCTGAGCAAGTAGCTGTGGCCATGGCACCAGGAATGAAAGGGAGGAAATCCCAGAAAACAGAGAGACACAAAGATGAGCCTCCAAATCTGCGGACTAATTTCTCAAATTCTTGCTTAACTCCAGAACTGCACATGTTTAGAAGATGACAGATGTTTTTCCACCAGGGGAAAAACAGCAGTTGGAAGACTGAAAAACACAAAAACAAGCAGTTCAGAAATTTTAGCAGCTGCCCTGATGCTGAAGAGATTGAGTTTGAAATTTGATTCCCATCAGTTTAACGGTGTTTGGGAAACATCCCAGGTTTTCCATGGAATCCAGAAAGCGATGTTTAGGAATGAGACCCATGTCTCAGGACGAAGGGCAGAATTGAAATGGACCTGCTTTATTTAGCAAAGCCTGAAACCATGCCTCCACATGACCAAGGTGATCTGCCATCAGTTTAATTGTTTTCAAGAAAAAAAAAAAACCTCAATACTTTTCAGAGGAAGATAACAGTTTTTTACTGGAAGCCAACTGCACAAATAATTCAGTAGGAGGGAACAGCTCAGAAATAAACTCAAATAAGCATAATGTATTGGGTGATACTAGGTTTGACTGCATTTAACTGGAGAAAGAAACAAAACAAATTAAAATCCCTCAAGATAATTGCTATTTAAAAGTTCCACAGTTTACCATCTACCAGTCTTTGCTGTTGTTGTTCAGTTGCCCAGTCATGTCCAACTCTTTGTGATCCCGTGGACTGTAGCTCGCCAGGCCCCTCTGACCATCACCATCTCAAGTTCATGTCCATTGCATCAGTGATGCCATCCAGCCATCTCATCCTCTAACACCTTCATCTCCTTCTGCCCTCAATCTTTCCCAGCATCAGGGACTTTTCCAGTGAGTCAGCTGTTCTTATCAGATGAACAAAATATTGAAGTTTCAACTTCAGCATCAGTCCTTCCAATGAATGTTAAGAGTTGATTTCCTTTAATATTGAAAGATTTTATCTCCTTGCTGTCCAAGGGACCCTCAAAAGTATTCTCCAGCACCATAGTTCAAAGGCATCAATTCTTCAGTGTTCTGCCTTCTTTATGGTCCAGCTCTCACAACTGTACATGACCACTGGGAAGACCATAGCTTTGACTAAATGGACCTTTGTCAGCAGAGTAATGCCTCTGCTTTTCAGCACACTGCCTAGGTTCGTCATAGCTTTCCTGACAAGAAGCAAACATCTTCTGATTTCATACAATAAAAAAATTTCTAGACATATGATAAAACAGAAGTTGTAATTCATAGTCAAGATGAAAATATGGTTAATAGAAACAGAACAACAGATCACCCAGATGATAAAATTAGCATGATTAAAATGTTAGAAAATCTACATGGAGAATATGGAAGTAATGAGAAGGAACTAAGAAATTTCAGGAAAAAGAATCAAATGGAAATCCTAGAGCTAAAAAATCACAATCTCCAAACAAAAATTTAATTGTATGATATTAATAGATTGTATACGAACCACTGTTTGGCAAAAAGAAAAAAATTAGATTTCTACCTGACACCTTATATCAGGTAAAAATATGTAAAGGAAAAAAATATGAAATTTTTATATAAAATTATAAAATATTATTATAAAATACTTAAAGTAAATCATGGAATATTACACAAAATGTAGGTAATATTTATATTATCTCAAGGTGGGGAAAGCTATTCTCAACATGGCACCAAATGTACAAGCAAGTTTTTGAAAAGTGAAAGATTTCATGGATAAAAATGTTTTTATTATAAAATTAATATCCCCTCAAGTTAAAATACAAAGTATAAAAAATAAGGAAAAGTACTGGTAGCATATATATGTTGCTGGTTTTATTGGACTGGCTAAAAATTTCGTTCAGGTTTTTGAAAAACTTGAACAAACCTTTTGGCCAAACCAATATTATAAAAGTATAATTAAGATTAAAAGCTTCTGCACAACAAAGGAAACTATAAGCAAGGTGAAAAGACAGCCTTCAGAATGGGAGAAAATAATAGCCAATGAAGCAACGGACAAACAATTAATCTCAAAAATATACAAGCAACTCCTGCAGCTCCATTCTAGAAAAATAAACGACCCAATCAAAAAGTGGGCCAAAGAACTTAACTGACATTTCTCCAAAGAAGACATAAAAATGGCAAACACATGAAAAGATGTTCAACATCACTCATTATCAGAGAAATGCAAATCAAAACCACAATGAGGTACCACTTTACACCAGTCAGAGTGGCTGCCATTCAAAAGTCTACAAGCAATAAATGCTGGAGAGGATGTGGAGAAAAGGGAACCCTCTTACACTGTTGGTGGGAATGCAAGCTAGTACAGCCACTATGGAAAACAGTGTGGAGGTTCCTTAAAAAGCTGCAAATAGTCCTGCCATATGACCCAGCAATCCCACTGCTGGGCATATACACCGAGGAAACCAGAATTGAAAGAGCCACGTGTACCCCA